>JAIUND010000028.1:0-178892 GCA_034699125.1 Gisinianus flammeolus | reverse complement strand
CGTTCGAATCGGATAAATTTGGATCCGACTCAAAGTCGGATACGGATCGATCCGTATCCGATCCGTGCCGAGCCTTATCACCAATGGACAAAATTGACAATCGAAATATCTACACAGCATGACAAAACTACATACATACGATACATATTGCATATAGCGACTGTCTTTCTCTTTCTGTGGTAAAAAGGAAAGGATCCTCCTTTCCTGACGCATTCTACAGATATATATATATATCTAATATATCATGGAATAATCATACAGTGTAGATAAGATGAAGATGAAAATGATATGGAATATGAAACAGATTCAATTTTCAATAAAAAAAAGCGTCCGTGTATGTTGCGCAAAATATTTAACTTAATTTTGATTTTGCAGGACTGATTAATGCAAGAGAAAGTGGAGAAAATATACATATAGAGTTGGGGGTGACCTCAATTCATTTGGATCTGGAATTCTGGAATTCTGGAATTCTGGAGCAGTTACAAAAAAAAGTATCGTAATAAATCCACGAGTCGAGTTAACAGTACATATAAGATACTAATGATAATCATTATCGTAATAATACTAAAAATAATGACTACTGGCTATAAATTATGAATAAAATGCAACATTGCTCCCTTACTCCAATGACAATGACGATACTCTACGATACGATACGATGATGATGAGGATATTACAGTTGAAGAATAAGGTGAAAAATCGGAGTGATTAAGCGAATAAAAATGCGAGTTGGCACTTGGCAGTGACGAGTGACGAGTTGACCAGGATATTGCATTACGTATGCACATAATGTCTTGAAGAGAGTCATCGTCAGTCCACTCATAAACCCACATCAATGATAAATTGTACCATAAAACTCTGTTTCTGTGTTACTGTGTTCTACTCTACATCAGAAAACTTGGTATTTGGTATGTGGTATTTGGTATTTGGTATTGGGCCCTGACAACCCTGACATATATAATATAATATATTATGTAGATCCACACGTTCTCTCCGTCCACACTCTACACATTTTTTAATACTCCTCAATATTTTACTTGGTGTGTCCAATATTTTGGTAACTATAAATATGAGAAAGTATAGACAGAGAGAGAGAGAGAGAGAGAGAGAGTGACGATAAGGATAGCGAGACTAAAGTCAGTAAAATAATTAATTAATTTCCCAAATATATGTCTGCCTACTTCGGCACAGAACGTATGAATATTACTAATATGTGTACGAAACCAAACTCAAATTGATATTAGTATTTGCTCACATTCACATTCACATTGATATATCGTATGTATTGATATATTCCCACAATATCGAATGGATATGATAGACTGACAATGAGTTGGGCTTTGACGTTTGGTTTTGGTTGGACATTCACATTCACATTCACATGCGTAATTAAATGACTTGGATTTTGATAGCCAGAGCTCACAAGTCACAATTACCACCACTTCATATACATCTATCTGCGTATGTAAAAATATTGATCTATATACAACCAACTGAACCAACCGCATCACATTTCCCCCCGAAAATATACATTTACATACATATTCGCTTTTCTTTTTGACTCGTATCTCCGACTATTTCCCAATGCCGATGCGTCCATCCATTTCCCACATTTCAAAATCCCAAGTTCAATTTCCATTTCCTATTGGAACGGAACCAAAGCAAATATGTACATACTAAAACTATGTAGAGGACATGAACTCACAATCAAATCCATATAATATGTAATATTTGATATTTGTATTCTCTCATTTCTCATTCATTGTCATCATCGACGACAGTGAGTGAAATATATGCTCCACGTTTTTCTTTGGTTTTGTTGTACAAACATATATATATATATATATTTACATCCACAAAAACAAAACACAAACTTGCACACTATAATTATCCGTTTATTCGGTGTGTGCACAGTTCAAAAGTTTTCTTCAAATGACGACGACGACGATGAATGAAAGCAGAATACACATGAATGTATGAATTTTCCTGGATTTGTTTTAGTTGATTTTACATTTCATATTCGTATGTATGTATTTTCAGTTGAACTTACCCTGAGTGGATCCCTGAGAAATGAAAATGTGGTCGAAGCCCTTGGATTCGGTGGAGGAGGCGAAGGAGGAGATTGCGGAATGAGATTGAGATGGAGATGGAGACGCCATTGTGGATGCGAACGACTCGTCAATGACAAGGGCAGATGAATTGGCAATTGCACTCGAGTTGTAGTGAATGACTGTTGCTGTTGTTGTTGTTGGGGTCGTATTATAAAAACCCATTTGATATTCCACTTCAATGAAATAACAATTGAGTAAATCCGCAGTGCAGCCTTCCCGACACGATGGAACGGCACAGTCGATCGGTCCAGAACCGTTCCTTTTCGATATCGTACTGAAATTTAGTGGAATTTAATTCAAAATTACATTACAATGACAGTTATATTCTGCTACATAATATATCTGTGTATGACAAATGTTTGGAGAGTTCTTTTGTCTGTGAATTCTTAATTTTTAATTGTGCTTTAAATGATATGAAATTGGAAATGTGAAATCGTCTGTTAAGTTCACAAACGAACTATAAGGATTTTCCTTAATTTGCGGAAATGCGACGACTGCGTCCGTCTTTGTGGGTAAAATTCTGAAAAAATTCAGGGTGACAGAAAAGGTCATGGCAGACAATAATGTCTCCGGACCCACAGCTCCATCTTGAGCCGTTTGACCTTTGGAGCAGGTCAACGAAATTAAGGAACATAATTATAGTTCGTTTGTGAACTTAACAGACGAAATGTGAGAAATGAGCAGCTATAGGTTTTATACCGGCACTGAGCAGGTTGGGATGAGAATTGAGCCTGGAGTCCAACGAGGATGGGATCCACAACGATGGGCACAATAAAAAGGAGGGAAGAGCCGGATAAAATAAGTGTGGTGGAGACGATGAGAGTCAGGATAAGTTTTAATCTCTGTTTCCAACTCCGTTTCGTCGTGTATTCCTCTTCAATGATGGGAGCTCCTTCTTTCCGGAAAGGTGGTGGTTTCAATTTGGTTTTCTTATCTCTATTATTATTCTTTTTCCCTTTATTATTCACCAATTGCCCATTTTGACTTGCCATTAAAATACTATTCAGACTATTATTGTTTGATGATGGTGATTGTTTACTATTACTACGACGGAGATCATTTAAACTCCCCGACAGAGGTTCATCCATACTCGTCGAGCCTTGTTTTTGAAGATACCGTTTCCCACCACCACCACCCGAAGGATTCCCAACGCCAATGATCCCATTTGGAATCCGACCATTCATCACACCCCCATTCATCTGACTATGATTCGTTATTGTTGTGGTGGTGGTTCTCTTCTCATACAATGGCAGAATTTCATTTTCTCGGGAACTCCGAAGGGACAACATGGACTCGGCTGTTTGAGATGAAGGTAACGTTTTGGGACCGTGATGATGAGAGGAGGATTCATTATAGAGATCAAAAACATCGAGGGAGTAATCGTGATCATGATCATGATCATGATCAAAAGCGGATGTGGTGGACTCGGTGGAGACTCCATGATAGAATTTCTTTGCTTTCCGTGGTGTCGCGAGACCGGACATGATTGCAATAATTTCGGATAATTCCGTGTCACTAGGAAAATCATACTCGGGTTTGGTTTCCTCCGCATGGAAAATCCCATCTGATGTGGGTGGCGGAGTTCGTGGGGGTGGTGGGAAGTTTTTACCCCCCGATTTTTTACTCGCCGCTCCTCTCCCTCTACGAAATCTTTCCCGGTCTCGCTCACGCTCTCGAATGAAATGTGAGGAATTGGAACTGGGATCCTGATCCTGATCCTGATCCTGTTCCAACTGCTGATCACCAGCACCAGCAGCAGGATCTCCAGGATCTCCACGCTCAATTTCACTGACGTCGTCGTCCAATTCCTCCACAACACCACTTGAACTGCTACTACTCCCCGGTTTATTATTATTATGATTATGATTATGATTGTGATTACGATGAGTATCACTTGATTTTTTATTCTTTTTGTTGTTGTTGTTGTTGAAGTGTGAATCCTGTAAAACGTGATTTTCACTAATAATACTGATGATGCTATCATGACGATGGGAGTGACGTGGGATTTGTTCAAATCCGGATGACACTCGTCCTCCTCCACTACTTCGATGTCTTAAATGAGGAGAGTCGGACGTGATGGTTGGGGTTGGGGTTGTGGTTGTGGTGGTGTTGGTGGTGGATGGTGTTCTACTAAATAGAGTTTCTCGATTGTGACTACTTGTATTATTACTACAAGTCCGATTACCATTATCATCGGCTGGAGATGAATTACTTTCATGGAAACCACTGTCTGGATTGGATTTGTGGATATATGTCGTGTCTTCCAATTCAATATCAAGGACAATGTCACTGGGCGGTCGAGAGTCGGAACTGCTCATATTCACCACTAATTATTATTATTATTATTATTATTGTAGTATTCAGACACAATAATCTATTTAAATTACGATAGATTGTCCATTGGATGTTCACATCTTCTCCTTGTTCAAATGAATGAATCATAGTACACGTATTTTTACACACTGTTGTTCTCAACACCAATTATTATCATTATTATTATTATTATTATTATTCCGTATTGGTCTCTTGATAATCATTTAATAATAATAATTATTATTAATAAATATTATCATTATTTTCTGTACACTCCAACAATAATAATTATTATTATTTTTATTTCATCACTCATACAAGCTCACATTATTTTTTTACTGTTCACTGGAATTTGTGAAATTGCATCAAATTTTGAAAGTAAAAGAAAAAAGATTGATTCTGGAAGGAACAAAAAATATCGGAAATTCAAATTTTTCTCCAAATTCTTTGTTGTTTTTCGTTCTTTTAAGAATTGCATGTGTATATAAGTATATATTTGAATTTTGAATTTGCTCACTGTTTAAACACACAGAATTTTTTTCGTTCGTGGATTCACAGAGAAAAATGGGATGATTTGTATGTGATGATGTAAATATGCCCATGCACGTTTCTTTATACATGTGTGTGTACAAAAGTGCAAATGGAAGTTGAGAGGAATTTTTTAAACACACAGAAACTTAAGGGATTTTGAAAGAGATACTGAAAAACGTAGATTATTAATTATTATTATTATTATTATGATTGTTTTTATTATTAAAATGTATTGTGTGTGTACTGGAGGAAATGGCGTCTGGACGTTTTCCTGAGCGTTTGATTTCCCCATCGCTCCTACACTATATATGTACATTGAGAGTTGCGAGAGAGAGAGAAAGAGAAGAGAGACACACAAACACAAACACACGGCAATGGAATTGACACTTGCATTCGGCATTTGGCATTCGGCCCCGTTCATCGTAAACCGGGTGGGTTTTCTTTGTCGTCGTCCTCTTCGTCGTCGTCGTCGTAGTAATAGTAGTTGTTGTCCTCATCGTCACTCAACATTGGCATCATGGTAACAACCCAGGGAAAAAGAGAGAAGAATATCATAGGAAAGGCATATATATGAATATGTGTATCTGTCTGTATTCTACATGTATTGCCAAAAAAAACCCAAGACGAGGACTCCAAGTATGAAAGTATGAAATGCAACCATTAAATCATTGGCTATAATATATTATATCCTCTGATGTAGGTAAGTCCATTTTTTCTTGTACTCCACTCGATTCTCAATTCCCCCCTGAAAAAACATTATTCCATACAGATATACTTATAGGTATGTACATAATAATATAAGTACATATCGACATTCGACATAGCAGATGGCAAATTCATTGGAGTTGGAGTTGGAGTTGGAAGAAGAGGTGAGCGCAAAAGTAACATTTTCAGGACATATACATACAGATTTTACAGATACAGATATTCGTATGCAGAGTATGCTCACAGTGTACACAGTACACAAAACGCAAAAGGCATGGCAAAACACACAACCAATAACCCAAAAAAGTAAATTCCGCAATTCTTTAATTTATCGAACATCAAACATATAGGGAATGTTTACATATACATAAACTGTACATATTTGTAAGTACAATATGTATGCATGTGCAGATGGTCATATTGTCATAAGTACGATATTGGAAAAGATATTATGAAATTGAACATGTTCCATATGGAATATGTTCTTATATCGTCTGTTAAGTTTACAAACGAACTATAATTATGTTCCTTAATTTCGTTGACCTGCTCCAAAGGTCAAATGGCTCAAGATAGAGCTGTGGGTCCTTCGACATTATTGTCTGCCATGACCTTTTCTGTCACCCTGAATTTTTTCACAATTTTACCCACAAAGACGGACGCAGTAGTCGCATTTCCACAAATTAAGGAAAATCGTTATAGTTCGTTTGTGAACTTAACAGACGATATCCTTATTGTATGTACGGTATTATTCTTTTATAACTTTGTATTCATTCGGGGAAATGAAAAGGGTTGGATAACGCTTTGAATTTCAAGGTATATACACCATGAAGTCTTAGTGTGTGTGTAATATTATATAGATATTATGCGAGTTTATGCATTACACATTGAAATATCCATCGGGCGACTGTCACATGAAATTTCGAAAGGGAAAAAGATAGAAAATAATGGAAATTGGTACTTCTCGGCGCACATTAATAGTTAATTAAGTCTCTTTCTCTCTCTCTCTCTCTCTCGTTGGTCTGTATAAAGTATATATATATATATATATATCTGTGTCGCTTTTAATATTGTACAATGTATACGTAGAGTTATAGTTATAAGAGAAGACGTACTCAGAATCGGTCTGAAAAACTATTGAACAGTGAAAACCGGTATTGTACTATGTCTATTTACTATATTTTACAACATATTCTTCTTCCACAGTACAGATATGTATCATGAGCATAAGCCCAAGTTTAGTACACATATAGATGACATAATTTTTTTTCTACAAAAAAGAGAGAAGGTTGGAAATTATACCCGAATTAAATGTATATATGAAAATGAAAATACGCAATACATTATGCATTATTATTATTTGTATTATATTGAGTTTAGATTCCTGGAATTTGGATGTACAAAAGAAAGTCTTATTGTTATAATATGTAAAAATTGGCCAGTTTGAAGAGCGAGAGAGAGAGCACAAAGTTCCAAGTCCAACGGTACTGTATGGGTGTAGCCGTGTAGTACTAACTATCATATGCAATCATTTGCCCGTCTATTTATTTCCTTCATGTTGTTTGTTCTCTCTCTCTCTCTCTCTCTCTCTCTCTCTCGTGGTACGTTATTCGATTCGATTTAATCAAACTTATTGCAACTCTCTCTCTCTGTCTCTTTCTCACAGGAACTTAAAGGCATGTAAACTGCTTTCGTTAGCCATGACCGATGGAGCAACTACAAACAACTACATTTTATTATGTTTACTTTCCTTTTTTTTGTCTCTCTGATATTTACTCAAATGTCAAACATGTGTATGTTCAAAATATGTACTTATTACATTACACACAGTTACTCTTTAATCTATTGGAAAGAGAGAGAAATGTATAACGGTTGTCTTTCGTTGGTAATCAGCCGTAAGACATAGATGAATAAATAAGGCATCATCCAGGTTCCACACATACGATATACAGATCAGATAGTTGTTCACATACTTCCCCAGACACTCTTGTCGAATGGGGATCACTCCTTAAAATGACTAATTACTTAATATCCACCATTGTATTAAATTTAATAACTTTATCTTTCATCGAGTGTATGTGAATCTGAATCAAATCACACTAGATAAAACTGTTGAATTTGAAGTTACCCAAGAAGTGAAATAACTTTAAAAAATATCACGATGGGACTTTGAACTCGTCAACCACATAAAAAATTGGTATACAATTGGCTGATGGTAGGTATAGACTCAAAGCAGTGATGTAATACAAATGTACTGATGTATAGGTATATAGGGACGCGTGCAAAAACATATTTTAAGTAGCTTCTTTGAAATTGAAAGCCCATTTTTGGTAAATCGAGTCGAAGAAATTCAGGACTCGCGCATGAAATGAAATGGGGTAATTTCATGTCCACTTATTTGATCTCCATATAATACATCAGCAAGCTCTTCGAAATTTCTACTTCAAGTCTATTTCTAGGTCTATTTGTTTTGCATCGATCGAAAATTACATTATACATGTATGAAAGTTTCTTTAAAAAGGTACATGACATGATGATAAACTGGGAAGGAAATACACATTATTATTCAATTATTCAATTATTCAATTACCACAGATGGACAACGAACCACGAGGAAGACACTTTATAATATATATAGGAAAACCAGACAGGAAATGACGTGAGGAACTCACTCAATCCCACGAGAACAAAAAGAGGGACTATTTCATTATTTACTTACGTGTGGTTTCCGATTCTTTCTGGATTATAATCATAGTTGGGGAAAAGAGAGAGAGAACGGTTTAAAATATTATTATTACAAAAAACTCTCTTCCTCATATTCGTATGTACTTACTTACTCAATTAAAGGAAAGTCTTTCACCTATAGTTTATAAATAATCAAGGAAGGGAAGTGTCAAAAAATGGGGCTTTAGTAGGTCTTTTGTAAACATCCCGTTGCCACGCAGTACGTCTTATGTCAATCATTTAAATAATCCTTCACAGATAAAATCTTATCTTGATTTCCTTCCCCGTCGTCTGCATATATATATACATACGTCTTTTTCAGTCCATTAACATTACAAAAGAAATGAACCAGAAAAAGATACAAGAGAATCATTTTGGATTAGAATAGAATTTTAAATTTAATATGTAGTTCATGTATAGTATCATTTTGTTATTTCAAAGACAAGTTGTTATATATCCATGCATTATTAATATAATTTGTAGGTAAATTAACAAGAGTTTAAAGTTAAGCTTGCTCGGTACAAAATCGTTTTTCTTTTTTTTACAGCATATGTACGTATATATCCTAATAGCGATAAAATAATGTCATTCTTATATGGCATCAGCAGAGGAATTGACAATTATTGTATATATAGATTTTATAACACAAAGTATAATTTAAAACTGAACATATAGTTGATATATGTGTAAGAAATAACAAAATTTTGGTCATATTAAATATATATATATATAATTTGTAAATTATTTTACTTTAGTAGTAAGTAGATGAAGATAACACGATTAGTAACTTGTATATTATGGGTTCTTCTCAATTTTTTTCCACAATTTTCTCTCAAACGCTTTTTTTAAAAGTAGCTTTTAACCTTCCAACATATAGAATAACAATAACAAAAATTATAATAGTTCATTTTCGGAAACAAAATACTAATAATAATTTCCTAGAATAGTTACAGATAAAGTACGAAATTAGTGCGTTGAAACAGCGCAGCGTTGCTCTAAGCGAGGATTTTAAAATGATCTCAATTTACATACACAATTTTTTCAAATTTTTTGTATGGGCAGATATAGATATGGTTGATACAGGTATAACACAATAATATAATTAAAGAACAAAACAAGTTCTAAAGGATTCCTAATACACATCGGCAGACAATTAAAAATAATTAAACTATTTAAAATGATAATTAAAATCCTATACTAGTAGTGGTCTATACGGTTCAGTAGAACTTTATACAACAACTAATACATTTGAAACTTGTAATAATAATTGTTTAGTGGTGAGATAATTAATTATTAATAATTTTAAATATTAATATCAGACTCGAAGATTATCTCGACTTAACTTGTCGCCACACCGGCTCTATCCTTCTCCTGTTGTCTATTAAAATGAAAAAAAAAAAAAAAAAAACAAAACAATTAGTCCCATTAAACAAATGTAATTACATACCATTCACTCTTAATCTTAATAATGAACAAAGACATAGATATATTTATATAAATACCTTCGCTTTACATCTGTTCATTCACAACGGCAATGCATGGTAAAGAGGAAAGAGAAACAAATATAGTTAGAATTTTTAGATATCATCTCGGATTATCTCCCAATAATGAATTTAGAATATTATATTTAACTTACCCCAGTTATACACTCTGGCCATGTTCACTTCTATAGTTGTAATATTTTCTCGAACACCATCAATAAGAGCCGTCGTTTGCGTAAGAGATTGTTCTGCTTTTGCCTTCTTGGATCTTAACAATTCTTCTCCTTCGGCCACATCGTACTCCAACATTACATTGGCCTATTAAAATTGAAAAATTGATTCAAAACATGTTGGCTTCCGCATAATAACAAAGCTGTGGAGTTTTGATTAACTCTTGTATGTGGTCATATTGAATATCTATATCGAGCTTGGGATTTTCTCAGATTAGGGTACAAACAAGTCATAATTTGTTTGGGTAGAGTATAAAAATATAAAATAAATTTGACCATAGCATATATAATTATACACAAAACCCGAGTATTCAGAGCCAATTTGGAGTTGTATATCATTGAAAATAGTAACACTAAAATATAGAGACAAATAATCGATTTGACAAGACAAGAATGTTTAATCAATATCAATTAATACTTACCCCTAGCCAAAGGCCAACTTTTTCTACAGGTGGGACTTTAGCTTTAATGAAAACGTGATCTGCTAAACGAAAATGAGTTGAAAGGCCTTGATTCGTTTCTTTCCGGGCTTTAAATTCTACAATCATGGCTATACTTTTTTCTAGTTCTTGTATTTGACTTCTTAATCTAAACAAAAGAAAAGGAAACAAGAGAACATTTTCATATCATAAATCCACTGTAATTTCAAGTAAATATGTATATATGTGTTACGAAGAACAATAATCTTGAAGCATGACCTGCGAGAATAATTACCTTTGCCGGCTGCTCACATTATTCGACTCGAGGACTTTAATTTTAGAATAAATTTCTTCCATTTTCTTAAGGACAGCTTGGCTATTACATGCATTTTCAGGTTCTTGCATATAAGCTTCAACATCCTCAACAAATTCAATTACTGGGACTGAAGTAATTAGACCTGGATCTTTATTATTATCTCCTCTTTCACTTATAATTTTCTGCTCATCTTCTTGACCTTTTGAATCGTCCGCCATCCTCAATTTCGGTTTCGATAATTTCCTAAAAACAACACAAAAGATTTTGTCCAAAAAGCTTACAATTTTTTACCAACTTCTTTACATCCAACAACTCAATTAACATCCAAAAGATTACGAAATAACAGTTAAAGTTTCAATTGACTTACCTCAATTAACAAGACAAATTGTGGAAATCAAACTAAATACAATTAAATTCAATTTTAGATCCAACTTTTGTACCGAGAAAAAACATGTGCCGAATAAAATAATTAATTTGAAAATACGCGGCTCGTCCTGTAGTTGTGGAAAAGCAAAGAAGGTGTCGAGTTAGTCCTTTTTTCCAAATTGTGCCAGTCTTTCCTTTTTTTCCCCCACATTTTTTGTTTGGTCGATGATTTTCTCACTTTTTGAAACTTGAAAATTTTCTACTATTCTTTTCTTGATTCAAGTTAAAGTCGTGATTGTCAGTGATTAATTTTAATTGTCAATTAAA
This sequence comes from Gisinianus flammeolus, assembly GCA_034699125.1. Taxonomy (NCBI): domain Eukaryota; kingdom Metazoa; phylum Arthropoda; class Collembola; order Symphypleona; family Katiannidae; genus Gisinianus; species Gisinianus flammeolus. Next base: position 167,372 of record JAIUND010000028.1, on the reverse strand, counting down.
CTACAATGGTTTTACTACACGTGAAGAAGGGGGATGAAAGTCAATTTCTATTCGAGACGTCGACAAGTGTCTCGACAGATGAGTTGATTCAGGACATTTGCAAGATTTACAATGGCAGGCTGAAAATTAACCGGCTTTGCATGGGTAATTAACTAATTAAAGCTTTTTAAAAATATAATTTCATTTTAATGTACTGACATTTAATTCATCTCTTTGTTTCCCTCCTTCAAAACTATTTAGAAATAGAAGAATTGGCTAAACATGGAACATTTTTCCCTCCTGAAATCCTTGGACTCACAGATGAACAGGTAAAAAAACTATATAATAATTAAATATATGCATACAAGACTGTCAAAAAACATACATAAATCAAAGTACTTCATTAAATAATTCCTTTTCTTTTTTACAGGTGGAAGAATTGAAATTGGTTGATACATGGGGAGAAACTTGTATTCCAATGGGTGGTGTCACTGAAAATAAGGATCCGATTGGGCGAAGGAATGGTAAACAGCCGGGTGAAAAAATGCAAGAAGTACTAACTCGGTCTGTTGGGGAAGTGAAGGCCATGATTTCTAAAGTAAATTAACAACTATATGATGATTTGAAGATTTGATGATGATGATATTTCTTATTCGTTTTCCTATACATATCTACTTTTATAATATGTTTGATCAAGTGTTTTGTCGCTGTTGTTGTTTAGAAACAAGTTGATGCTCAAATTTGCATGACGGAAAAGATTATTAAAGATCAATTGGATATTTTACGTGGAGCTACAATGATTGTTTATCCAATGGGTCTTCCTCCACATGAACCAATCCGATTAGAATTTGAAGGAAAAGAAGATCTCGCAGGAACTCAAGATTCCTTACAGGTATATATATCGATTGTATACTCTTTGCATATATAATATGAAAGTATAATATAATTTGATAATTTCATTAGAAAAGAAAAGTTGTACCTATATTATATACTTTGGTATTGTATTACAGATTGTCAATCCTTCGGAAGGGGAACTATGGTTTTGTGGGAAACAGATTTACCCAGGGAAAAAATTGGGAGATTTTATTGGGAAAATTGAAAAGACGAAAGCAGTGATTAAATTACAAAAGAAAGGTCAGGGGGCACCCAGTCGTGAGCCTGTAATGAGTGAAGCTGAGCAGAAGAACTTTATGTCTTATGCATTCAAGAAACAAGAGGAAGCGAAGGTCAGTAAACAATTTTTCCTTTATTTTTTCTTCTTTTCTCTTTTCCCTAACGTTCTTTTGCCTTTTTGGCCTGCATATATAATGCTTATCTACAGATAAATGCTCATTTTAGTACCTTTTTCCTCTGTTTGTTTTTACTACCTATTTTCGCATCTACACATGGCTGCTTTTATTTCAATCTCTTAACAGCATATATACTTTAAGCATACTGAAAAATGAATACCAACAGCTGTTGTGGTTATTCAATTGAGATATAAACAGCTTGAAAAAAATCAACTAAACATCATCATCATCTTCATCGACAAATTCGTCATCTATTCGATCAAAGACTATTTAAAGACTAACAATTATATGAAAGTAAAAGGAATTTAACCGTTTCTGAAAGATGCATATAAATTTGAGTGTATTATAAATTTCGCATGACGTTTATTCAAGAATATTTTTTAATTTAATTTAAAAAAAAAACAAAACAAAAATAAAATTCTTTCACTCAAAAGCGTATTTCCTCACAGTTTCAATGTCTACTTTATCATTGACGTAGCCGGGACTCCCTCGGCAGTACCAAAAACAAAGAATAGCGCAAATGATACAGAATACAAGGAAAAGTATAATTGGTAAACCTATAGACAAAAATAATGGATAAATTTCATCTTGCCATGAATAGTTTATTACTGCTCTGAGGGGTGAGCTACTCAAATAGCAAGGAAACTCCTCTCCAATCTTTAAATGGAAGAAAAAACAGAGAATTTACCATGCATTCCATACAATGTAATTATGGATTAAACTTGTTAATTAGTCTATAAAAGTTTAAAAAATCTTACTTGAAATCGTTTTTGAAATTCGTCACAATCTATTTCGGGTAAATCTCCACAGGCACTTGGATTAATCATTAGAGGAATGTGTAGTTCAGTCCATGTCAACGTTTCATTCTACATATTGATTGGGATATTATATATACGAATAGAAAAAGATCACGACGACGGCGACGACTCAATTATGCACAAATGACATAATAATACATGTTTATGTAAATGTATGATGTCTTTCGAGACAATTTTTCAAGAAATTTTGTAAGGATTTACCTCGAAATTTGTAGAATTTTGTAGAATATTTGTAGAATTTTGTCCAGTATCCTCGTCATTTTCCCCATTGTTCCCACTGGGTTTCCTCTGCCGGTAGTCCACATAAAGTCGTCCACATTGTTGAGTTGCCTTGATCGAACAATCCTGTCTGCAACTGTTCCAAGCTCGACATTTTTTCCAGTCACGAACTAATTCGACTTCACGTAAAATACAGGGGACGTGAACTGGATCATAATTCACTCTGTCTTCTCCCAGGGATGGTAGTACAAGTATAGGGATTAGTAAAACAATGAGTACTATACAAGACACTGCCAACGTTAGAAGGATCAAAGTGATAAGTAATTTGAATTTCATCGCCAACACATTGTTATATTATAAAATATTTAGAGGCAAGTAGATTGGAGATAACTGAAAAAAATGAGATTTCTAATTTCCAATATTCTTTTTTTCAAAAAAACTTTGTTGTGAGTGTTATGCAAAGTTTAAAAACAAGACTACAAATTTGTCTCTATACGATAGAAATGATTCAACTAGTCAAAACTACATGTCAATAGTAGAACAGAAAAATTCCATTCCACTTTTACTTCCAAACAACAAATATCAAGTGCACATTGTCCGCGTTCATAAATTTATATAGGTAAGAAGTTTGTTCCAACTCGTTATTTTTGTTCGAGTCGTAATAATAATACGGATTAAAGATTGGGCATTTAAATTTGCATGCCAAGTACGAGGAATTTTAAACTAAATTACTATCAGTATCGTTTGTGTTTGTGTAGGTATTGCATATATTGAGTCGTGTACTCTTCATGTTACTCGTTGCATGTCTTGAATTCAGATTTTGTTCCATGAAGGGACACGGTCACGAGCAGCAAAGTTAATACAAGCGTAGCCAAATAAAAAATACTATAGATATCAATATCAACCAATATTTTCAATATGACAAATAAATACTTATTTACTGATCATATCATAAATTACGCTTCAAAAATTTACTCGTATTTTTTTTTTTTTTTACCATGGGATGAGTCGACCTGGAATTGTCCACCGATAGTGTTTGGATAACTTCATTTTAGACAGAAAAAATATTGTTTTTTTCGTTCGGAACAAGAGGAAAACGTCAAAATCCCAATGAGTTTTCGTCTTGCAAATAAATACATGCCTAAACGCATGCATGTATATTGAGTAGGTATTGATTCGAAATTCCAATGTCGTGTTGGGTTTCATGTTTAATCTAAATATTGACGTCTCCTTTTCTCCTCTCGTGTGATGTCCATAACACGTCATGTCAACTCCTCAAAGTCGTACCATAACTTTTCTGTACAGGTTTTCATGTGTAAAATACTTGTTTACTTTTGTATTTTATATTCTACATGTACAGGGAGCCAAAGAATTCTCAGGGTCAAAATAATTTTTGTGTACAAAAAATGAGAAAGCGACATATCCTTTCACATATGCAGTGAAAGTCTTTCACTTTGTGCAGTGGACAAAAAATTGTTGTTATATTTCATTGAAGAAGAAGATCGGGAGGCAAATTATTTAAAATCATCCTTTCATTTCTTTATTAATCATGTAAATAGGAATCTTATAGTACATATTAGATAACATTAGCCAACTGCGATTTTGCGATGAGTGAGATTTAAGTTTAACATGTTTTTTCCTTTAAATTTCAGCATGTCTTTTTCTTTGTGTGTATTAAGTCGATATTGGATGCACCTACTAGTTGATAAGATTTCAAATTAAAATTTTATAAACTAAATTGTTTACGTGAGTCTTTATAATATTATTTTAGTTGAGTGTAGTATTGATTAGTTTGATAAATTAGAACCGAGAAAAGTTGATATCTAAAGAATTTCGAATTTCATAACTATTGTACTTAATTGTATTGTAAATTCTACTATATAGGTATTTATTTAGGTACTTGAGTATACGCTCGATGTTGTAGTTTCTGTTTCAAAAAACTTTTACATTTTTTTACAAGTTGTATAGTAGTTCCGGAATAATAATAATAATAAATAATATTAGTATTGCAGCTAAACTTTATAGGTACTCTCTATGGATATTGGATGTACGTATTTAAAGTGTATGTATGTACATAGGTATAGTTCTATATAGTATGTAGTTGTGTATTTTATGGATTTTGTATTCAAGTGAGAAATTCATTTTATTCGTTTCTATTTCTAGTAATTCGTAATCTTTTATAGTCCTGCGGGTAAAAGGGGAAAAGTATGTATGACTATACATATTGATAATCTTCTGTTTTTTTACTTATTACTTATTATATTTTGTATGGATGCCTGTAGAGAGTAGAGAAAGTTTGTAGGGATGCCTTCTGTCTTGTGTGTATGTATATTTTGTACGTGTGTACCTACAGGTATGCATTTATATGTATTATATATATATTTCTATATTATTTTATACGTATTTCCATGTAACCCGAGTGTGTAGGCAAATGCTTTCTATTATTATTATTTTATGTAAACTGTGTCTTTCCACCCGTTTCCCGTATTTACTATTTACAATGTTTGTTTTTGTTTTTTGTTTTGGTAAAGTTTGCAAGTTTGAATTGAAGAATTCTTAGAATTCTTTTATTTTTCTCAATCCTGAGTGGTATACGGTTGCTAAAGTTTTTTGCACTTGACTTGATGTGGATGAAGGTTGTGGTCGTATTAAATTGAACGGATAGTGTACAGTAGAATGGGTCGGGTTATTTCTATTACGGTTTTACATGTACGGATACTGATACTATATATATATATACATGAATACATATATGTGTATTCACGGATTTAGAATTCCGTCTGTTTTATTTTCTTGTTTCGAATTCGAGTGTACGGTTACGGTTAAAATGCTGTTACATTGCAGGTATTATATTATTATAGGAAAAGGAAGGAAGGCAGGTTGGTCGGTTGGTCGGCCATCAGTGAAGGAGCCTAGACATGGTGTACTGGTGTATTTTAAGTGTAAATTGTTATTCTTTGTGCAGTTGACTGCAGCATAGTGTGTGAGAGCTGAATTTTCTCACTGCGTCTCTTTCCTTCTCGCCTTTCTCTCTCTCTCTCTTTCTTATTCTCTCTCTCACTCTCGCTCTCTGCATCTCTGTTTGGCTTTTTGGATTAGATTGACTTGACTTTAGGTTTTTAGTTTGAGTGGGTTGGCTTTGGGCCGTAAAAGTACAAGTCTAAAACTCAATGCCTCAATGTATAATAATTATACACTTATTTATAAATATACACGTGGTCTATGTATATATTATATATATATATTTATGCAGTAAGGGCCAGCTCTGAGCTCTGGTGGACCAGTACCCGAGAGATTCCTAATGATAACCTGGGAATTTGAAATGCGACGATGAAGGAATCGTGTGCCGGAGAACCATTCAATGATTCAATATATAGTCTGTGTTCATTTAGTCTCTCTCTATTGTATATAACTGTGTGTTTTATTTAGTATATATCGTAATTTTTTTTAAAGTACTAACGTAAGACGGACGGGGGTCCGACTGTGTAATTATAATTGGGCATATCAGATGAAGGTTGAGTTATAGTTATTCTTTGACTTTAGACTATTTCAAGTTATTTTAATGTGTTGTAGTACTTAAATTTTCAGATCTACGTCGCTTTCCATTACTGAGTATTGTATTGTATTTGATGAATTGTGTACATGCGGATGATGGAGGAATGATTATATAGTTGATGAAGGAAGGTTAAAAATGAAAATGGTAGATGCGGTTGTGTTGTTCTCTTTTTGGACGGGAAAAAGAGAGAATTCTATTTTTTCTTTTTGTTTTGGTACAAAATAAAAATATGTTTGTCAAAAAAAAAAAAAAAAATAGATGAAAGAAAGCAAGCAAAAAAGTCTCATGTTCTTGTTGGGTTGACTTCTTGGATGGAGCTGTACCGTCCTTGTTGTGTTGTTCCTCCTTCAGGTTTTCGTTCCGAGGGGGGGATACATGGGCAGTACTGGGTTCCAAGGAGAGCAAGTATTGCGAGCGATGTGGAGAGGAGCATTACAGGAAGGCCAAGAGTGACCATCAGGGACGATGGTGGAATCGTCCAGTGATCATTCAGTACGACAAGGCGACGATTCCGTCTACTGTAGTGACAACCATACGCTTTTCCTATCTGAAAATAGTGATAAAAATAATGTAAAATTAAAACAAGTAGGGATAATTGTTGGGATTATACATGAGAAATGATGGGAAAGTATATATTTGTATTTAATTTGCAAATTTAGCTCCATTTTCACTCACTTGGCTTACGGTCTCTCCGAATTCGTTACAGCGGACTTCAGGAGCATCGCCGCAACCTTTTGCGTTAACATATAATTTTGTGTAGGTTTCATCCCATAATGATTTATTCTGAAAATTTTGAATATGCACAAAACAAATCATTAAGTATAGGATTTTAGCCAGAGATTTTCATTGTCATATTATATTATATACTCTGCTGTTATTACAACTGGGAACGTTTGTGAAATATATCTAGAATCCGGTCTTTTGTATACAACTTAAACGTGTTATAGTTTTCTTTTACCTGCCACTCGTGTTCTGGGATTTGTTCCGGTGCCTTGAGAGAACTATTGAATTTCCGATAATTGACCAGGACTTGGTGACAGGTCGTGGGCGGCTGCTCACAGCTTTGTAAACAAAAGCTCCAGTCTTTACACTCGGAGGCCTCTGCCTTGAAAGCGAAATCGACAGTGACACAGAGGACGGGCGAGTGGTCAAAGTCATATGTGACCGCCATTTCATTAATCGACGGGATAATCACAAGTGGAAGGAAGAGGGCAAAGGCCGCCAGACATGTCATTGCAATGCTAAACAAAATTATTGCCACGTTCTCTTTCATCTTCACTCCTCTCCTCTCTCCCCCCTCTCTAATTCCGATTTCCTCTTTCAAATATTTAATTTTTTACTTTATAACTTAATCACAGTCGCAAACGAGAATTTAATGCCGAGAAAATAAATTTTATTTCAAATTATTATAATAATTGGAATTTCCGACACTTTAAACTGGTTGTTGGTATTATACCCTGTATTTGTAATTAAAATGTTCCGTATGTATATATATATATTCAATATAGGCAGATTCACTTTGGTAATTGATTTCCTTATTCAGTGTGTTGTACATTTAAATTTATGGTTGTATTTTGTGTTGTGTGTGTGTGTATATGATTCAATTATTTAGGTACTGATTTCACAAAAAGGTTGAGAAGGGATACATTTAATTGATGAAAATTACTCACTACAAAATCATAATAAGGCACTACGTGATAGTTTTACATATTTCTTACGTCTATATAAAAAGGGAAAGAAGAGTTCACTTGACGAGACACATGGGGGGGAACAAAGGGAGGAATTCACACACGGAAATACAAGGGAATGAAAAAGAGACGAAACAAGCTACATTTTTCTAAATAAGTTAAAAAAAAATGAATAACTGTATGATTAGTTCATACTAATGGAAAATTACGAATACACAAATCCCACAGACGAACACGAAAACAAATAAAAGAAGGAATAAGAATAGTGAAATCATTTGGAGTAGTATAATGATGAAGGACTAAAGAAAACTAGTTGTGAGGCAATGACATGAGAAGAATGAGTAATTTGTTATAAGGAAATGAGAGACGAGGTTGTTAAAAACTGTGTATCGTGTATATATAGAGAAATTTGAAGGAAGACAGAAAAAAACTCTGGCAATTGAATCAAGAACGTTGGATGAGTTATAATAATACAATATAACCGTAATAATATATAGCGGGTAGTAGTGGTCGATGCTGATGTTGTTGTTGCGCTCCTGACTAGCTCTCACATGTTATCTTGTGAGGAGATCTAATAGGAAACTCCGGCCTCCGGCTCTAGATCCAGACTTTTTCCCTGTGTACCTATATATGTGGTGTGTACTGTGTGTAATGGACGGGATTGGTACAAGCCGTCAAGAACCATGGTTCATGTACCAGGCATTAGGAGAAGAGCATGCAGAGATTTTTGACTAGTCACTACAGACTGTGGTGTTCCCCTTAACTGTGTGTATGTGTGTGTTTCTATTTCTTTCTAGTCTTATGCATAACTAGCATGTGCAGGCTTTCTTTCCCATTTTTTTAATAGCGAGAGAGTACGACTATAGGAGTACAACTAATAATAATACTATGAACTATGAGAATTCTTCATAGTCAAATACCTCTCACTCTCCGTGTAGCAAAGTACATTCGCAACATCACTTTTAGTATATGTATGTAGGCCGATGAAGAAATTGTGTATGTATAAATAAATTATAAATATGTGCTGGGTAGAAGAAGTACAAGTCGTATACTCGAAGTAGAAATAGTAGTAGTAGTGGTAGTGGTAAGAGCCAGGAGAATGTAACATAGGAAAAACTGGCGTTAGATTCCATTTGAGTCTAGTTTGCTCTTTGCTCCTCTAAGCAAACTCTACGGGTATAGGTTCTATGCGATTAGCTTAGCTTGACTCTCTTTGGAATAAGCCATAGTTTTTAGCTTTTAGCTTTTACACTGGATTTTTTTTATATGGGCGATGCGGTTGCGTTCTCCTTCTTCTCTTATAATATATCTTTACACAAGTATAGGAATTTTCTGTATCAAAACTTTGACGTTGTGTTGGTGTGTTGGGTTGTCGAGTTTGCCGGTTCTGTTATGTACACGTTGAACGTCGGTGGTCCGGATCAACCGGATTGCAGTTGTTTTTTCTTGCCCATATCCCGAGTACAGGGAAATTTGTACATGTATCCATAAAATACGTACATACATACATATATATATCTGCCAAGCTGTGTTTGTATAATGTATATAATGCTCTTCGTGATCGTTCATATACCATAGTTCATACAGAATTTTAAATACGGGATCCGCGTAGGTACTTTCACCAAGTAGATTGCACAGCAGTGTAAGTACATATTTGTCGAGTCGTGTGTATCTGTGTATCTGTAGATAGTTTTGACAGCGAACACAACAAGGAACTACTGAGTCGAACTAAAAAGTGGCTACATGAAGAGAGTGTTTTCATGTACAGCCAAGCATAACCTAAGCATCTAGCTTTAGCTGTATAGAGAGAGCGAGGGAGAGAGCAGAGAAAACTGTGTAGGAGTAGAAGGTACAACGTATACAGTAGTGAATAAAATGAGAAAAATGTTTCATGTAACCAACACCAACTATGAATATATGGGAGAGCATAATGTAGCTGGCAGTTGGTTGTCAGTCAGTTTTGTGTGTATGTTTTTCTTCTCCTTCGTCTTCTTCTTGTTCTTCTTGAACAACTATTCAAGAAGTTTACATGGACATTGAAATCAGAATCAATGTGTATGTAGAAATGAAATAGCTGAGAATTTGAGTAGTGTACTACTAGGACTAGATGGGTGATGAATGATGAACATGGATTTTGGATCATGCATAGGAGAATATCTGTATAGAGATTCGGAGTACACTCTGTATCTTATGTACGCTCCTCTCAAGCACATGTATTATTTGAGAATGAGGATGAATGAAGCATAATGCGTAAAATATAGCTCAAAGAATTGTTCTTTAGATTTCCAAACGTACAGTGAATTTATTCTTGTCTTTCTCGAGCTCGCTTCCTTTGCCATGTACAAAGGAAAAGAGAGAGAGAGAAAATGGGAGACAAGAAAGTCAAGTCAACGGACAATTTCATGGCATAATTCCCAGTATTTCTCTCTTGTTTTTTTCCACTCTTCTTCTCTTCGTCTTCGTGTTCTCCTTCAAATCGTACAAAGGAATTATCAATTTTCCTCCTTTGTATTGAGCGACACACACGACAAACACACATGACTATCTATATGTATGTCCTTTTTGTTTTATACATATTTATTTATTTATTTTTTTGCAAGTTTTATCGATTTCATCACGAGTTGTTTGATGGATTTAATGCTTGGATTTTTTTAAAAATAAAAAATGTATAAATCAAAATAATATCGTAAATCTTTCAATGACATGAGATGAAAGAACAAAAAAATCATAGTGCTTATAGTTGTAAAATATGGGTTGAGTTAGTGTTATTGGAAAAGTTGTAACAGTTTTCAATTCAACTCAATGGCAATTCGCATTATAAAGTGTCGATTTTTTATTTACAAGTTATTTTTTTAGAATTTGTTCATTATATTATCATGTTTCACGAAATTGTAAATGTGGAATTGCTGTATAACAGGTACGATAACGTAAGACTGACTGAATTCGTTATTATTTCAAGATTTCCAATTTGCTAGTCACTACACCTTGTTGCTCAGAATTTTAAAGTATACAAATGAAGGAGGCAAAGCTTGATTCGTAATTACTTTGAATGAATTAATATCTGAATAGGTTTTTACATAATTTATACTTTTTATACATACAATATTATTATTATTATTATTATTACCCCTTGATCAACGATGATATAAGCCTGAGATTCTGATCTCAACAGTATTTTATTTCACACACATATCAGCAAACTCCGACTGTAGCATGTAGGCTTAAATTATAAATTACAAAGGCGAGAGTTTTATACATATAATTATTTGTTTTATATAGTTATATGTATAAAGTTATTAGTTTAGGTATTATATCATTACATTGACATATTTTTTAAATGTTATAATCTTCTGCATATAGTTCATTTGTGCACTTGCGTAATTAGAGATCAGTGCGTATATAATATTTCATAATTAATACCTATAGGGATGGATAAAGGATTTATCATTGCCGTAATTATTTAGTGAATAGGGAAAGGTTGAAATAACTATGCTAATGCAATGTACTCTACATAATTAATGTTCATAACAATCTGCGGACTCTCTCATGTCATATGCCAGCCATATTTTACATTTGACATCATGTATGTACAATTCGTATTCAAAAGCTGGTTTGAGTTTGTAATTGAATTAAACGTATTTAATATTTAATTTTCGCTTGTGTCCTTCGCAATATAATATTCTGTATTATACGTGGCTAGTTTAGAGTTTAGGCTGCATTTCAAATGCAGAATATATTTGTCACGGACAAGTCCGCGTTTGGAATGCAAAATGCACCAACAAATATCGACCAAAATGAATGTATAATTGGCTCGCCAATTAGTTGGATAGGATTAAATCACAATTAAGGAAATTTCATATCGTAAAATATGCATACTACAGATTGCACTATAGGTTTTCTATAGGTAGAAGATTATGTATATAGCACCGATTTGGGTGTACTTATTTAATACTAACAATATATTCAGAGTAGTATCACATATCTTTTGTAGCACATCTAGAAAGTCATAAATAATAATATAGAAACTTGTAAGTTGCAAGTGTACATATACATTCGACAGAATTTAAACATCTCTGTATGAAAATGAAAGTACAATACAATACACGGTTTAACTGGACTCAGCTTCTTTTTTGGACGTTGCAATGATGCGATTATAGGAAATCCATGGTTAGTCAATTGATGACTAATCAATTTAGATTTTTTGTGTGTACATATGTTTGTGTGCGATGCGATGTCTGTGCTTATGTGTATTGTCGTCATTTAGCTTGAATCTCCTTACTTAAATTATCGTTTTAATATTATTACTTGTTAATGGGATTATGATGAGACTAAAGCTATTTAGTGTGTCAGGTTAAGGAGATGCAAGGTGAAAATTTATTGGGACTATCCTGACTTATTAGTACTTAAATTTTTTAAATGACGAAGGGCTTTATAATTATTAAGTTACATAGGTAGTTGGTTTTCAAAAATTTCATGGCGTTGCCAGACATGGATGAAAAAATGGGTATAATTTCGATTTTTCAACTATATCCTCCCTAGTTCGTATGATATTGCTGCTGCTGCTGCTAGTTAATTACACATTTTAGTCTCTATAGTTTTCTTGTTCGAGTTGTCAAGTTGGATTTTGAGGCGTTCATTCGAGAGTTGACTCGTGGAGGAGGAGACGGCGGGGACTGCCAGCTGAAATCCCATCATAAAATAATGATTTGAAAAATGTACAATTCAATTTCATTTTCAACAGGATGAATCATATAGGAATTACACATGAAGAAAAGGAAAAGTGCATCCATGTATATAATTGTATACGTATAAATTGCATACCCATCGTCAAGAGAGTTGACACTGGACACGGTCGTGTCCCGTGAGGAAATGGTAGCCAAAGATGGAGAACTCGGACGATATTTGTCCAGTTTCCCTCGGGGTTGGTGAACGATGGGTGGAGACTGAGCACACTGTTTCCCATTTTCTTTATCTTTCTCGTCCTTCTTATCCTTGGTGGACTTTGCCAGTCCTTTGATATTGTCGATGAAGTCCTCGTTGAGTCTGGTCGTGTGATATCGACTTCGACATGGTCTTTTATTCTTCCCACGCTCCTCACAGGACGGGCAGTACCAAAAACTGAGGACTGCAATGGACACGGTAAATAAACTCGTTGGGAGTCCCAAGGACATGACAAGCGGGTATGCCGTCTCTTGCCAATTGTAGTCGGTCACTACCAGGCGGGAATTTGCACGGGAATAGTAGCAGGGAAATGTCCGTCCGACCTTTATTCGACCATCACAAATTACATACATTATAGTATCTACTTTATCCCGATTTACGGGCGGCAAAACATGAATAAAAGGCTGTCAATACATGTATATATATATATCGTAGACTACGATTCGTAGTTCTTACTTGACTGTATATATCTCCAAACTCATCGCATTGGACACGTGGTGGGTAGCCGCAGCCCTTTGCATTGACTAAAAGTTGTGTATAAGACACGTCCCAACGGGTATCAGTCTGTACAGAAAAGAGAAAAGAATGTTTGAGATTTTATACATTTATTAAAATGTGTGTGTGTGGGTCGTAAATTTTGACTGATTGTGAGAAATATACATAAGAAGAAAAATATTTGATGGATAGGATTTACCAGCCAGTCTTTCTCGTCGAGCATTGTGAAGTTTTGAATGGGAGCATAGCCGGGTTTATGAGCCTTCCGATAGCTCACATAGATTTGATGACATTGGGAAGGAGTGGAAGTACATCCTTCGCGACATGAACTCCAAGTCCCACATTTACTCAGTCCAATGGCAAATGTGTAGTCGATGGTGACACAGGTGGCTGCTTCCGGATCAAAATCCGCCAATAGAGTTGAGATGGATGGCTCCACAACGAGAGGTATGAGGAAAAGAAGAGCAAATACACAAATGCTCGCTATACACCCGAGTGTGAGGGACACATAGAATTTGACTTGTTCTCGGAGTGTGAGTTTTTCGGGGATGACTTCGGGCTCTCCTGGCTTTGTCCCTCCGGGGCCTGCCCCTCCCCCCTCCGACACACTCCGATTCCCACAGCCTGCTGATGGGGGCGGTGGGACGGATCGAGAGCCCACTGCCTCCGATATTGTTGCTTTTGATCCATGACGGCCATAGCCGTGATGATCTGATGATGACTCACCCGCTTGTGATGATCGGCTTTCACGTCTTTGATGTCGATTGTTAATAGTTGATGCAACGATTCCGGCGGCTCCAACCATTTTCTTTCAGAATGTATTTTCTTTAGAAAACACCAAGTTGTATTGTGGGAATTAAAAGGAAATTGTGATTGGGGTATTTTGATAGTTCTGATTTTCTGATGTATCTGCGTATAGGTAAATTGAAAGAGGAAAGATTTGATTTGTCCTTTTTTTTGTTTTAGAAAATATATACAATTTGTTTACATAATAGACTCTGTAACGTTTTTTTTTTTGAAAGCTTCCTTATCCTATGCAATTGTCATTTTTCCTTTGATTTGTATTTCTGTGTACGGGTAAATACTGATGAAGTAATGGAATACGGCACAGCTGTTATTTGATAATACTTAAATACTGAATTTTTTTTTAAAAGAAGAAAAAGAGAGAGAGACGGAAATGGCGGGAAATAAATTTAAAAGAAGTGAGTGTGAGAATGTGAAGCTATGAAAGCTATAATGCCATGGCTTCGACGGCCTCTTTCTCGAGTGCCGCTTTCTGTTCATTCCCACAACATTGAAAGTAAAAATGAGAATCATCTCCCACATGGATGATTCGAGTGCAGAGAATGAGAATGAAACAAGAGACAATGGCGAGAGTGATGGGGACAAAAGAGGCGAGCATGAGCTCCATGAGTGTCCTCATGGTACTAAAACGAAGGACCACGAAATTCGGTTCGAGTACAGTTTCAGTGAAATTGGGTCGATAGTAGCATAGGAAACGGGATTGAGTTCTCAAGTCTGTACCATCACCGCCTAACAAATGAAGAAGAAATGATGACCAATATTAGTTAATTAAATTGTTCATTTTTTTGGATAACTTTATAATGATTCCTCTGTAGGGTATAGTAAAGGCGAGCTCACCATAGTCCGCATGGAACCTCTCGCACTCTTGCAGAATGAGAGTATTCACACAAGCTTCATAGTTGATGTAGAGTGGAGTGTTATTGTAGATGAGGAGATTTGACTCTGGCGGAGCGAATCGTCCAGTTGGATCCACCACACGAGTATTTTGAAGATGTGTCCTCATCAGATGTGTAATGTCCGTGGTTTGTCCAAAATATCCCGGTTCCAGAAGAGTCCCATTGAAACAGTCAGAGAGTCGGATATTCGTCTTGTTTTGTTTCTTATCCAGGGCGTTGGTGCAGAACATGAGGAGCGTTGGAGGTTCTTCTGGACTGCTCTCACTTTTGACATTGTTGGGCCAGATCTCTTCATTTGTTTCCATATCCACGGCTCGTTTGCATGAGGCTGTCAAAATCACGTCACCCTCTCGAATGATGACCGACTTCCCTCCAGTTTTGATCTCCGTACATTTCTTCTCGCATTTGAATGGAGGACGAACACGAGCACAGTGTCCCACTTTACACAGATAAAGACCACGGAGACCTAGGCAAGCTTTCCTCGTATTACAATGGACTTCCGGGTCCACGGAAGTCAGATTGCATGAGAGGACATCTGTGAGGTCACGACAACGAGCTCCGTATGCTGCTTCTGTTACTCCCACACTTGTAGGAGAGACTGTACAGTTGAAGAGCCCTGTCAAACCAGCACAACTCCCTGTGATACACCTGCAAATCAATACACGAGATAGTACATTCGATATTTATATTAGTTTCTCATTGAATTAAATGAAAATTGAATCGATAAATTGTACAAGGATTATTGGGCATATTTATTTTTGGAATGGACTTACTCCGCGCTCGCTTTTGTTGGATCGATCCCATCGCACCATTTGACCTCTTCCCCTTCACATTCTTCCAGCCGGATGTTGCTTCCATTGGTCCGGACATCCACTCGGATTTGTGTACAACTTCCAGATGATTTGGATAAGCACCACTCGCCACAAGAACTCCACGAGGGTTGACCATTCACCTCACAATTGGCCACCGTCGTATTCGCCACGGTCGTACACATGACTGTCTCTTCACTAAATCCGGAATTTAAGGACCGATAAGATGGTACATAAACGGCCACGGTCAGATAAACAATACTCACGCAACTGAGGACCGCCGTCAGTTGACAAATACATATTGTCAAACAAACTCTCTTCTCAAATGGAGTATTCATTTTCTTCCTGTTGTTGGTTGGCGCTCCAAATGAAAACGAGTAAACCTTGTCGTCTGTTGTTTGTACTATTTCAGTATGTGTGTGTGTATGTAAATACCTACACTTCTTTATCTTCGTTTGGACGTAATTCCTTTGTTTTATGATTGAAATTACAACTTTTATTATTCTGATTCAATCATCGTCGCAGTCACTTGTTCATTCCAATGTTTTGTAGTAAGAAATAGGAGTAGGAACAATATAGGGGAGTAATGTACATGTTAGAGGGGATTTTGTACGTTGTCGTTGGCTATTTGATTGTTTGAAGGTTGAGACTGATTTGTAGTTGGCCCGTTTGGTTTTTTAAATGATAATAATAAATATAACTCGTGTGTTGCGTTGATTTGGTTGTGATAGCTGTGGATTACAAAAATCTATGTAATATTATAAATAAATATGGTGGTGGTGAAATGTCACCTTCGACGTTTCGGAGAGAGGGAGAGAGAGAGAGAGAGAGAAATGGAGTTATGCAATTGGGAATTTCTGAGTCTCCTCTCCGTCTTGTTTCCCTCTGTAGAAACTTGCCTTTTGAGTATATACAGGAACGATCGAAGGATATCATGGAAAAGGAAAGGAGGTCGGGAGCGCACGAGCTCCGAGTATATTATTATCGCCGAGTACGAAAACTTAATCGATAGAATTTTGCAAAGGCAACTCTCCTTTATCCGCAAACAATTCGGATGTACTCGGCCGACTTTCACTGTGAATTTTTTGGGTGGAGAAAGCACGTGGGGTTTATCTTCTGGTTTCTTTCGAACACGAATCACATGCGATTCGCAAGTGTGTACTAATCTTTTTCTTTTTTTTAATCTTCGAATGTATGTTTGTTGTTTTTTTAATACAAAAAAGTTAGTACAACAAGAATTTGATTCACATGCAATAATGTATACTAAAGTTTTAAAAGGAGAAATTCTGGATTTGGAAGCTTCCAATTTTGAAGAAACTTGTACCGAAGAATTTGAATTTGAATACATGATAAAAGAGAGACTTTGAAAAAAGAATAAGAAAGAATCGTTACCTTTTTTTGCATTCACTTTCTTTCTCTCGTACAAAGAAATGATGATGAATTTTCTCCCAGTCAATGGGAAAGTTGGCGGACTTGAAATGTTATTGTTTGTTCACTCTCATTTTTCCCCTCTTTACAGAAAAATGTAGCGACACAACAAAACATGGATTGGACAAATAATGGAATTTGTATGTGTGTAAATTTATGGAGTAAAATAATTTGTAATAGAACTCACAGGAATTGATTTGTCGAATGATTTCGGAAATTAAATTCAAAAAATACTTGTGTGCAAACACAGTCCAAGTAAAACAATGTATGATAAAGAGAGAGAGAAAGAGAGCTCTTGGTCACCTTCGGTGAAAGTACAAACTACAAGTATGCAGTTGAATTCAGAGAAAGGGCGCTGTGAGCTGAGGCGGGTGGCGGGCAAGTGTTTTTTACTATGTGAGAGCATACTAAATGGGAGTGAAGGATCGATTTTGTCTCGTACAGTCTCCTACTAGATCTGAGTTCCATTCTGAAGGCGTATTTTAGTTTGATGTTGTGTGGTGTGGAGAAAGGGGGGAATATACTTATATATTTTTTTCCGCACAAAGTCGTCGAGTCAAGGCAGAGAGAGCTGAGGAAGGTGTCATGCTGTGCTCGTTGGCACAACCACAAACCAATTCTGGATTCTATGCTTTCATTACCTGTTTATTGGCAGCAGCTCTATCACTATTTTCTCTATACTTTCTCTCCTTCCCATTCACCCTTCAGGCTCTTTTTTTTTACACATTTCATGTTTCACTTGGATTAATTTTAGTTGCTTGAAAATTTTCAAGATGTCTGTATTGAAATGACGAATTTGTATTTATTATGGAAATAGTTTGAAGAAGAACCCCAAATTATCCGACTCCCATCATTTAAATGCGATTCCATTAATCCCATTATTATAATTAATTCAAGTCATTCAATGTTCCTGCATATAAGGAAGTGATTTTTTTTTCGTTTGACGTGCAAGAGGAGAGAG
This sequence comes from Gisinianus flammeolus, assembly GCA_034699125.1. Lineage (NCBI taxonomy): Eukaryota > Metazoa > Arthropoda > Collembola > Symphypleona > Katiannidae > Gisinianus > Gisinianus flammeolus. Next base: position 149,489 of record JAIUND010000028.1, on the reverse strand, counting down.
ATTATCAATAAACATAAAAGTCAAAAAGTGAGAATTTTAGCAAGGGAAGCAAGTTGGTCATATGAACGTTGCAATGCGAGTCTCGATGAGTGAAGAAAGTCGAAAATATCTGTATGTGTAAGTATGTGTAGGAAAAGGTCCACGAAAAAGGGAAAAAACATTGCCAACAGATCATTTTCCAGGGAAAAACTGACACAGCGGTAATGATGAAACGTGAAACTAATCTTGAGAATAAATCATGTAAGCATCAAGTATTGCATGGAATGGAATGGCAAGGCATATGAAGGCTTGAATTTCTGTCTACTATGAAATTCGAATTCGATCGCACTCTCCATATCGTTACTTGTAGTCGTGTGGCTGTGTAGTCTTTACTCCGAGTAGTAACTTCTGCCTTCCCCGTTGAAAGTTCACAATTAAACTACCATTTCTGTAGAAAAAGAAGACGAAAAAGGAGGCAACGAGGACGAGGAAGACGAAGCAAAAGTAAAAGCAAGCAGAGAAAAAAAAATTCAATCTCTGTAGTTGGGTCTCTAGATGACTTTTCTCTCTCTTTCTCTCTTGCTTTCTTTTTCTCTTACTCGTCTCATCAAATGCAATCGGAGCTGTGTTTATATACGTAGGCATGTGTGTGGATAACCCTATATATTCCATGTGCCTATTAAACTTCCACTACCGATCACTTACACACACACACACATACTCAATACATTATGTATCTGTGTCTAACTGGAAGATACACGTTCGACGTCCTCTACTTGATGGCCCTACTGAATTGATATCGTTTTGTTTTTTTCTTTGCCTCCGCAGTAGTAGTAGGTACATAGTTGTAATAGTGGTGGTAGTTCCAGACTCCCGGCAGGTATGTACCTATTACGAGAAATACACACACACAGTCCCACAGCTCATCCTATCCTATCGTATCGTCAGTATGGTATGTTATGTTGTGTCTCGGAAAGCGCTTCACATTTCTCAATCGTATTTGTAAGTAATACACACATGGAACTCCGTCTATTCAGTTCTCTCTCTCTCTCTCCCTCTCTCTATTTGGATTCTCACTCTTTGGTTTTAGCTTCACCGTAATTCGAGTTGGTTGGACTTGTGTATGGTATGTACGACACACACATCTTATGCTATGTGTCTGTTCTATTCTGTTGTATGTAAGATTCTACTCAGACTAAGCTAAAAGCAAACACAAAAATCCATGCACGTACTTGAGCATTACTCTTACACTTTCCTCTCACTCACTCACTCACTCTCACTCTCTCTCTCTCTCTCTCTCTCTCTCTCTCTCTCTCTCCCTCTCCCTCTCCCCCTCTCTCTCTCTCTTTGAACCATCTCGTACAGAATTGCAGAATGTACATACATAGTTCTCAGTCTGAGTTTTAAGGCTACATTCCAAGTGTGTACTGTACACATTACATCACATTTAAGGTTAGAATATGCTACTTCTACTACATTACTGCACCCCCAGCATTATCCTTCACGGTGTAGATTGTAGATTGTCGACGGTATTGTGAAAACTTTGACTGAGGATTTGGATTTCTGCACATGGCATTGTCATGGTGTAGAGCATTTTTTTGTGTGCAAGTACGAACACTCACTCACTCACTCACTCACTCTCTCCTCGCTATAGCTGATAGCTGATAGTATACATACCTGTATATTTTATTTATATATAGGGATGCAAAAGAGGACACACACATACAAGTTAACCCACATGCAATGTGCTATGTGCATTGGTCTATGGGAACTCGGAGCATAACTAGTATGAGAGCATGGATAGATAGGGTGGGCGGGCGGGTGGAGAGAGAGAGAGAGAGAGAGAAACACTCTATCCAATAATCAATAGATCCATAAGGAGCTTCCACCTTTACTTTACTTCCCTATACGGATACTCATGTATCTACATACACGAGGCCTACAATTCCGCATGAATACTGATTTTTTTCTACCTCCAACTTTCTCTTTCTCTCTGTATATGTATTATTATGTATGCACATGGATCCCTATAATACACTTTCTCTCAATAAACTACTCGGAACAAAACATATGTGCTGCACCATTCTCAGTCTCAGAGGTTGTCTCGTGTAAGGAAAACTAAAAAAAAGAGAGCACAAGAAGGTGAGAAGCTGACTGACGACTCTACGATGTCTTCTTAACCTCTTTTTTTTAAAAAAAAAAACTTTGTAGATCATGTTAAAAGATGTGTATGAATTTTACAAGCATCGACATCATCAATATTGGTAATCTTTGAATTTTATTTTGTAAATTATTGCAATCATCTCAGAGTCTTGGAAGGAAAACGGATATTTATTTTACATTAAGAATCGTTCATACAGCGTCTGACAAAGTGTAGTATGAGATAAAAGTAGAGCAAACAGACAAACAGAGGCCAGACAGACGGAAGTTGACAAGGACAAAGATACATGAGAATGGAGTCATTTAACTGTTCCACTCTTCTTCTTGATCTTCTTCTCATTTTCCTTGGTCGTGAGTGTAATAATGTATTCAAAATTAAATTCGTACATGTATTATGTGGAGACAGTGTAGCGTGTGTATGGGATGGGGCGGGCGGGCTGTCTCTCTGTCTGTATCTGCCTTTGTGTGTACACACACACACACACAGTATGTGCATATACAAGTACAAGAGGACATGGAGTAGTTTTGTGGTGCAAGTTAGAACAAGAATAGGGTGAAAATACACAAAATACGGAGTATGAAGGCGATACAGAGAGTTGCGATAAAAGCAGACTCAAGAAGACAGAAAGAGAGAAAGTGAAAAGGAAGTGATAGAAAATTTCGTGAAAGGAACAAAGCACATTTCTTAGGAGCTTTCTGCCCCTGGCGCTGTACTCTTTCCTCAGTATTCTCTATCGTCACTACTTTCTACACACATACACTCATTCCTTTTCAAACTGAGTCTCAGAATGTAGACAATATGAGTGTGTGTAGATAAGAGATACTGCTGCAATACATGCACAATACACAAGCGAGAGAGAGAAAAGGAGAAAGCGGGAGAGAGAGAGAGAGAGGGAAGCATATGGGAATTCAAAGCATGGGAATTTCGTAAAGAATGCTTCCACTTATTCATGTGTACACATTTACTTTGTATGAGCCAGAACTAGAGAGGAGGGGGAAACTAACTCTAAAATATATAGAGTCAGATGAAAAATACAGACACATACACACCCATGTATTCACTCTGTGTGTATTGTGTGTACAAATAGTGCAACCAATGCTTTGAACGGAGAACGGACAATGTAAATCCCAATATTTCGATTTCCCTGACCAAAAGTATTCATCAAAGAAAATTTGAAGCATGTAACTAATAAATGTAATGTCAAGTTGAGCATCATGAAAAAGAAAAAAGCACTCTGTACTTGTATGCATAAAAAATTGTATAGGAAGAGAATTTAAAGAAAAAAGTATGTTTTACACATAGGTATAAATGGTACGGAATAGAGTGTTATTTTCCATTTAGACTGTCCATGTAAGTAAAAAGTAAATGCATGATCTATATGCAGGATGTATAGATTTATTACAGCCAACATTTTTAAAGAGACAGGAGAGAGAGAGAGAGAGAGAGAGAGAGAGAGGGAGAGAGCCAGTAATTTGTTTAGGTAGTTTAGTTACACGAGATGCATCTACATATCTGCACTATCTATCTGTGTGTAATGTAATGTGATCTGGAGCTACTACTGGGAAATATTGCATGGGATATCCATCATTATTCACTATTGATATTCCTAGTTAAAATCTCGTTCCTCGCTTACTACGTTCGACGACCACTTACCTAGACGCGTTCTTTGGTGCCTCCTAGTTCCTACAGTTGAGAATTGAGGTAGTGGAGAAGAGAGGAGAAAAAATGGGATAGCTTGGGATGAATTTTTTTTTTTTGAAAAGTATATTATGGAATATGGAATGTGGATATCGAGTTTAGATGATGGATTTACATTAGAAATGATGTGCGAGCTCCCAAGTGGAACATATAAACATTAGCTAACACACGAAACCTACAGTCAATCGTTTTATGTGTACAAATATCTATGGATATATTATATAAAGATAATACTGATATATGAGATGATCATATGAGTCAACTTCCTGTACGACTGCATATTTTTTCATTCAGTGTTGCAAAGTAGATATGCTGACTGCTCCTCCGACTACTCTGCATATTGTAAATGTTCGCTTATCATTAAATAGACTTGTGTGCTATATTTCCTCCCAGCTACTGCATCTTTTTACCACCATAATACGAACGAACGAGCGAGTATACGTGTGAAGATCTTACTGGATAGTTTCACAAGAGTTTCACATCCGTTTTAGTTCCCCCACGTTCATAATCTATCAAATTTCCACACAAAAAAAAAAAAATTCTCGAGGGACATACTGTAGAAATTGTCTCAATGTAAATTACCTGTATGTGCAGAAATAAATTCGCATAAAAAGATATGTAGAAAATGTATATGTGACGTTGAAAGAGAAAAGGGATCAGTCCTGTATTAGCTATTTCTATGACTTGCCCATATCATTTACATTGTTTTCTATGGCAAACTTGTAATACCTGACTGAACCCTTTTCTCTTTCAACGTCACATATTTCGCACAGTCAAAGAGTAAATTACCTAAATCAAATAGATAAGTGATTTCAACGCCCTTTTCCATTTTCGCGCGTATTTGACATGTCAGGTCATGATATTTAAAACACAAAAATACTTGTATTCGGTAACGTCCTTTTATCTTTTACAGATATGAACAATATCTGTGAGATGAGGGACAGTAGAGTAGAGTGTTGACTGTAGACTGAAGAGTGTTATTGGATATGGTTGAAAATATCACATGCTCCGTACCGGAATGACTTTGGTGCTAATGGGCTCAATTTAATTTCCTAATTGTATCATTCAGATATTTTGAAGTGTAGTGGAGAGCAGGGTAAAAAGAGTACCTTTTTCGCCCCCATCAAAACATTTTTGTGGGGACGAAAACTTTCATCTTTACTTGCAGAAAATGGAAACATGTGGTTATAGAGAAAGGATTTAAATTTCAAATCATTAGTAATTTTAAGATTGGTTTTTTAGACGATGCGTTTGTTCCTTGGCCCGAGTCTCCCTCATACATGATTGAACTTCTCATTGTAATTATGTCTATCCGCCTGGAAATTGCAATGTGATTCCAAAAAGCGGCGTCACCATCATCACTCTTCTAGTACATCATCATGTCACTCACAGTAGAATATAAATTTTCATAATTGGAAAATTATATTACGTAAAACAGGAGGAGGCACTAATTGGACTAGAATTGGAAAATCCCGGTCTCCTTGAATTCAAATATACCTACTCACTACTCAGACTATTGGGTAAAGCACATATTCAAGTGATGAAAGTCTCCTCTCAGTTCTTATCGTTAGTCCTATGTACATATGAGAAATGATGGTGATAATTTTTGGATTGGTTTTCCCCGTTCATTTTTTTCCATGCCATACAGAAAATGTAAAGTTTATCTGAGTCCTGCACCCAGCACGAGTTGGTACAGGGCACAGGGCCTATATGTGTCCGTGTACTACATACATGGAGACATGGTCATGTGGGCCCCACTCGTACATTGTTTCAATGTTCCTTGGAACATGATACAAGACAAATGTGCAATCCTTGTCACTAATGAGATTCGCAACAGGAATAATAAAATGCTTGAAATTACCCATGTTTTCTCATTTAGTCAAGTTGCCGGAATCCCATCGAACTCGGAGCTTGAATGTAGGTAACAGGAGAGCTGTATGTGGTCCTCATATTCTCGCCTCCTGTGCCTCATGTCGCGCTCTCTCTCTCTCTCTATACATACATCTATATTTTATATAATAATAAATGGTGAGAGTTGGAGAGTTGTGAGCTGAAAGAGAATTACAATTAAAAACTACACAGATTACATAGATATCGAGTCTCTCGAGCTTGTCCGTGCCGCGCTTTGGTATATCTGTACCTTAAATTTTTTTTACGTGTGTTGTATATACGTATATGTATAAAGAATTGGAGTTCCGTCTCCGGGGGTCAGGTCTGCTTCATTTTTTTAATGCACAGGTTTTTCCATACATTTCATCCTATTTCTTATTATACCAACCACCAACAACAATGACTTGACAAACAAAACATTTTTACAAACTCGACACATTTATTTTTTCGTCGTCGTTGATCCTATGACTTTGTGAAAGATCACCTCATTTAATGTAATGGGGAAAGTTGGAGGTGAAATAAATTAAAAGATTTATTCAAGGAGAAAGGGGAATGAGAGAACGATGCACATTTTCCTCGCGAAAACGAGGAGAAACATGACGAGAAGGAGAGAGTGGGAGAGAGCAAACTTTTATTTTTTAAATCATAATAACATTCGCAACTAGGTGGGCGGACTCGAGAAGGTAAAGGGGAAAACTTGAAGTTGGAAATATACACGGTGATTCGGAATGTCAAATAAACTCGAGATTATAATAGAGTCCATACGTTAAAACTTTAAATTGAATGACTTTTTTTCAACAACAACAACGACGACGACAAAAACAAAATAACAGGCAGACATGGTTTAGAAATTTTGTAATTTTTTACCCAATTTTGTTGAATATTTTGAAAACTGATGAGGATCGTGAGCACGGAATAAAGGATTCTGAAATTGATCTATGGGGAAAAGCGACAGTAGACAAACGGAGGGGGGAAGTCAGAGATTTGGTTTAATTTGTAATATTTGAGCATGTTGAAACTCGTCTAAATGACTTGAATTCATTAGAATAATGGGATGAGGCCTAAAAGGAAAAATGATTTGAGCTGTAAATGAAAATAGTTTTCATGGTATATAAACTCTTGGTTTTTTTCTATACAATTTCTGTACGCCTATGTATACTATATATTGTAGGTATTGTATCACACGAGTATAGGTAGGTAGTCATGTTTTTGTACCTATTAAAGACTCTCATAGCTTGTAGTTTGGGTTTTTAGCGTGGGAGTGGGCTATTATCTTTTTTATATGTTGGAGGAAAGTGTGAAATCAAGTTGTGAAAGGAACAGCAAAAAACAGGGAGAAGTAAGAAAAGAAAATGAGCAGGTTTTGCTTTTCCTTTTTTTTCTATACACTTTTCTATTTTCCTCTGGATAACTGATTGCTTGTTGTTTTTGTGTGTTGTGATGTTATGTTATGTTGCTGTTGTATATTTTGTGTGCACACGGAAGAGATTTCTCGAGTGTACATAATGAGTTGATGTCATAGGATTTGCATGTATGGAAATGAGTAGAAAGTAGAAAGTGAAAGTTCCCTGCGTCTGTGTGTATGTTTTCAGTCTTTTGTACATTATCCTTTTGTCTACTCATATATACATATACGTAGGTACGTTGAATGTTTCAAAGTTCCGTTTTCATGTCAAGAGTTCCCAAACTCACTCCACTGTGTACACACACGTTAAATTGCCTACTGAATTCATCGGTATAATATAATCTCCCTTGATATTTGACATTGGATACCGATCCCTGATTTGATGCCCCTGCTATATTTACGTCTTGCAAAATCATGGGAGGAAATGTTGAAAGAGAATGGGTTGTGTTTACAATTTTTCTTTTTTTTTACATCCTGGTCAGTTGTGTTGATACTTTGATAAAGAATGTAAAGGGCATGTAAAGTGAAGCTATTTACGGGAATTAATTATTAGAAAGACTATACTGGTTTGTGTGTTTGAGCATCTGTGAATATGAGAATATGAATGATGATGGATGATGAGAAGATAAGAGTTAATAGGGCCAACTATATACTCACACAAACATCTCAAGTTCTCTCCAACATGGACTTCAACTCCAAAGTAACCATAAACTTGCGTATGTGTAAGTGAAATGCGAGTGGAATCTTGCATAACTCTATGCAAATAGTAAATAGCACATGCCTGGATTCTTTATTCGTATACTAGAAATAGTATAGAGAGAAACTATAGACAACACCTCTGTGAGTCTAACTTTGTATACACTCTGTAGAGAAACTGAAAAGGAGAAAGTAAATGAATAAAGAATGTAGAGAGAGGGAGAGAGAAAGTGGACTTATGTGTATTGTGCAGACACATGGATATGAGTATATGAGTGCGGATTCCACACTACAACAAGGAAAAAGAAGAAGAAGTGGAAGGACCAAGTTGGAATTGGAAGGCTGCCGCAACTTGGCCATGCGTTTCTCTAACTCATGTGGAGCTACATATATCATATCATAGAGATTAGAGTCAGTTCTACTTTCACTGGTACGTGGTGTGTATGGTGTAGGAGTTGTGCAGAGAACGAGAGAGAGAGAGAGAGAGAGAGGGGCAGGAGTCTCTGTGTATAGATAAGAGAATGTGTAGAATGTGGAATCGTGTGCGAATGGCGAATCGAATGAAATATCTATACTGCTCTCTCTCGTACAGTGGTACAGCTTCTAGTAGAAGAAGTAGAGCAGGCTTCTATTTGGTGGCTGGTAGTTGGTAGTTTTTGGGTGGAAGTAGAAGTAGGCCGAAGAGAAAAAGAGAGGAAAAAAATGAAGGCATGCATCTACAGCCAGCCATCCATCCATGCAGATTCAAGTGAAAGTGAAGTGAGCGAGAATTAAATAGATATGGGAATTCGATCTTTTTGCCTCAAGGCTTTAAGTGCTAAATGAGCTTTTCATTTGTTTTCTTAAAAATAGGCTCCTACTTAGTTTGGGCTACACTTCCACTTCCATTGAGTTTTCCCTTTTGACTTTTTCGTTTGACTCTCGTTTTAGTTTGTTTCTCTGCTTCTTTTTGAGGAAGAGAAAGAGAGAGAGAGAGAGAACACAGAGGTTCCTTCTATTTTTCAATGTTTGCGGGCTGTACAAGTACATGTGGTGTAGGTAGGTGCATGTACATACATTCAACCATTTGACAGGAACTTTCATCAGAGTGCCCCCAAAGTACAAGGAGGGAAAAGAAAGTTGAAGTAGGTTCAGAGCTTTGAAAAAGCTCCGTAGATTGTTCTAAGAAAAGTTGCTTTTCTTTCGTTTTCACTTTTATTTTCACAACCACAACTTTTACTCTCATTTTTTTCTTTTTCTTCTCCCGCTCTTCCTCCTCTTTTCGAGACTTTATATGAGATTGTAGATCAAAAGACTACGCTGCCTGATTTCTAATTCAAGATGTTCCTTTTGGATTTTTTTTCATATATGGTGAAAATTCTACATTTTATTAAACTTTCTAAAGGAGGTAGGAATGAATGAATGAATGAATGAATGGATGTCTCTTAATTATATATGATAAAAAATATAATAATAATTAATTAGAATTGAGGCAAGTTTTAATAATGAGTTAGCTTGCACCTATAACTTTCAGCGAAAGATAGACCTCAAAAAAATTTACGGATTGATGGATGACTTTGAGTGGAGTTAAGGAAACTGTGTTTAGATGGAGAAAATTTTCGTTGTACCTACGTTGGCAGTAGTTGGCACTGGCACAGTGTGAATGTGTGCACTGGAAGGAAATGGGAAATGCTGACCGGTAATACTCGGTGCATTCTAATAGAGGGTAATACTGTGTCGTATCCATAGGAAGTGGTCCAATCCTCTCACTTTTATACTTGACTTTTAGGTCCTCTACGGTATTTCCTATTGTGTGTGCTATACATTATAGCCTATAATACTTGTAATAATAATAATAATTACTGTTTTATTGTAGTTGGTAGTCACAATCCTGTCGTTGTCGTTGTCGTTGTCGTCATCGTCCTCGCCGTCGGGAAGTTTCATATTTATTTGTATTTGTGTATGTATGATGAAAAGCTCAAGACTCGAGGAGTTAAGTTTTTAAGGGACGGGGAGGGAGTTCCGTAAATTTTCACTTGCAGTCACCTACACAACACACATGCATATTCATGCTCGAATACCTACTATGACTAGGAACTGTCAAAATTATGGCTACAACCTGAACTCATGAAAGATTTGCGTGCTTGCTCGCTATAAAGCTTAGTTATCGACATCGACATAGAAAATTCATATAAAGTATTTAGTGGAACTTGTAACTGATGTGTGTGTGTGTGTGTGCAAATAATTGTCCATGTAAACGAACGAGAGCTCATGGACGACGACGATCAGACGACGACATGCATTGTATTTATATAAATAGTACAGAGAGAGCAGCTATTGGAGCGGTACATAGGCGGAAGGGCACTTGGTACATGGGAGGGTTCCTTGCACTCTGTAGATTTGGAATCCTTTAGTTTATTATTATTATTACATGTACGGTATGTACTATGTACATTACTCATTCTTTTATCGTGATCAGAGACTCAAATGCTACAAATAAGATGAAGATCGCATGGTTTTTGTATTCGTATTATATACTCAATCCACAAGCCAGTGGTAAATTTGTTTGGGTTTGACTCTTTTTATTAGGTATTTGTTTTTGCTGGAATACCCCCCAGAATTATGTATTATTTCCTTATTACTCTGTTCAATATCAATGTACTAATCAAACTGAATATCTGTGTACACTCGTGAAAAAAATAGAGTAGACTCGGTTACAATTACTTTAGATTTGGAAATCGAGATGGAAATTCCAAAAGGCCAACTGAGAGCCCAGAACTTTCAAAGCGTTCATGTAATACATAACCATTCGAGTACATTTACATATTGTAGGTACTTTGCGTAAATTGATGCGTGCATATGGCAATGCAGAACATTATGCTCATGTAAAGAGAGAGAGAGAGTGTGTGTGTGTGTGTGTAAACTGTTGGGCTGAGAATGCTCTCCATTTTGAACCATTGAGACTCCCTAGATATGGCCTATTTAATATACACAAAATGGCTATGGCCATAATTAAGCTTGATAATTTTAGCACATCTATAAATTTTAATTCACAATCTACAAGTTCTAGCCTCTATTATTTATTTTGTGCTCAACGATTCTCATTCACAATTTAGCATTCCTGTTCCGTTCCGTACAAAAACAAAAGTTTGACTTTTCAGTTCTCTCTCTCTCTCTCTTCCTCTCCCATATCTCTGTAGCTAAAAAGGGGGAACTACTTCCTAATATGAATCTCTCTATACCTCAAACAAATCTCTTATGCACATGATTATTAATAGCTTCTTTTACATGTGTAACCTACGATCTTGATTGTAATTGATTTGTACTATTGATTTTCATAAAAAAAAATTAATGGGTCAACTGATTTCCTCCTACAACTACCACCAGCACCACAACTATGAAATGCATAGAACATATTTGGAGAGTGAACTTTGGAACTTTGGCAAACGGGAAGAAACATAAAAAAAGGTGGAGAAACTAAATGAAAAGTGAATGCTAAATGGGCATGTGTTTGTGTAGCTGTGTGAATTGCATTAGAGAGAGAACAGTAAAGTAAAGTGTACACTGTAGAAGTAGATTTAGATTGTAGGTATAGTCTGTATGTTGTGTGAGGAAAAAAATCCATAGAGCAGGGAAAAGATAATTTATATGATATGTCGCCATATGGAAATCGAAATGTACATAAATTGTGATGGCTAAATACATGTGGCTCCTTCCATTGGAATACATACATGAATTATGAATTCTCGAGGAAAGGGACAACGGCACGCACGACACGAGAAATTTTTGTTTCACAGACTTACTCAGTTACACTCAAAAGAGTATACTGATATACTGGGTGGATATCATGTCCAATCCCATATAGATATATACCTAGGTAGATTGAAAAACATACATGGTAAATGTAATATAGTTTAACTTTTCCCTCTTTTATTCTCAATCTACTCTGTGTGTTTGTGTGAGACTGTTGGCTATCGGGCCGAGAGAAAAGTAATTGTACCAAAAGAAACTATGTAGGCGGCCATAAGCTCATCATAGAAAAATTGTAGACAAAACACGTGCTCATTCCTTCGTGTGTGCATATTTGTATAATGTGTATCCTTTCATCTCAAATCTGTTTTTGTACAAGGACAGAGAAAGAGAGAGAGAGAGACTGTGGACGGATATGTTTATATGTGTATAAAGGGAAAGCATGTGTGGGGGATAGAAACTGGAATGGCGACTGGAGAAAGTGACGAGTTTTTGTAGGTTGGTGTTCTCAGTTTGTAGTTGATCGTCGTTGACTTTTCTACAGCTCCAGTTCTTGTACAATGTAGGTAAAAGTTGTGCAGACTGGAGAGTATACTGGAGAAGTAAAGTGTAGTCAAGAATAGAGAGCGAGAGAGAGAGAGAGAGAGAGATGTGAGATGGTAGAGGAATAATGGGGTATTCTCCTACTTTACCTCGTACACACACACACTCACACACAAGCATCCACATGGTGAAAGTAAACGAGTTGTTATATGAAGGAGGATATAGCGATGCGGGAAGATAGGGGATCGGAATAGACATTAAGAGCATTACATATGTGATGCCGCATTGGCCTTGATAAGGGAAATGCGCGAAATTTTCTTTCCATTGCATTGCATTTTACTTGCCTTGCCTTTCCTTTCCTTTTGCTTAACTGTACTGACGATGGGTTTCCCTCCAGCTTTCTCTCCTTCTCTCGTCCCAACTATCTCATTCTTGTTGTTTTGTTTGGCTTCAGATTTCCATTGGCTTAGTTTTTTTTAAACTCAAAATCATATCCTCTTACTCGACTTGACTTACTCGTACGCTTTTCTCCTACGAAACCCCCATAAATATGGTTGGAATTAGTACGAATTCGTAGTTCGAGTTGAAATAAGACGATGAGGATTTGCTCGGAAAGTCAGATTCTCTTCTCTCTCTCTCCTTTAATGCTGGCGTACAAATTAGAAATAAAATCAACTAGAAAATTATATTCTATATAATAAGTCACTAGTGTAATCTGTAAAGTCTAATGGGATATTAAACTTAATTTTAAGGTTGAGGGTTGAGCAATCAGTTTGATGTGTCTTGTATTTTTTTAAATTCTTATTCAATAGGTATAGAGAAGGCTGTGATTTCGAAATCCTCGTTGTATTTTTTGTACCAAAAGTTGTATAAACATACCATTTACTAAGCAAATTTAGTCAAGAGAAAATTGTTGAAAGGAAGGAAACAGGGAAAGACATGTTGGTATTATTATGAGGTGACTTTCTCTTTCTCTTTGACTCTGCACTTATTTTTGTATGCGATGGAATGAAGAAAAAGTGTGAAAGTTGTTTTTTCTAATCAAAATTCAACTTGTTTTTGTCATTACGTAACATTACAACAATGGAAGAGTACATATATACCTACCATGAAAGTTGGAGATTGGATGAGACTGGGGACAGAGCTCCACATTTACTCAGTACATTAAGGTACATAAAAGATATAATGTTGTGTAGCGGGGTAGTTAAACTGCATGGAAAGGTGAGAGTAAATCTACTCTCTCACCTTCTATGGCTTCTCTGGAATTTTTTAGTGTTCTCTCATCGTTCGTTTAACTTACCTTTATACTTTTTTTTCTCTCCTCTCGACTTTGCGTTTGTATTTGGATTTGGCATACATACACATGGTTGTATGATACTGTTGCTGTACGAGTATTTGCCTTCCCTTTCATGGCGTAGTGTACATTTCATTATTGTTTTGTGCAGAGTTATGCTGTTGTTGTATGTATGTATGTATATGTACCTCTATGCATGTTACTGTTGTCTGTTGAGTTTGAACCGGAAAAACGAAAAAGGAAGGAAGGTACAAACAAAAAGTGGGGGGTTTTCTGTTTGAATGCACAAATGTGAATGCGTATCTTATGTATGTTGACGCGTGAAAGTAGTGGAGTTGGAAAAGAAGAAAAGAAAAGGAAGAAGAGGGGGAAGGAGGATTGTGGATATGTATACCTGCATATATATATACATGGTGGAGTATCGTATTGCATTGTTTCATGGACTCAGTCTACTGGTGGTAGTTGTGAACATTTCGTGTTGGATTATTGACACTTTCTTCGTTGGCGAATTCGTTATGATGCCCTTTCCGTACTCTCATTACTCCTATTCTCGCCCCTTTCCTATTTTCTGTGAATGCATTTTTAACACCAACACTTCCACTTGTATACACACTGACTCGCAAACCTTTCCAAGATCCAAACGTGAGTTTTTTTCCCTTCTTTTTCTTCTCCTTTTCTCTCTCTCTCTCCTCTCTCTCTCTCTCGCTCTCACTCTAATTTCCGAGGTTGAAATAAAATCTCTTGACTTATACCATGGCATGTGCATGCCATACCGTGCTCAGAGTACTTTAGCATATTATATTCCATGCGTATTTCTTTACTGGCATTTTATGACGGCTAGATGTATCTGGACTCTAGATTTTTTTTCGCCAGGTTTTTTTCCCCTTCTCTTTCGTCTTCGTTTCGTACCCTTTCATTTATTTTCTGCCTGCTTAAGCATTCCACGCTACCTAAAAAAAACCTAAAATCTACCTCGTACTTCCACACAAGCCGAAAGTTGAACATGAAGAGAAGGTAGGCCACATCAAACCAAGTTTTTTCCGCGTGTGTGTGAGTGTGTATGTTATATGAAGAATCTGGATGGATGTCTATGTGTACGACCTTACGGCATGTATAGTCATAGTCTATATATAGTATATACACTCAAGGTATAAATTCTCTCGGTTACTACGTATAAATTCATGAATTTATTAGTATCCGTTTGAGCTGGATTTGGGATTTTGGGATGTGACTCCAAGAGAAACATGAGTAGAGGCTTTTCCTTCCTTTTTTTTTATTCTTCTCCTTCTTCTTCTGTAATATGGAAAAATGTTGGATAATTTCGTGAACGGAACTTGTTCGTATGTCCTTTACATTATGTACACGTTAAAGCTAATTATTTTTGGGGATTTGAGTTTCCGGAATGAGAAAATTCATGTGCAGCCGAGAGTTAAGAATCATCCATCGTCCTTCAAATTGATTTGGGATTCGATTGAAATTTCCTGAGTTATTCAGGTCAAGGGTAAAAAAAAGACTCTTGATTGCTTAAAGAAAAAACACGATGATTAAAGATTCGGTGGGATTTATGTTATGTAGAGGAGGAGGAGCAGGGATAAATGATGATAATTGTTATATGTTTATGTGTGTGATAAAATAAACGATGCTTTTTTATTCCGTGTCATATGAGGAAGGATGAAGGAGAGAGTTCAAGTTAAAGTGTATTTCTTTGTGGTTGGTTGAGGATTGTGAAATGAAATAAGCTGAGGAGTATATAGCACAAGTTTGTACAAAAAGGAAGAGAGAGGAGTGTGTCTGTAAGAGGAGAAGAAGGAGGGGTAGAAGTGAAAAGGAAGCGAGAGCAAAAAGAGAATGTTCGAATGGTGTAATCTAATGAACGGAATTGTGGATGAAAGGAAAGGAGACATTAAGTACCCTTTAGAGGAGATGGCAACGAATGTCAAGAGAATGTGAAAAAAAGTCACAAGGGTAGAGAGAGCTTTCATACACACACAGAGACGCGTGGTACTAGTAGAGAGAAAGTCTGACAGACTTTGAGTGGATTCTGGATTTCAAGTTTACTTTCCTCGAATGATTTTCCAGTTTCTAGTGGGGATTTCCCAGATGAGAGAGAAAGTCTCCTCCATCATACTTTTGCCCTCCATAATTATATTTCTTACCCCATACCTATATGAGTTATTAATTATTATAATCGGATTTTTTCATCTCTCGTCTTTTCTTGTCTTTCAATTCTCAAGTGAATCCAACTAGAAATTAGTTTGTCTTGTCGATAGTGAATGAATTGCTCGGATTAAAAAAAAATTGTAGACTTTTTTTTTCTTGTGGGTAAATATTTGATGAGAGTGAAATATTCAAACTTTATACGAGCTGAGCATAAATGATTGTTGAATGTGTTCATGAATCGAGACAATATTAATCATACGTCCTGTCCTGTACGTTCTGTATATATAGAAAGAATATGGAGAAAGTAACAGGGAATCTGTATGTGAATATTGCAAAATATTTTCGTTTATCTTCATTCCGTGTGTGGATATGAAGTGTCCAAAATCCAGGCCAATTTTGTTTAAGAATAGGACAGAGAAAGAATGTAGAACTGAGGGAATAAACTAAACGTTGAAATATTTATGCGCATAAATTCTTTTGAGCAACTCTCATTTCTCACTATGCCAAAAAGGAGAAATCATATCCTTTTTATATGACCTTTCTGATTTGTGATTTTGAATGCAGAGACTTTGTAATTCTGTAGAAGTACAAGTGTGGAAGTGTGTTGTTGTGTATAGTAATATAGTATAAACAGGGAAATGGACGGACTCTCAACTTGTGTGTTTGTGTGTCGGTGTGTATGAAGCAAAAAAAAAGAGTATAAAAAGGAAAGGACGGGAAAGGCTGTGTGGGTATAATAATTTTATGATTACGATTCACCGGCACTTTCTCCTTCTCTCACTTCAGACTCTCGAGAAGAAACCTACAATTCTCTCTCCTCATAGTCCACGTCTAGCTCTGTATATATAAATATGAACAGGGGAAGAATGGTAAAAGAATATGGATGTTTGTTTGTTTAGTTTTATATGGAATGAAGAGAGTATCAAAGTGGAATATGAACAAGTTGTATATGTCTGTATCATCATTCTCCAACTCTGACTCTTATAATATTTTCACAGTGTTTTCATGCTCGTCGAGTTCCTCAGAGAGAAATAGAAAAGCAGTTAGATTTTTTTGTTTGGAAGGACTCTGTCTCCCTCTCTCTCTTTCTTTGTTGTTGGAAGGTAGTTCGAACAAAGGTATTTATTTATGCATGTTTATGCCTTCCAATGTGTTTATTTAATGTAATATGCTACGTGTATTTTCTCTCTCTGTGTCTCTGTCCATATTATGTCGGATGTAGTCTGTCTGACTGACTGGTTGGTGGGTGGCTGTGTATGCCACCTAAGAAACTCTCTCTCTCTCTTGCTCTCCCTTCATATCTCTCTATTGTTCTACATACATGCATAAGTGTGCGTTTACATTTGCATTTACACTCGTAATGTTCAAGTTGGGCATTCAACCATTTATAAGTAATGTGTAGAGGCAGCGAGAGACAGGCTACACAGTTCAATATAGTCCGGGATTGTACAAGTGGTAAGATCTTTTTGGAGGAGAGGTTCGAGGTTAGTGGATTTAGAATTAAGCTGTTGTTGTTTTATTCGTCGTCGTCCTCGTCTTCTTTATCCCCCTTCTCTCTCTCTCTCTCTCTCTTATTATTTCCCTACATTATAACTACACGCAATAAATGTACATGTGTATTAGGAGAGAAAGATTTTGGGAACCTTCTGAACAGGGGTTATAGAGACTGCAACTGTAGACTGTCGAGTTTGGAGAGGCTCTGGGATATACATATATGCATCTGCTGACTACTGTGTGTAGTACATAAGCTGTTGTTGAAAGCTCTTCACACATCCATCCATCCAACATCCAAGCCATCTCACAGCGAATGAACGATGGAGAACGAGCTCATTGATCTCTCTCTCTTTCTCTCGACCCTAGCCTCCCCCGTACTCTTCTGAATTGAGCTGACTAACTAGTTACTATCCATGCACTTAATTCTTTCCTTCACATATAATCAGGGACGTTCAAAGGCGAAAAAACCGATAAAGTAAACTCCCACTCGTACACTATGAATGTCTATATTAATCATATAGTGGGCATTCTTGTCATTCAATTTTCGTCAAAATAAAAAGCGAAAAAAGCGAAATGAGGTCCAAAAAGCGATTTTAGCGAAATTTTAGCGAACTCCCATGTCGGAGCCAATTTGGCTATTTTCCATTCAATTCCCCACACATGTAAAAAGGAATTTGAGCTAGTATTCAGGACTACTTAAAAAATTTAAGCATGTCTTCTGACAAATGGAAATTGTATATGACTACGAAATATCCAGCTCTTAAATGCCCAGAAAATATGGTGGATGGACTTCCCAGCTCAATTGAGCGGTTTTCACAAGAAAAAGTCCCACTTGATGAGCTCATTCAATACAAAAATCTTGCTATGTTAGAAATCGGTAGAGAAAATCAAAACCCTGTAGTATTTTGGAAAAATTACGCTGGAGAAATGCCAATTCTTTCAAGTTTAGCTCTATAAAAGCTCTATCTGTCAGTTCAGAAGTTGACAGAAGTTTTTCCTACTTGAAAAAGACGTTAGCTCCACAACGCACAAATTTGACAAGAAAATTTGGGTATACATTTGAGAGTTGTATTTAATATAGTAAAGAAATTGCAGTAATGCTGCAGATAGAGGAAGAAGATGAGTGAAGGTTTGAACTTCAAGGTTATACGGTTTTTTCACTGCCAATACAATTGCCCACACTGGGGGCAATTGGATGGGTGAATGTGGTACGATTGGGGCAAAAAAATACGAAAATGCTTATACACGTAAATAAATGGAACCATTTTTACTTTGTCAAAATTTTGCCAAAAACACAAACTGAGCTTCATGGTAAAACCCGGCATAAGCATTTTCGTATTTTTTTTTGCCCCAATCGTACCACAGCCGCTGCTTAACACACGTGTGGTGGTTACATTGGCAGCTATGCACTGTAGACTATATGTATTTGTTTCATGTATAAGTGCAAATAAAGACTATGTATCGTAAAAACCAAAAAAAGCGATTTTGAATTACGAAAAAGCGATAAAATGCGATTTTGAATTACGAAAAAGCGACAAAAAGCGATTTTGAATTGGAAAACAGGTGACAAAAAGCGAAATTCGTTTTCTGAAAAAGCAAAATTCGAAGAAAAAAACGCGAAATCTGAACGTCCCTGCATATAATCCAAAATCTGGCATATACTTTAGCATAAGACTCTTTCTTTCGTTCGCGTTTTTTTTTCACTTCACTGGGATAAGTACAGAACAGGCTTCGAATTTGTTTCCCTTGTTTATTTTTTTTACCACCAATTTATGTTTCCTTTCCCGGCTACTGCTGAAATCTTGTCACTCTCTTGTCGGGTTTTCTTGGAATCTTGTATATATACACACATATAATATGTATATGTGTGTATGTTGATGCAATCTCAAGCTAGTTGAGTTTGACGACAAAGTAACGGAGTTTATGGGTGAAAAGGTGAAGGATCATAGACATGAGACAGGATAGAGTTGTTGTTGTTGTGAGGTGGTGAGTTGTAATTATTTGGATTTTTTTTCGAATGGGAGTGAAGAAAAACTGAAGGGGAAAAACGAGTACTCACACCCACTCCAAAAAATACGGGTAAAAGTAATTGAGTAGAGTGGAGCCATCAAGGAGAAGAAAGGTGGTTGTGAATCAGCTTGTTCGTGGATCAGAATTAAGAGTGGACGATATAGCCGCTTTGGGATTAATCTGGATTTAAATTTTTAACTAGGAAATGTATTGCTATATGTTCTACAAATTGTTGTGAATGCAGATTTAATTTCAATGGACGAACACTTCATCAAATATTTGTGGAGAGGCTTATTTTGTGTCATCCCAGGATTAGCTCGATGGTTTTTCTTGAGAGCTGTTGTATGTATAGTTGCGTTGTTGTTGCTTTTTTCTCGTTTACTTTCTCATAATGATCTCCACACGTTTTACATTGGCGAACAAGTAAAAGTTCTCGTTAGCATTGAACATGCAATCAAAGGGAACTGTGACTTGAAGATAATAATTCTAAAATAATTAACGTCTATGAAGATTTCATGGGAATTGTGCCACATAAATAAATAAATGCACCTTTCAAGTTTAAAATGGGAGTATGTACCTACATTGTTGTGTGACTTCAAGTACCTCCGAGTTGGTCTTTTTTCTTTGCATTATGGGACGTTGGGGCTGGATGAATTGATGGCTCTGTCGTTTTAATTTACCTATCGACTTTTGAAATTAGTACATGTACGGTATGGTGTATACTATATACTGTACGTGTATATTTATAATGGAGCTAGAACAATGCTCTTGTAATTTCATATTTACAAAAAAGAAAAGTACATCAATTTAATTCACTTGGATTTTTTTTAATCAAAATGCTCATGTTGCCCCTTATGATTTCTTTTTGATTGTGTAAGGACGTAAATGTGTAGGTATATATATATATATATATATATATATAGTTGGGGCGGGAATTCCCTCTGGAGAAATGTTTCGCTACTTTGACCTTTTGTCCTGTCTATCATCAGAGTCCCATGTCTGTTCCACTTGAGCTAGGATTTATTCTCTTTTTCTTCCTTCCCTTTCCTTTTTTTTTGGATTTTTCCTCAAGGAAATCCGGGTGTAGATATTTTATATTTTCATCCCAAATTACCTCCTACGCTCTCTTTATTACACCTTTCATACATCTGTCAACTGTGTCTTTTCAATTCTCTATGAATTTCACACATTTTCAACTCACTCTCTCTACAATTTCTGTGTAGACAGGGAATGGGAAATGCGAAAGAGAAATGACCGAATAACGCCATGGCATGGTAAATGGCAACTCCAGCTCCAACGCCGTACCATACCATACCATATTTGACTCAAATACCTTCCCTTACAAAGAATATAAAGAATAGTCAACAAAGCCTTGTCTTCAATTACTTAACTATTTCACACACATCCAGATCCAGACACCGACACATCCACTCACATTCCCATTGAAATTTCGGTGGCTCTGACAAAGTGGGAATGAGACTGAGAACTGTGGAAGCAGAAGAGGAAGAGGACGACGACCAGTAAGTGGAAGATGTGAATCGTTTTAAAATGCAATGCTATGAGCAATTTCATTTACATAACTTTATTTATTGCTCGCGTCTTTCATGCTACATTTGTCTACCGTCAACTCGTTCGTTCGTTCGTTCCTTCGTTCTTTTACTCTGGACTGTATGCATTTGAACTCATATCCAATTGGGGAATGAATGGAATGTAATGTGGAAGCGTCAAACCGAAATCCAACCAGTCTCGCAGTTGAAATGAAATCACGTGAGCGCGTAGCGTAAAAATAGGGTATATGTTAGTGCTCATGGAAATAATATAAATACCATGTAAAATAAAGGTGACTTTCTCTTTCTTCCTCTTTCTTTCTCGTCCCGGATTTTACTCAACTTTTTTTTAGTTTCAAATGAACTTGAATTAGTTTGTATCTGTAGGTATTTGACTCTAATTGTGAGCAACTAGCATGTATTTGATTTTGAAATCTATAATGGAAATAAACTTTTTGAAATTCATTGGTAGGTAAATAGTTTTACAGTGTGGATAAAGATAAATAACGCTATGGGTCATGACTTTATTGGGTTGAGAAATGTCTTTATTCGAAAAATGTAAATTTAGTGTTTTTCATTTGGTAATTGCTCATGTGAGTTTTCTATCATCATTATACATTTCCCCCCTTTTCCATAACGTTATAGCTGTACGTTGGACGTTGTACGTGTTCAAAATGTATACAGTAGAGAGATATGTGATACGTAATAATAATAAATATGTGTGCAATTTCAGAGTTTTTTTTTTTTTGAGAGAGAGAGAGACGAGAGGTATAGTGAAAGAAAGATGTGCAGAATGGCGAAAGTTGGATTTGAATTTGAGTTTGAGTGTGGGGAGCTACTTTTGGTGGAAAAGAAAAGTCAAAGTGAGTTGGTAGAAATAGTTTTCGGTTTGAAAAACGAGGCTTTTAACTTGTCTAATGGATCCGTATTCATATTCATCAGAAATATTACAGCTATAATCTTTACAAGTTGAACAGCTCACCTCCGTTTCGATCTTCTCTTCTATATCGCTACAAACGATGCGATTAAATTTATATAAAGTTTTTTTTCCAATTCCGATTCCCATTGCATATTTATACTTATAGCAATAACTTGTTTTTGTTTTTTTTTCTCTTCTCACCTTAAAGATACCATGAATTTATTGTGAATTCAATTGGGAATGATCTTAATGGGTAATCATAAATAAGCATTTTAGAATTATTGCTTATGGAGATTAAATACAATGCTAAAATACACGCACAATTATAAACGATCAATTTCAAATGGAAAATTGATAAAAATTCTCTACTCTTTGCTCCCAATTTTCTCTACGAAAAGTTTAAAAGATTTAAATATATTTATTTCAAAAAAGGGTCTCGACAATTTGCTTTCATACGGGTCATATATACAAATTCGCATGTTGGTCATTTTGCACTCTTTCTCGTTTTCGGGTAATCGCATGTTAAAGTGAGTGCGAATATTCGGAATGTTACATGTTCAGGGTTGAGAGTAGTTGGAGAGAGAGAGAGAGAGAGAGAGAGAGAGAGAGAGAGTGAGACATGGACTTGGGGGGAAAGCATTTATTCAGGTAACTATCAGCGGGATTCGTAGATGGCTGGATTTTAGAACCTATTAGGCTTGTCCTCCACATAGTTTAAAGTTGAATGTTTACTTTTATTGCACTGCCTCGTCTGTCGTCTGTCGTAGTTCCACGACACGATTAGCTACTCCCACCAACACACAAAAACTGGAATAGGAATCCAAACTCTTGGGTCCATATAATAATATAATACAACATGGGTCTATATAATATTTTTCTTCTCCAACTAAAAAACTTTCCGTGTTTATCGTATGTATAATGTTGTACAAGTACAAGTAAATCTGTCATATGAATGAGCACTGTGGAACTTGCTATATCAGGATTTCCCTGTTTGTTGCTGTGTGTGTGGCCCGTTTTGTATGCAATGCTGCTTTTTTTGGCAATGTATATTTTGTGGTCATTGGTTATTTTGTAGGTTAGTTTGTTGGAGTTGGAGTATAGAGGAAATGGGCAGTAGGAGTAGCACGACGAGCTACGTGTAGGGGAAAATTGGCTAGCTCCTAGTTGTTCTGATGTAAGTAAGAGAAAGCGTAGGGAGTCCACTTCTACCGCTCCTACTGCTGTTGAACTCCGAACTCTCGTAAGTGTGAAGTATTCCAACAATAAGCTAGCGTCAAGCCATGTACATGCTCTGCTGTATAGGTACACCCGTTTAATGGGAGGAAGGTAAAAAAATATGTATATGGTGGATATGAGTAGCCATGTTATATCCAGTATACCTACAGACTACATACATATACATGTAATGTAGAGGGAATATGATATGGAGGAAACCAGGGTCTGTAGACTCGAGACACGAGATATTTTTATGAGTACCTATTGAGGTTATATGAGAGGTGCAATTTATTTATGCAGTGTTTATTTCTCTGGAATTTATCCCAAAGTTTGCTCTCTCCCTCTCCCTCTCTCTTTCTCTCTAATCCTACCCGCCCGTTCCCTCTCCACTACTTTCCTTCTCGTTTTCACGATTTCGTCCTAGTCCAATGTAGATTTCTCCGCACAATTTCCTATTCCGTGTTTCCTATTTCTCTCTTTAGCCTTTTTCTACATGTACAGGTAGTTTTTAGTTTTTTTTCTTTTTACTTGTTTTCTCTCCCTCCCTCTCTCTCTTTCTCTCTGTTTCTCTATTCGTTTGGATTTTTGTACATTTCGCATATATATATATATATATTTGTGTGGTTTTCATAAGGAGTTTTACACTTTTAAGTAGATTATTACCATGATAGATTGTAGATATCTTTGCTGTATCTTTTACTTGTGTGTATGTTTTTATGAGGAATTTGTTGTTATGTTGTTTTCTGTACCAAATGTATATATTCTTATGCTTATTGAGATTGACGCGCCAAAAAGTTTGATGGCGATCTTGAGAAAAGGAGAAGGGAACGAGGGAAAAAAACGAGAAACTTGTTAAATAGGGTATATTATTTTATATCCTTTGATCTCCCTTTCCCTCTTACCCCCGACATGTGATCAAACCGAATGGTGGAAGAAAAGACCCGAGTTGTCCCTGTCTAGTTACCAGCAGTTTGGAGCGTATTCAGAAATTCAGATGTGATATAAACATGCTAAAGGATTTGCAAAAAATTCCCATTTATTTTGGTCAATCTCTTCGTGTGCTTTCCCTAAAATTTGTACCCAAATAATTGTTCAGTTTCCCCCATTGAATTCCCTCTATGCTCCATGTAAATGAACGGAGAAAGCTGAGAGAAAACTTTGCATGGAAATGTTACAATGCGAGTGCCATGTATATATTAAAAAATGTAAAAGCTAATGTAAATGCAGCGGCACGAATTATGAACATGAATTGGGAATATTAAAATTTAAATATTTTCCTTTTCATTCGTGCTTCTCCATCAAGACTGCGGTGGTGCGGCTGTTGTTGTTTTTTTTGCCATGTTACTGTTATGATTATTATTGAGTTTTCTCATAGTCGAGTTGGGTCTGGAATGTTTGATGGTGGTTGCTATTCCTTGCTATTCACGCCATATACCAATATTCTACAGTTTCTTACGGACTTTTCCTCCGAATAGGAGAAAAAATAGTACGAAGACACACAAAAAAATATGAAGATAAGAATATATAAGTTTGAAGGGAAAAGCTAACAATGGGAGAATGAGACTAATCTAATGCTACGTGTAAAAGCATGGACATGTACTCGCTCGCTCGCACTAAACTCTCTCGCTCCACTAAGGCAAACTTTGGGTCTGGAATAAAATGCGAGAATATGTGAGTTGACGATGAGGAATAGACGGTAGCGTTAACTTATTCGACATCACGCAATCCGTCGACAAACTGCACTCTCTTTTTTCCTCTCAGCACCGCATATCCATATGTATACAAAAACACTGTGGGCATTAGTCCTATGATGTATGTACGTGTTTATATTATTATTATATTATGATAAAGAATGTGGTGGTGGAGAACGAACGAAGGAAGGAACGAACGGGGGATTATGAGGGAAATGGAAATTCCATCCGAGTATCGTGGTCAGACACCAAAAGGAACCATTTAGCACGAGCACCAGTGAATGTGCAAAACAGGAGAATATACAAACATGTACCTACCTAAACCTAAACTATCTATGTATTCATGAGTACAAAGAGATATTTTACGATATATTATAATACATATGAGCATTTGTTTTTTGCTCTCTCAACTCAACCTCGCGTACCTACTTAAGTACATTTCCCTATACTTATGAACGATGGCTTGAATTTTACACACACAAACATATCGACTGCAGGTATTTGTACAGTACAGTACATTTTTGATTAGGAGAGGAAAGCCGAAAAGCCGCTAGGAATCCTTTTGAAAAACCATGTACCATATACAATGTATATTTGGTTTTTATGAGATGGTCGTACTCGTCGTCGTCGTCCTCGGGTCATCGGCATCGCGCTAATTATGTATATCAAAATGAGAATAATGAACCAGTGTTGAGCTTTTAGCTTTCAATTTCTCCTTCCCTTTGTTGTTGATTAAATGGGAATTGTAACGAATCTGAGGGGCTTTGTGATTTTGTCGCATAGCTACAATTAGTCCGTGGGTATTTTCCCCTCAAAAACATTTGGGTATTGCAGCAATGGCAATAGTTTCATTCATAATTGATACTGAAGATACTGACCAGCACTAGGAATGAAAGAAGAGAAAAAACACACGATATGATAAGGAATCTCAAGTTCTAACTTTGTTCAATTATTTATCCCTGCATTTTTCTTTGGGGTGTTTTTTTTTTTGGAGGACATGGAAAGTTTAGTCTGTGACTACACAACAACACAATTTGTATGTGTGTTAGTGAGTATTCACACACACACGATGCTCTCGGTCTCGGTACGGACGGGCAAAATCTAAAAAGAGACATGTAGTAAATTTTTTTATTATTACATTTCATTGTAATACTTTTGATAAGTAGTTTGTAGTTTTGTACTTTGTCTGCTGGTTATGCGAAAGGGCATGGGACTCAGACGAAGAGACTGGAAGGAAGAGAGAATGTGAATACGATGAGTATGTGTTTTATGTTTGTATGTGTGTACTTTTGTACTGTGCCTACTATGTGTGCTCAAATCCATTTGTATACATGGACGTAAGTAGACAAAAGACTCGTGTGTACAGTCACTATGGATGTATAAACTTGTTACTTGACGTTGGCTCCGGGTTTTTTTCTTCTTTTTCCTTGCTCCCATTCTCTACTAGATCGCTTTCTTTCCCTTCTCCTTCGTTTCTCTTTCTTATAGAAAATATGAGGACGACCTACACGCAACGAACGACGAAATAGAAGATAAAAAAAGCGGAGAACTGGATGTGATAGGACCTAACTGAAGAGTAAAGAGTCTGAATGCGGAAGATATGTGCACGTAGCCGGCATATGAATTTATGTACGAGTAGGTATGAAGAGTCTCCTGTCCGTATACAAAGATAGAAAAGAGAGACCATGTCCATGCCGAAGACAGAGCTTTGTTTCTCATTTTTATTATGCTCTATATTTGTCCTCTCTTTCTCTCTCTCTCATTCTGTGCTTGTACTTGCGTTACATTACTGACTAGCGAACAACGTTGCGTTCGTCTATTTTGCCAATGTAATATGGCATAGAGTCGAGAGTTGAGTTGAAGTTGAGAATGCCGTGTTGGGTTACGACGACAGCATGCCAGTCTACTTTCTTCTCCTTTCTCTCTCTCTCTCTCTCTCTCTCTCTCTTGTCCTTGTCATCCTATGGCATGCGAATGCGACGAATTGCCAAACTCTCTCGTTTATCTGGGAAATGGTTTACTCACTGTTTTCCACCATCCAGTATTGAATTTAACTCTAGCATATATTTTCCACGGACATTATTATAATACCGTTTAATCGTAGGAACGCTTGTTTTTGTTTTCAAATTTAAAATGCATGAAATTATTCCAACTATTTTAATGTACAAAAAACTGTGTGTTTTTTATAAACTTGATGCGTACATTGTAAATCGTTGTAATTGCGGGAAAGTAATGTGTTCCTGCACTGTACTCACAATGCTCTCTAAATGTTTCAATGCATCCATATGATGTGTAGTGTATAGGGGGAAGAGTACAAGAAGAGGAATGAGCAATAAAAAATGGTATAATAATGACAATAACTGACAAACTGGAATAAGAAAGTGGAGATGAAAATGAAAGTAGTTGCTGGAGAGGAGAGAGAGATACATATTGGTGATTCCAAAGCGAGAAGAACAAGAATGAACGAATCAAATTCAACTCATAAATATCATGGTAATAATTAATATTTTTGTACATTATTAATTATTATTATCATTAAATGTATATTTATGTGCGAGCCGTTTTTTTTACTGCTCCAACAACATTGAGAACATGTAGAAAGAAGTTTACACACTAGTAGTCTATATTGATGTTTAAGTATATTTTTCTAGCTACAAAGAACATTTTTTGGGTAGAATCCATGTAGTTGTACGGACAAGTTGTTGAAGGAGAAGTCAGGATCACACATACATATACACAGACACAAGTGTAGTAATGGCAAAATAGACCTTCCTCATACTCTGCTCTATTCTATTTTCTTGAATCCGACATGTACCTACCTACATGTAGAATTGTAGACATGAACACACAAGGATTGTTTGTACGTTCATATACGAAATTTTCATATGGAAGCAAAAGGAGACTTGTATGTGTATGTGTGTGTGTGTGTGTTATTTAGTCTTGCGATTAGTTGAACTGCTGTGCTGAGTGTAGGCTGCAGTTGAGGCTCATGTCGAGGCCCACAGTGTGTTGGTTCTTGTTAGGAGTAGTGAGAAACTAGAATGTTGCAGATGGGTTCTACTTTCTCCACTCCACTCTAGTTTTTACTCGTAGTCTCTTTGCTCTCTTTCTCTTGCCTATCTCGTCTCTCTCTCTCTCTCTTATGTTTGTCAAATGTTCTTTTCCTGTGTATCCTTACATACATACAGACACCACTGTATGAATGTACGTACGTATTTGTGTGTAAAGACTCTGGTATTTTCCTAGATCTTTTCTATCAAGAGGCGAAGACGTTTGGGTGAGAAAAGGAAAACGTTATACGACTACATGCATACTCCTTTGTATGCACCATAACTGTAGGCTGTAGCTGAGGCTATGACTATGCCCAGGAAATGGGGAACTACAGAACGAACAGTGGATGGGGAATATAGTGATCCGACTCTGTGTGTATGTATGTGTGTATTTTCATGCTGGTGTTTGTAGTGTGAGGGAGTGAGTGAGTGAGTGTGCTTGTGTGTCCCGTGTACTTTGTAGTTTGCTATTGCTATTGGAGCTTAAACTGTGACCATCGTTATATACATTTATATGCTCTGAATGTGTGTACCTACAAGGAATAAATTGGCTATATATCTCGTTCTCGTGAAATTTGTGAGCCTGAGAATCTACTGTGTATACGTAGTGTGGAATGGGATGTAGAGTCATAGCTCTCTCTCTCTCTAGCTCTCTCTCTCTAGCTCTCGCTCTCTTCCTTGGCGGCTTTGATGAGTTTTGAGTTTGAATTTGAAGGCTTGTTCTAGTTTTAGTTGTATGGGAAACAGGGGAAAGTATAGTGGAGAAAGTATAGAGGAATAGATATTTCCATATGGTTGTTGGATGCTAGTGAGAGAGCATGTTGCGTTTCTACTCATATTCTCTCTATACGTATATTACATATATGTTTATTTATATATGTACAAGTTCTAGTTCTAGTTCTAATTCTGGCCCTAAAGTCCAAGCTGGCTATGTGGGTTGACTGTGTATGAGATGGAATGGAATGAGACTTGCCTATGATGGTATTAGGGTAAGCGAGAGAAAGAGAGAATGCGGGAGAACCGAAGAGCCGAGTTCGGGCTCCGTCGTTTCTCGTTCCCGTTCTCTCCTCTCCCACTTTCGGATCAATGGTTGGGAGAAAGGGACTGACGGGTTGGTTGGCTGGCTGGCTGGTTGGTTTGTTGGTGAGTACGGGGGAGAATGCGACGACTGCCAGTTTTCTACTACTAGTAGCAAAGACGAGAGAGAGAGTTGGATTCTAAAGCCAGGCACATAGCAGAGAAAACATGAAGGATATAGACCTCGTCTCTCTCTCGCTTTCTCTTTCTTATGAACGTAGCCATGTAACTGTAACTGTACATGGCTGTATATACAGTATATCTCTCTGTGGAGAAAATTATGGATATGTTTTATGCGCTGAGACTCTACAGGGGAAAGTCTCGTTCGTTCATTGCCTTACAAGTCTTTAGACTCACCTAGGTATAGATGGCATGTGAAGAGACGTGAATGTAGAGTACAAGTATATATTATTATACATACGATATACAATATATATATATATATGTGTATTGAGTATAGGTGTGTATTCTAGTACATGGGGAAAGCAGGAGAGTGTAGCTATGTACTCTGTATTCAATGTGGAATTCTCTCGCAGATAGATGTTGTGCTATGCTATTTGATGTGTGCTATACCATTTTATAGGATTACTCATAGGGGTGAAACTCATGTGTGTATGTATGTAGAGCTTTCTGCTGCCAACAGTGAGCTTTCCTACACATATATAGTCAGAGAAAGTTGGTTGGGAGTTGGGAATGTATGTGTGTGTGTGTGTGTGTACAAGGTTTTTTTGGAGGGTTATATAGAGTGAGAGAAAGAGAGAGGAGGCTAGGAGTCTCTGGGTTTGGTATGTACAGAGTATAGGGCTCTCTTCCAGTAGAGATATAGAGTTGGTCTAATCGAACTGCTGCATCCTGTCTACCACCGCACTCACTGCAATCCCAAAATGGCGAAGGCAACTTGGCCCACGTCCCGTCAGCTCCGACCCAGTCCGAGTTTTCTCCACCCCCAGTGTGACCCGAGACTGACAACAATGGGTTAAGCTCACCCTGTGCACTCTCCCTAACCCTCAATCGGTCACAATGAACCAAGAAAAGTTCAATTGTTCTGGGTGCGGCTCATTTTGCCAAAAATATATTCCTCGTCCTACGCGAAAACATTGGAGATCGTAGAGCACGTATACTGGGGACAAATATATATACGACTACAAGGGGAGAGAGAGAAAACGAGTGTGTGTGTCTGACTGTCTGTGTGTTGGTGTGTGAGAGAGAGAGAAAGAGGAACGACAGAAAATACAAATACAAAAACCAAAATCAAAAAAGGGAAGGAAAAAAACGAATACAAAAGACAACGACGGACGAGGGACAGACGTGTTGGAGGGCTTAGTGCAGTGTATGAATGTTTGTGTGTGTAAATATTAAAATATACATGTGTGTGGACTCTTTTTATTTTACACCAAACAAAAACTAAACAAATTCTTTCTCATTACTATCCCTTTCCAATCAGTGTGGTTTCCCTTTCACACGATCGATTCTGAACTGTCACCATAAGAATACCGACAAATTTTTTGTTCGCTACATTTGGGAATTTTGATTAAATATCTCAATTCAAATCATCATCATCATCATCGAATAAAAAAGTGTACACTTTTCTTAGTGGAGAAAGTAGCTTAGTGAAAGAACTGTGTACGATAAAATTCTCTCATCGTTTAACATTTCAAATGATTTGGATTCTGACTTGATTGTTGTGAATTGGAATTGGAATATTATTTAAAGTTTCTCTCTTCCTTCTTCTTCTTCTTGTTACGATGGATTTGTAATATCAATATCCTGCCTAAAAAGCCAATAACTGGAATCTAATCGAAAATCATCATAGTGAAATTAATTGTTGTGTACATACATATATATATATATTTGTTTTCTTAATCCTCACCGGACTTTTTCTAATTTTCTCTTGTGTCTGTTCTAAAGAAACCGGAACTGTTAAATTACAGAGAAAAACACAAAACTGTTTTCCTCACACTCTTTTACTCTCTGCCAAAGGAAGGAAAGGAAGGGAGTGAAAAGAAATGTGTAAATCTGTACGCAGTGTGACTGTGTTGACTTGACTGTGAGCAACCACTGCCACTGCGGTTCTCTCTCCATCCTATTATTATTATTATTATTATCATCATCGTTATTATTATTATTATTACTCTACTACTCCTACTACAACAACAACAACAACTAATACTATTGCTGTGCTCTGCGTCCACAACGCCGCAGTTTCAGTTTCTAACTCAATTTTCCTCCCCATCTCTCTGTACTCTGTCTGTGTACATACATACATGTGTTTAACTCTGTTGTTGTACTCTCCACAGCAACAAGAACAATAAGGAAAAGCATCAAGAATAACACTAACGCTCAGCTCATTAATAGATTATTACAATACTAATATTATTACTGTATATTTTTCTTCCACTGCTGACATACATACATTATTAATAATATATATTAATAATTAGTAGTACATGTATAGATAAAAAAAACCGCCACTCTCATCACAATCACAACAAACACACGCAGAAATATTTCCACGCGACAAAACAAAAATCAATGCTTGCAATTGTACACAGTCACACAATATATTTACAACAATTAGTCGTCTTTTCCTCCTCGACTGATAAGTTTTTCGTCCAGAGTATTCTATATAATAATAATACTACCTAATGTTAATCTTACACATGGATTAAGGAATTAAGGAGAAAAAAATAAATATACTATACCGAGAGAATACCGAGAATAATAGAATTCTGAAAATTGCCACCGCTCTTTGCAAAACCGCCACTGTCGTCCTGCTCTTGTCGTCAATTATATAAATAAATAAATAAATAAATTATACACACAAAACAAATTTTTGTCAATGTCCTGTTGAGGTCCAAAATTGAAAAAGAAAAATTTATATAATTAATTGTTATTCTTATGGCAAGTAGTTGAGAGAGTGAAAGCTATATATATATATATATACCTATATATATATATATCGTAGTTACTATACAGATCGAGAGAAAACAAAAAAGGGTAGTACACTCTTGCTATTGATGTCACTAAAAGTCCACAGTGTTTTTGCTGCTACCCCTTTTTAAAAAATAATAATAATAATTTTGACGTAGTTAGTCAGCCACACACACACACACAACGCTATTTATCTATATAAATAAATAACTAAATAATAAAATATACCAACATATACGCTATACCAAATACCAACCAAACCAATCCATCATTATATTTGCTACATTGATTGTCAATTTTTAAATAATTTAGGAATTTTCCTGCTCTTCATCTCCACTTTTGGAAGTGAAGAATTGAAAGAAAGTGCTGTCCATTTGTTGTTGGAGAAAGTTCAAAGCTAATTTAACGACGACTTTTGTTGCTTGTTGTTTCCATCCTCTTCTATTTGTACTGGTTCTCTTGTTCTAAAAAAAAAAAACATTCTTCAATTATATATTGTTGTTATTGCTGTTTGGATGGATATACGAAGATACGACTACGACTACAATTACATTTCCAACTAGGAAATTTGTAATTCAGCCATCATTGTGTCCTATTGTTGCCTTGCCTACTTATGATGTTGATTCGCATTTCTCAATATAATAATATATTATAAAAATACATCATTTATAGATTCTACTCACATATTTCTCTCTCTCCTAGACTCTCTTACGATTAAATCCTTGTTATTTTTTTTTTGGAGACGACTACTGTGTTTTCTCTCTGGAATCAGTGTGTCTGTTTGTGCAAGAAACGAACGAACGAACGAACGAACGAACGAAAGGAACTAACGAAAAGTTGAGGACTTGTACACACATATACACAGAGAGAGAGAGAAAAGAAAAACTGAAAACAGAATACAGGTCAAGAGTGCTAATAAAATGAAAAATCTATAGATACTGTTACTGTTTTGTCCTTGTTTTTGTGTGCTACGTCCACTACCGATTGCTAACAATCCTCATGGCCATTATTCCTGACATTATATACAGCTGAAATATATATACGCATATTAGTCCCCATCGACTTGAGAAACAAAAGCCACCACAATCTTCAATCTACACTTTCCACAAAATATATATATATTAAAAAAAAGTCAATTGGAGAAAAGAAATTTTTTCTTTTCTCTCTCCAACGGGAATTATCCAATAGGAATTCAGTGTTTGGCTCTTGGGGAAACGGGTTTTTGTAAATTGAGAGCGCCTCAGTCTTTGTGTGTGTGCATCTCTCTCTCTCTCTTCTCTTCGTTTTATTCATTCCTCTGTGCTTCAATTCTACATTTCTCTCTGGTTTCTGGTGTACACGTGCGAGAAATTAAATCATTCCATTCCACCTTCCCTCTCGCTCTCTCTCTCTCTCTCTCCGTTCTGTTTACACACAAGAAACAGAGAAGAAGAAGTCAGTACTGGGTTTTTCAATTTCTTCAATCAAAAAGAAAAAAAATTGGGAATTGTAAACGGGGAGATATATACACAAAATAAAAAATAAAATTATATATATAAAATAAATAGGAATATAGGATTTCGACTTAGTCACCCTGCCTGCCTGATAACAAAATAAGAAATTTTTTTACATTTTACCTACAAAAAAAAAATCGTCTGACAAATTCAAGACGACTAATTATTTAAGTGCAACTCAATTACGTAAACAAAATACTAATATTATACTATTACACTGCTGTATAAGAAAAAAATAATTACTCCACAGCCATTTTTTATCTGAATTTCATTGTTGCTATTTAGCTGACGCAAAAGAAAGAAAGAAAAGAGCTTCAATTTACTTATTCGTGTGTCCTATATTGTATATGGAAAATACATATGTAGGAAATAAATATATACCGGGGTTTCAATTTCAAGATATACAACCCAGAAAAAAAAACAACAACCATTTTTTGTCTTCTTCACGCTTTCACCTTTAAAATATAAATAAATAAATAATAACAATTGTTCTTCTGGTGTGAGAGAGAAAAATATACAAAATATACAACGACGACAAGAACAAAAAAACAAAATGAAATCAAAAGAACATGAACCGAATTTCAAATGTTTCCTTTTTCATGATGGAAATAAACGGATTCTCAGTTCATGTCCGAGTCATTACCATTCTCATATCCAGAAGAGAATACGATAAGATTAATAAAAGTTCACAGTCATCAACAACAATTTCTGTGAAGCGTTCGTATGAGAATTTGTTTCCCTAATTTAAAATTTCTCTCTCTCCTCCTCCTTCATACTCTACATTTCGCAACTCGCAATAATTAAAATTATTATTACCTACCTACTTGTACCGCATGAAATGCTTGGTGCTACATAAGAAGAAAATTATTATTATTATTATTAAACACGCATTCGCTTCTTCTTAAATTCTACTTCTTCTCCTTCGTCGTGTCCCCGTTTACTTGTGCTCATCAAGGAAAATGTCAAAGTCGCATAGATGAGTGGACACACTGAAAGGAATAAAATACTAAACTGTTGTTAATTAATTGTTAATATTGATGGTGGATGTGTAAGAAACACTCAGACACACGCAGCACGGGGGGATCATGTTGTTGGTGTTCCCTTTTCACCATCATCTTGCTCATTCGTCGTCCTCGTCGTTGTCGATACATTTAATGTGTGTTTACATTTTCAGTGTCCTCGTCAATCATTGATACACACACATCACACACAACAAGTACCTCCTCATCTGTGTACCCTAGATAGACTCTCTCTCTCTCTCTCAGTCGACTCGGTTTGTTTTGAGTGAGTGAGTGAGTGAGTGCGTGCGTGTGTGTGTGAACGAACTCGGAACACAGTCAATATATATTTCATCATTGAAGAGAGGAAAGTAAAAGTACAAGATAACGATTTTTACGCGATTACTATACGATCTGTGCAAATATAGGGAAACGTAGTAGTCATAATATTAATATTATTAGTAGGTATATACGAATACGAATTATATGGCTTATGCTAATTATTGGTAAAACAAACAAAATTGGAAGGAAAAGTATTTTATCATGTTCCCCAATGACATGATAATGATGTGAAAAGTGAAATTTGGCTGCTGCTGCTCTGGTGCTCTCCACGTTGAACTCGAAACGAAAACAAAAATAATATCCAAATAATAAAATCCATACAAAAATCAATACATACACACAAAACGAAAAAGATACAGAGAAAAAATACGTACATGGAAAGATACTGTCGTGTATTTACGGAAATATAATCAAATGAATCAAAGACTCCCTGGGGAATTTAGATTTTGTTGTTCTTGTTCAACTTTTTAATAATTCAAGTGGATTTGTTTTTCATTCATTCATATTTGAGATTCAATTGGGAATTGTTGAGGAAAGAGAAGGGGAAGAGAAATAAATGTGTGTGGCGATTTGGAGTGAGTTACTGTGACTGTGACTGTGAACGTGAACGTGTGATACCTATATGATGATTTTGATTGTGGACGTTGTGGACGGGGGAAGTTATTTATGATAGATGTGTACTCTCTGTCCTGGCTGCCCATCTCAAAAAAATCTGGGTGGATGTGTACGAAGAAGAGTGAGAGATAATAAATAAACATACACTTACACTCCCGGGGATTAATTGGCTCAAGTGAGGTGGGATAATGTGTGGTGAGGTGTTTCAATTATTGGTCGTACGAACGGAAATCAGAGCTAACGACGATTCAGCATTAATGCAAATATTTCCACTCCTCTCGTTTCTCTCACTTCTCTTGTCCGTGTGGTTGAGGATTTTGGACTTTGTCACACTTCCCCGTCTGAACAGCAGTCTGAAGGCAATGCTAGAATTGAGAAATTCTCTCGTTCTGCTGCTGCTGAGAACCCCCCGTGGGCTGAGTTCTGCTATCTGTCAATTGCAACTACTTTTTTCATCATCATCATCCAAATCATCACCAGCATCCAAATCATCTACATCAATTCCCACGGATACTCAACGTCAACGTCAACTCATCCAGATCCAGAGGATACACTTTCTTGATATTGATATTTCAACTCGTCAGAGTCCTCCTCTGATTCATCTCTCATCTTGCTGCTCCTCTCCCAACATACTCATAGCTAGTACATTGTCAACGGGATCCGATCCTAGAGTTTCATCATCATCATTTCCCACACGACAGACATCCACGACGACAAACAAACTTTTATGGGAAAATAGCCATTCCTCTTCAATTTCTCCAACTTGTTCGTCCTCCTCCTCGTCGTCGTCGTCGTCGTCGTCGTCGTCGTCATCATCATCATCATCATCTACTTCTTCTTTGCCATCGTCCACTTCTTTGATTTCGACTTTGACTGGGAACTCAAACTCAGTTTCTCATTTCCATCCCTCGTCGTCGTCGCCGTCGCCATCATCATCATCATCATCAACGTCGTATTGTTCAGCTCACAAACCCACTGACGATAAAATAAACTCTAAATTTTCTCAGCCATCATCATCATCATCTTTTTTATCTGAGGATCTTGATGTGAGAAGATCCTCGTCTTCATCTTGGTCTTTGTCCTCGTGTCCACAACTACAACTCTCTTCATTGTCATTGCTACACACAATCAATCCGTCATCACTAGTTTCGGACAAGGACGACGACAAAGTCAGCTCAAAATCCGTTTGCTCTTGGACACATTTGTCCAACATCATTTTTATCGGTCTTTTCCAACAACCATTTGAACTTTTCCTCTGGATCCTCTCGATGATGATTCTCCATCAGTTGAATAATAATAATAACTATTTTTTCTACGATTACGATTACGATAATTACAACTACCAAATGTCAACAACAACATCCACAACCCATGTCAAAATGAATGTAAATGATGGTTCTGTTGTGGGTTCCGGCTCTTCTAATGCCATGATCAAATCAATTCAATCCAATAACAACTATAAGAAAGGAAAATGTGAGAAGGACTCTTTTATCTATGAACAAGACAAGAATGATGAGAAGGAACAATCAAAGAACAAGAACAAACCACCACTAAGACCACAACAATCTTTTGAATTGTCTTTATTGTACACACTCGTAGAAATTATTATTATTATTGATGATGATGGACTTCTCCTCGCCCACACGGGCTCCTCGAGAGTCTGGTGAAGAAACAAAAATGACAATGACCATGACACATGTTCGCAGTAGGAAAAAAATGAAACTGTTCCCAACGATATTTACCATTGATGATGAATTTATTGAACTATTGACTGTTTTATGAGAGGACTCAAACAAAAAGAAAACGAGCGAAAAACTCTATTGTGTAATAAGTAAAGTGACAAAAAAACGAGGGGGGGAAAGTACAAGAGAGATTGTGTGATTTAATTTGTTTTTACATTTAAATTGAATATTTATGGGGGATGAGGTGGAAAAGAAATATGAACGTGACAAAATATTTAATAATAAAAAGAGAAAGTAAGGAAAGTACATACACACACTCATAATATACATTGAAAAAGAAAAACGGGAGAAGCCCAGATAAAGAGACAAGCAAGCAAGCAGCCAGCCAACAAGCCAAGAAATTAACCCGTCAGTGTTTTTGCCTTTTGCCATAAGCCATATATACATATATGTATGTATATGTATGTATATCATATATTGATAGGAGAGAACAAAGGAGAAGAAAAGATAATTACAAATAGAGAGAGAATCACAACACATTTATATGCGAATGGTGTCACGACACACGCGATTATACGATGAGGAACTCTGAACTGTGAATTCTTTGTTTTTTTCCGTTGTGAATCTTCTTCTCCGCGTGTGTGTGAACTAAGAAGAATAAAACCCACGACACACACACACACACACAGATATATAAATCCAAGAAAAAAAGGGAGAAAGTGAAATGACATAGTGGGTGAATGTGCATGTGTGTGAAATTGGGGGTAAGTGAAAGTATATATAAAAAGAAAAGAAGGAGTGTGAGGAAGAAAAAAAGTGTGTAAAATATATAGAAAGTGAAAGTGTGGGGTGGAAAAAAAGGAGCTCGAGATTCATATTTGTTCATATCTGCAAAAAAAAAAATCTAAAATCCAAATCAAATCTATAATAAATAAAAATCAGGAATCAATTTAAAAATGTTGTGTTGGATGTGTCAGGGACAAGGACAATGTCCGTGGAGCCCGGTAGTGGTTTGACGCCCGGGTTTTTCCGCTAGCGAGAATGCCGGGAGAAGAAGAAGACAGAGTGGGATCATCAGCTCTTCTCGCAACAGCAACTACAACTACACAGCAAAAACAACAACAGCAGCAACTGCAGAAAAACCAACAACAGCAACAATCATCGACGACTACAAATACATTGGACAAGCTCAAGCAGCAGTTGCTCCAACAACAACAATCCGAGCAGCCGCCACCTCTCCCCACACATCCGCCCCCGCATCAAATCATACCGATAATAAATGTGAATCCGAGTAGTGGGCCTGGGAGTGGGAATACATCGGTTGGGGGGAGTGGGAGTGTGGGGGACATTCTTCATCATGCCTCCATGGATGATGATGATGAAGATGCGGATGATGAGGATGACATTTGTGGCTCAAATTCGAATTCTAAACTAGAGCTGGAACTCCAGTTTGCCGGTATTGACAATGAGAATGTGGAATTGGATGTAGATGATGAGGATGTAGTGACTGGTGGACCACCAGGAGGACGACGGAAAGTGAGCAGTGCTCATCATCCTGCAGTTCGGATTGGTGGTAGTTTAAATGTGATTGGTGTTGGTGGTGGTTTAGGTGAGAATGTTGGAGGAGATGGAAGAGTGGTGGGGGATGGAGAAGGAGTGGGTGGGGATCCGGAAGTGGGGAAAACCCCCACGGAACCCCCCGACGCGACATTTGCTGATAAATGTCTCTTCTACACGACCGCTTTCTTCATCCTCCTCGCAGTTTTCAGTCTGTTTGCATTCCTGTTCCTGGTGCCTTTTGTGATTGACCCGGCCTTCACGACTATCTTTATGAAGTTTGACCCTGAGCCCGCCGAGTGTGTCACTGTCTCCAGAGTCAACCTTATGGGCATTATAAATTGTAGTTGGACGTCATGTCGTGAGGGTTGCACGCGCGAAGTTTACAATTGTACTCAAATACGGGTTCACTACCGTGCTCGACGACGAACTAACAACAACAACAACAAAAATATACAACTCACACAACTAACTAATAATAATTATAAAGATAATGTGAACACAGCCGCCGCCTCGAGCTCCGCCTACACTTCTTATTATTCCTCATACTCCAAGTCCACGCATGCGCATCACGATCACGACTCGGGGTCTAGTATCCCGGGAATTAGATGGGACTCGTACTCATCTAAACCCTCCTTATTAACTAATCATAATACTAAACTACTCTACGGAACTACATCTACTCATAATAATAATAATAATAATAACAATTATTATTATAATAATATCAATAATAAAAATATAGTTAATTCAAACTCTAATCCTAATAATAATGCTAATAAAAATGTTAATAAGAATCTTAAAATCCCTTCGTCGTCGTCAATCTATCAATCCGTGAGTTACAATAATAATAATAATAATAACAACAACAAACAAAAACAACGGGGAGAAGAGAATGAGGAGAATGTTGATGATGAGAATGAGGAGGAAGAGGATGATGAGGGGGAGGAGGAGGAGGAGGAGGAAGGGATGGTGGGAGGTTTGAGGGGAAGAAGCAGTAGAGCTGCTTTAAACCCCCAAAGTGATGACCCGTCGGATCGAAACTCGGTGATTTTAAATGGGAATCATAAAAAGAAAAAACACAAAGTGAGTCCTAGTTCTGCAATTAATTCAAATGGTGGTGGTGGTGGTGTGATGACGTCATCGTCAAATACAAATACGAATAGTGAATTATTTCCTTGGGCATCGTCATTGACTCGAAGGAGTGGGAGTGGTGATAGTGGTGGTGGTAGTAGTAGTAGTAGTAGCAGTAGTAGTAGCAGTGCGGGTGGTCGTCGTCCTCCGAGTAGTCGACAGAAACAACAGCAACAACAAAAGGAAGATGATTGGGATTATGAATATGCTCGACTCTATCCGAATGTGAAAGGTTGTGGTTACCCTCCCATCGTCA
Organism: Gisinianus flammeolus; assembly: GCA_034699125.1. Taxonomy (NCBI): domain Eukaryota; kingdom Metazoa; phylum Arthropoda; class Collembola; order Symphypleona; family Katiannidae; genus Gisinianus; species Gisinianus flammeolus. The sequence goes on along the minus strand of JAIUND010000028.1, from coordinate 109,923 downwards.
ACTGTTCGACTTTTGTACGTAAATATGGTCAGCTTGGTGTGAACTTTAGTTGTTACTTCAGTCAAGTGGATCGAGGGTTGGTCGTCACATCATATGATATGAATCGGGTGGTGATGGATCTCGTCTATTCCATGGCCATCCCCATTCCCAGTTTCATCATCTCCGTCGTCTACCTCATCTTTGCTTACTTCCGCATTTATAATATGGACTCGTCATCGAATCCTCCTCCGCCGCCACCCCCACCACCCCCACCCAGCTCTGATACTAGAGTAGATCCGCATGAGGAATCGAGTAGTGTTGCGAATACGACGAATAATAATATCGGAGGGAGTGGTGGTAATGGTAATGGTCCAGGTGGTGGTGGTGACTCCATTGATGGTAATGAACCACCGGATGGAGAAACCTCCCTCTCCGCCATTGATGACAAGACCCGCATCATTCAACGAAGCACCTCACGCGGCCTTAATGCCCTCTCATCAGTCTCCGATAAACTCATCCCTAATTCTGGGAAAGGTGTCCAACCACTCATTCAAATGAATGACTTCCCTTCCTCCCATCATCATCATCCCCCAACAACAACCACCACCAATATCACCGACTCTGATGATGCAGATCTCATTCTCCCTCGGAGAAACAATCGGGCCCCCGAGCGGAATGGACCAACCAACCCTCAAGCCAAAAATAAGGGGTAAATTAAAACAATAATCCCTTCCCCTTCTTTTTTTCCATTTTCCATTTTGAGTTGTTCTAATTGAATATTTTAATTATTTTAATTATTCACATTCAAGTTCCATGAGGCTCCTCCTCATTAATTACTTTCATTCCAGGTTTCACCATTTACTATTTACACAAGCGCCAACAGGTTGTTTAGTTCTATTTATGATTTAATTAAACAGGCAGGCAGGGTCCACGTACGTAATAATGTATTTATTTATGAAATTATATTATATGTATGTGTCTGACAGTTGAATGGTTTTTTAAAGATTTAATTGAGAAAGTAGCACAGCATGGATTATTTGTTGATTCTTCTGCTGCTCTTCTCAAGGTGTTCCTCGAGTATTTTTTTTTTTTTTTTGGTATTCAAATTCCGAATGGCTATCCTTTTTTTTCTCTCTCTCTCTCCGCTTGATGAAGTTGTGTGCAATTCAAAATGTGTCATAAGATTGTTCAAGGAGAAGGAGATAATGGGAATGTGAATGTGTGTATAAATTATTGGTTGTTGGGAGGACTTTGACTGGGGAGGAAAGACATGAGAGAAATGGCGAAAAATGATGTCATCGCATTCATAGAGTATTCAGACTGTACTTTATATATAGCATTCGTCGCAGTCTCGTCCAACTCTCCTTCTTTCTGCCTTTCTTTCCGCCTTTCTTTCGTTCTCTCTCTAAATATTTTCTTGAAGTTGGGGCTGGAGAGCTGAGCTCTCATGTAGTATAAAAGTAAGGAGTAGAAGGACACGGAGCATACGGACGGAGTAACTCAACTACAGAGACAGACTGTGACTCCATATATGTTTCCGTAGGTATACATACATATGATATAAATATATCCGTATAACATGGATATGACGGCCTGTGTGTGTGTGTGTGTGTGTGTGTGTGTGTGTGTGTGTGTATGTGTGTGTGTGTGTGTGTGTGTAGACTGTAGAACCAAGCTGCCTTTTAACCTTTACATCTCTTTCCATAAACTTCTTTGGAGGATTGTGAAGTGAAGTAAAGTAAAGGACTCTTTGCTAAAACTAAAGCGAGAACCAGTTTCTCTCTCTCTCTCTCTTTCTCCGTTTTCTCTTTCGCTCCTCTTGCTACCCAGTTAAAGTTGAACGAAGGAAAGATCACGGCCTATAAGTATTATATTGAACAAGCCTCGTTTCATTCCATTCCCAAAGTCCATCTTGTCCGTCCGTCCTATCAAATGAAACGAACGTAGCTCTGTACATCCAGTGGAATGTGACCTCATGTACAAGTACATACAAGCACAAGAACAAGAAATGTCCATAAGTGTATTTTTTTGTTGGATTTTAGACTTTGGGAATTGAGATGATGCACATTGACATTACCATTGGAAATAGGAAATAGCATTGTCAGAATGAAGAGCTACAGAATGGGAAGGGATGGAAAAACTGTAGAGGACTTGAAGTTAAACAGCTTACACATGAGATGTGTAAAGTTGTTTTTTTTCCTACTTTTTTTCATGTTCTACCATATTGTCATTTTAAAAGGAAAATGGAAGAAAGCGAAGGACTCTTGGTGTGTGCTTGTTCTCTTCTTGTAAGATTGTTGTGTGTGTGTGTGTGTGTATGTTTGTGTGTAAGTTTCACTCGTACCTTAAAAAAGGAATTATGATTTAAAGAGATTACTTGCAAAGTTTCGCACATACGCAGTGAAGAAGTGTGAACGATGCCAGCCAGCCAGCCAGCCATACCTTGGTAGTTGGTCCACTAGTCCTTTTTACTTTATGGCGTGGTCTGGCATATGGCATTCACTGTGATGTGACCATGAGCACAGGAACAAAACCATGGATTTTCTTCACTCCATTTATCTAATTTATTTACCTTACGTTACTTCTTTATTTATTTATTAGGATGTGACTCACTTCATACTACATTTACGTACGTATACGAACGCTGAACCGTCTTTGTCAGGCCAAGAACACACACACATATTCTCTTTCTCTCTTTCTCTCTTTCTTACTTTCTTTCTTTCTCCCCCTCTTATTTGGTATTTGTACAGACAGTAAATAGGAACTTCATTTAGTTACACAGCTCATACATGCGTACGTTCATGTATATATATATGGAGTATGGACTTTACATTCTACTTTTGTTCGTGGTTTAAAGAAGACGAGACGAGACGAGACGAACAAGTCTAGGACGGAAAATGAAAGATAAAGAGAATTGAAATGAATGTCCGACGATTCTGCATTACAAAATAACAAAGAACAAATACGAACTCGGAATTTGAAATACTTGTGTGTTTTTTGTCATGCCTTTCCATTTCCATATTCTGTGTCTCATGTATTTCTATGTTGGAGTTGGACTTTGAGGGAAATTAAAGTCATCCGAGTACTCGATTTTGATTGTGAATGTCCTCTTGAGTTTGTCTTTGTCTTTCTTTTTATACGCAATATGGACAATATCTGAAGACAAATCTCCAATTTATTTCTCTCAACCAGCAACATGACATGTTCTGTTTACTACCGTTATTTCAACCTGCTTTTTATTCGCTCTCGTCCCAGAAATATAGAGAGGAAAAAGTCAAACTTTTCTCTCTTTTTTTCAGAAAGTCTATAGGCAAAACTTTGAGGAAATTGTATTACAATCAAAGTTATTGAAGACGAAACATCATCTATGAATTGTCACTGTCTCTTTACTTTTTTTTCTTTAGACTTGATCCATTAAATCATGTTTGTTGAGTTTTTCCCTATAGTCTTGACTCGAAGACTCTTGGTATTTTATTTCAATTTTCATTTCCGGCCAAACTGTACAAATAAAACCGAGTTCAAATATCCGGATGAAAAGTTCAAAAGGTGTATATAAAAAGATAGCGAAAAGCGTTTCTACTATGGATTTTCTACCCGTTTTTTTTTTGTTTTTTTTTTTTTGAGTTTTTCACAAAAGTGTGATATAAAATATGTACGTGAATTTATGTATGTATTGTTATTTTTTCTGTTGGAGTTTCCGCTCTATAGTTTAAGATGATATTAATTTGAGTGGCAGGAACAAAAGGTTGAGAAAAGTTGCTCGAGGAGAAAAGTTTGAAAGATGACAGATGACACGACGACGACGACGACGACTGCCTTCATAAACAACATGGAGCACAGAATAGATTTTAAATATACAGCATGCGTTGGATGGACTCACTTGGAGACACGCAAATTGACAAGTACAAAAGAAAGGAAGAGAGCGAGAGAAGAGTCCAAGGAAATTTTTTAAAATGTCGAGGTGTTGTTGGAATCTGCAGACAGTTTACTTCATATATAAGGTCGACCTTATGGCGAGTTGTGTTTGATTGGTAGAATTTTTGGTTGTTTTTTTTTATTACCTTGGCTTCGTTTTCAACTTCACTTGGACAGAGAAAGAATGGAGTATCAAATTACAGATATATAGAAAGATGTGTAGAGTAAGTTGAGAGCTTTTAAGATTTCCCAGGTTTTGTTATTGCATCCGAGTCTCTCTTGATGGAGATTGAGATTGAAATAATAAGAAAATGTTTTTGACTTTAATTGTGGATTATATTATAGTGATTTCCCTTCAAGGCTTTTTTGTCTTTTTTACTCTCATCAAATTTTGAATCGGGAGGAAAAAGATGCGAAGGTTGAGACATTTTCACAATGATTTTTGTTCTTTTGGTTGTGTTTTGGTTGTAATTCTATATATTCATTTATTTATTCATGAGATCTCTATCGAAATCCATAGAGCAAATCAAAGTCTGTAAGTAGAATGTAGAATCAAAGTTCTAATCAAATGAAAATGTGGAGGAGACGTCCAATTCCTGTTGCCTGCCTAGAACACTGGGAAAAGTGAAAGATCCCAACTCTTTCTCTCGCTCTCTTCAAGTTGAAAGCTATTGAGATTGACAACAGTCATGACACTTGAGCGGAGTGTATACACTGTTCAAAGAAAAAGAAATGGATATTTACTCATGCAGTTTTCTTTTGATTCATGATTCACTCGCGTATCCATAGAATGTAGAATGTAGAACGTGTGCGTTTGTCAGAGATCACTATTCCATATTACTTTCTCTCTCTCTCTCTGTCTTTGTCTCATGTACATACGAAATATTTATATTTATTTCTTTTCATGCTCCATGTCAAGCAAAACGGGCTTCATTTTATCGCAGGGGGAAAATGAAAACATCCGACTTTCCTTGTACATTTCAAAGCGCTGTTGACGAGTTGCATTTTTGTCTGCGATGGAAAAAAAATATCCCGTCATAAATAAATCAGGAAACAAAAGGAAACCCCATTTTTTGCCCATCTGAAATACATTTCCCTTTCAACTAACGAAAGTGTACATCTGTAGAACAGACAGACAGACAGAAGGATTCGGAAAATTCAATTTCGAATTTGAACAGCAATTGAATGTGAAATAATACAAGCGCATACAGAGCACTGGAAAATTATGGACATTAAATATTTAATATGATTAAATTTGGTGAGGTGTAAAGTTAATTAACTTGTTACGGAAACGATAAATATGTGAGCGAGTTCTATAATAAAGCTTTCTGTCTCTCTCTCTTTGTCGCTTTCTCTTTCTCTTCTCCTCTACTTGAGTCAAAGATGAAATGTTCAAGTGACAGAGTGACAACAAGTTTCTGTCTCTATCTTCTCCATGCATGTACGGGAATTGACATGGTATTAGTTAATATATATTATATATGAATTCTACAGGCCATGCATGATGCGATAGGTGTTAGGAAAAGAAGAGGCGACTCGGATTTGAAGTAGGAAGTGGGAGTGTGTTTTTGCAAATTAATTGACAATTAGTTGATTTAATAAAAGTGTGGTTTGGGTGAGGCATTTGAGCATTGATTAGATTATCCTTTGAATGGTGAATTCTCATTCCTCACCTCTCTCACCTCACTCACAATCATTTCACAAAGAGAAATCTCCGGTTACATTTCCATAATGCGTAGTCACTTTTCGAGTATGTATTTAATATGTACTAAACACAGTACATATTACAAAACGGAAAATAATTCAGTATTTAAAAGGTTTTGAAGATGGATGAGTAATACAAATGGAATGGGTAACTTTTGAGGGCGTGGTGATGGGGGACAGGCTTTAGATTGTGTTTTAGATGTTGATTGGGGATGTTATTGCGGTGATGGTTTTTTTTTGTTTAGTTAGAGGAGTACAAATAGAAATAAGGGAAAGTAAGTAAGAGATAGGACTAAAAAGGATGGGCAATACAATACAATACAATGGGAGAAGTGAGCTAAATGCTGAAAGATGGTGATTGGAAAGTAAGAAACGTCAAGACAATCGAGTGAAAGTGACAAGGGAAAGCTAAAGCTATTGCGGAACTCATCGTCAGAACGAAAGGGCTATAGGCCAGCAGCCATGTTTTCCTTCACTCTTTTTTTCGCACTCTTCAAAGAAAACAAAGAAGGAATATATAAAGTGTAAAGGATGGAAAGGAGAAGGAGAGCGAAAGAGACATAGAATGGGAATAGAATAGGATGCGTAAACAGAAACAAGAAGAAAAACACACAGCGAGAAACATCAACACATTTACCCACGATTCTTTCTCCACACACACACACACACACACACAAACAATGTGTTTGTGTGTGTGTTCAGTTGAACATAAAATAAGTGAAACATGGAGGAACGAGATAAGTCAGATTGCTATGCTTCCGTCTCGACACTCCTCATGTGTATTCCATCGTTGTACCTTTCTCCTTCTTTCTCCTCTCACGACAATGAAACCTAAACTAAACAAGAAAAAATGAACAGACACATTCACATACATATGTAGCTACAACAAACAAATATGCACGGTAAACTTGAAAGGGCTCGACTGCGTGTGCCACGAAAATTATTTTGCCCTCACACACAAATCTCTTTTCGTCCTTCTTTGTATCGTATCCCTCCCCGTTTCACATGTGTTTTTTTTTGTTCTATAATGCGTATTTGTGATAGAAATTGGAATTTGGAATTCCCTTCTCATCTCCTCCAGTCACTATAGATTTATGAAAGTCTCATTCACATTCGTCTTTCGATGAAAATCTTCTATTTAGGAATTTCATGGCACGCAACATTTACAGATATAAGATAATTCTTCTTCTTATTAAACACGATACGTAATTTCATCTGCATTGAAAAGTCTGAAGGATTCATTTTGTCATTTTGATGGGGATGTTGGGGAAGTGAGTTCTTTTAACTTGGTTTGAGGTCAAGACATTGTGGGGATTCTATTGTATAAAGACGATAATTTTGGATGTGGCTATATCGTGGCTGGCAATGCGGGGTTGTAAAACTTGTAAATGAAAATGTTAGAATTCCAATAACACATTTTCATTTTCTTCATGTGTGCATTATTTCTATTATGGCGTGTACAGATATGTATAGTTTTTGTTCTTCTACTTCTTTCGTTTTTTGTTCTTCCCTGGGAAAACATGAGCATTTAAACTTTTTTTCGTGTTGTTGGTTGTTGTTGTTGTTAGGATTGAGTTCAGGTGTGAGACTTGTGTGTTGTGTACTTGTGTATCAGTATTGCGATTTTTTCTTTTCTACATAATAAATATGGCTAAGGCTATATCTATAGAGATGGAAATACATTGCTCTAGTATTCAGAGTAATATTGCATTGAGCAAAGAGTTAGAGAGAGAGAGAGAGAGAGAGAGAGAGAGAGAGAGAGATCCAGAGGAATCTAATAGAACTGTATGACGGCATTGCCCGCATTAGATTTCATTACATTACCTAATATGTACGAGTATGTTTCTATCGTATACTCATAGTTTGGTTGGTTTGTGCAGTATTCTCTCCGTCTCTCTCTCTCTCTCTCTCTCTCTCTGGTTCTTTGCCATTACTCCAGTCCTGACTTGGTTAGCTGTGCTCTCACTCTCTGTAGTATTTTTCCTACACTGTTTGCATGGCAATGGCCATGCCATAGTCGTCCATTTGGGTTTTGGCTTTTCGGTATTTGCTCCTATTTGGTATTTCCATTTAGAGTTTTCTCTCTCCTTTCTCCATTCCTCTCTTTCTCTCTCTCTCTCGTTCTCTCTTTCTCTCTTCCCATATAATACACTTGGCAGTGTACAACACGTCTGCATGCTGTTCAATTGTACCTTTATAAAGTTTATATGTATTGAGAGGGGAGTAGACACGAGGCCATGGCTGTAAACAGTAAAAGACGGCAGCTTTTGCGGTATCATAAAAACTGGCTACTCTATGTCTCTCTCTCTCTCTCTCTCTCGTTTCTTCGTACCATGGTCATACGGTTCTCTGAGGCAACTATTAGTACAACTCCAACGCAACTTGATAGATTTCCATCTTGAACAAGATTTGCTCCGGTTTTTTGTATGCATACGAATTACAAGTCAGGACATAGTGACTGAGGGCAAAAAATAGGAATAAATAATAAAAACAATAATTTCGATTTCTTGAATTTTCTTAAATTAAAATGTTAATGTCCAATTGGAGCACATGACCAAATACTGATACCCTAACGAAATTGTACCTCTATGAATTGTTTTTGTTTGTTTTTTGGTATACATATTTGAAGTTTGGGGAGAGGAGAGATGGAATAACATTTTGTTTGTATAGGATATATCCAATGGACAGTTGAACTTGAATGGAGTGTACTTGGGAAACAAAGAGCCTCGTGTGTTTTTTATCCCTTTACTTTCTTTAGAGTCAGAGTCCAAGAACCGAGAACCGACTACTCGGAGTTTACGCTAGTTTACAGTTTTGGAGGAGTATCGTTGACATTGGAGCGGTATACACATTGTGTAAAATAAAGTTGGAATGTTGAGGATTGAGAATTGAGACTGTCGTCGTCGTCGTCGACCACCACAAGTTTGTGTATGTGCAAGTATTTTGGTGTTCCTTTGGTTTTGGTTGTCCTCCATGTTTGAACACGAGGAATTCTAAGGCTTTAAAAGACAGAGGGAGAGAGAGAAAGTCAAGATTTTGGGGTTTTGGGTTAATTTTTCCCGTGGAGAGTGGAAAAGTGTCGCTTGTCATGTTATTGAGACTGTGCTAATAGACAAGAAAGGAGTAGGAATATCCGTGTACAAATAGAATCCTCTCCTATCTTTTCCTTCGTATACATTTAGTATAGGAATTAAATAGAGCTGCTGAGGAGTAGGGACAGGGGACAGTGACCAACCAGCATGAAGAGATACACACGGGGTTCTCTCTGGTCGGTCAGTCCCATGGTCATTCGATGGAATGACAATGGCAATTGAGAGAATAGTCTTCACTTTTCACTCCATTCATGAGGGTAGACAGGAGTGGGAAAGGAAAAGAGGAATCTCAATTACATTTAACAATTTCACATTTCAAAAGAACATGAGAGAGAGAGAGATAGACAGACAGACAGAGAGACCCGTATTTTCAGTTCATAGTTTGTTTGGCAAGTCCTGAGTACGCCAGAACGAATTCTCTTTGCTTCATAAATTATGAAATATGGAATTTCAAATTTAGATTTGAAGAATTTTTTTTTTCAAGAACTCTGCAATTTCCAACTAATCGATAATCAATAAAATCCTGTCATTTTATTGTACCAAATATAAAATAATTGCATTTGAATTTTGAATTTATCATAATGCTGCTTGGTTTTATTTTTACTTTTTATTCCACTTCATGTGTGGACATCCTCATAAGCTTTCTCGTGTGAATTCCAATTTATAATTGATACTTATATGGAACGTGATGGAGTGGGAGGAGTACACAATGGAATATGGAATAGCATTCATCCATTTAATGGGATTTGATCGAGTTGGAACGACTGTCAAGGTTTTTTTCGTAAAGACTTACATTTTTTTGTAGTCCTCGTAAATAGTTGGCGTCTTGAATTTGTGATAAAAAGGTGTGTCACACTTTTGAAAGTTGAAAGTTATTTGTACAAAAAAAAAAAAAATACTATTTAGTGTCGGTGGATGTAGAGACGAGGGGGGATTGGAATTCCAAATATAATGACTACAGACTTGACACTCGACTCGGTCTCTACTGTCCACACATATGTACTCTGTATGTGTATGTACTCGTATATCCTACCGAAATATATAAATACTTTTTTTATCGTCTCTGTACACGCAGTCACACCAAATTTATACACATACACATGCACACGCCGATTGTGAATAAATGACAAAACAAAAAAAAGAATTGAACGAACGACGGAAGAATGCATCATGGAATTATTATGGACGATGAGGACGAGGACATGGTGAACACACATGATTTGATGAGGTCCCTCAGTCTCGGCCCTGTACATGTACATGCTATCAAAGTGTCCATGCCCATACACAAATACACACACTCGCTCGCACACTTGTTTCTAATATGAGTCTCGTGTCTCATATTTGTTTGTACATACTCTGTTGGGATGAGTGCTGTAGTACATTACGACTCCTTTGAGTCACCACTGCTCCTATTACTCCTATATATACTGTGGTGGGAACTATGATTATTTATGGGAGCTCTCGTCCTATAGTATTTATTTATACTGTGTACTGATACAATAAAACATAAAATTGCATTCTGTTTTTTTGTGCCACCTATATATATATATACATAAAAAATAAAGTTGTACACCACAATTGACGGCACACTCGTGCGTTTCTCCAATAAAATGGAATATAAAAAATTGAAAGTATGGAGAGGGGGGTTGCTCCAATTTCGGAATTCCAAAGTCCTCCAAATATCCATTGTTAAAATTCGACGGGAATTTTTTTTCAAATGGCACTTTCATAGCCTTTCATAAAAAAATGTACCTAGGTATGTGTACGCAGGTAGCTCATCGAGAACCTCATTTTACCAATAAAGTCCACAAAGTATGTATTCCATGATTAAACTTAGGTATAGGTACAATTAGGATTTATTCATCATTAGCAATCACATCACACATGTGATTCATTTCTATCCAAGTTTAGGTTTCAAAATAAGAAATTAAGAAAAGGGAAATGTGATTGACAAATATTTTTCTAGCAAAATTTGTGAAAGTTTAGGGTGTCTTTTTTGTACTATGACATGTGGTTTCTGTCGGTTTCTGTACAGTGTTTTTTTTTGTCGAGTGTTTAAAAAAAAGGTGGGTTGGAGAAAGTGTAGAACGTGTAACTGTCAAGTGGAGTAAGGGAAAGCATGTATTATTTGTGTATTTCTTGTATTTTCTATGGGATTGTGACGGATGAGGTTGAAAGAACCGAGAAAGGGAGAGAGAGAGAGAGAGAACTAAAATGTTCTACATATACACAATAAATACAGTCACTATATTTTGTTCATTTTCATTTACTTTCTCATTTTTATCTTCATGTGAACAACAACAAAAAGAACATGAAGAGGACGAAGAAGAAGAAGGCACTTGTTCGTTTGTTCGTAGGAAGAACAACATGAAACTTTTATGGAACATTGAATATCGAATGGAGGAAGTCCTCAGACTAAGACTGTGTAAGTGCGTACATGTATGGATATGGAGAGGAGATACAATGACAGTTGACATGGACAGTTTATAATGTTGAATGCATCATCATGGAATGGATATCCATGTTCTCATGTAGTTTTACATGTACATGAGAGTTGGTCGTATAGTTAGATGGTTAGTGAAATTGACTGGTTTCTACTTTCTACCTACTTGCATGTAACAATAGAAAATGGAGAAGGGAAAGTAGGAAAGCGTTTCCATACTCCTCTGTAGTTGGTAGTACTGTAGTCTGTACATTGAAGGTGGAAGGGAAAAGATAAAGATGGACGACGACGACGACGATCGTTGGGTGCTTTTTTTTGGTAAAATATTTTGTCCCTGTTATACATACCTATATATATAGAGAGAGAGAGGGGGAATATGTGTGTGTGTGTGTGTGTGTACACTTCTGTTACTGTAACAGACGAGGGTGACGCAATCAATCAAAAGTACAGGTAAACTCCATTACTGATATTCACTTATGGCTCTCAGCGTTCTCAATTCCCAGTTCCCATCCAATCCACCCATGCCCATCAATGACATGCTCTATCTGACTCGTGTATGACAAACTATCTCTCTCTCTCTCTCTCTCTCTGTGTGTGTGTGTGTGCATTCACAAACCTGACAAACCGTATACATTTTTTACGTGTGTGTGTACTCATGTCGTTGTGCCGTTTTTTTCGTGTCGGAGATACAAGGAATTTCCCAGTTCTCGTCTCAAAATTCACAAGCGTTTCAACATTGAAAATTGAAAAGGATGAGCAGTTTACAAAACGCATGGTTCTCCTCCGTGGCTGACCATGACACACTCACTAAACTCACTAAATAAATGACGAGGAACACTAGAAAGGATAATTCATTTAATTTTCCAATGTGTTTCTGGCTTACGCGTGTACACACTGCACTGTTCACGTCATACATGATCATAGAGTTGTCACAAGTCTCTATATTCAAAAACAAATGTATAAGGTATGATAGTGGACAATCCGCTTCCAATAGATCATTTAGTAATAACAGCTGGGGATTTTCGAAATAGAATTTATGGAATTGTTGGAATATCAGATATCTACAGATAAAAATATAAAAATATGATATGATAGCGTTCAACATCTTAAATATTGTGGTGGTGGTTGTGTAGGGAGAGGAAATGGTGTGGCTTTCTGTACATGTACATGGATTGAGGACACATGAGTAGTCGACAGTTCTGGCTGCTCTTGCTCTCGTCCTCTCTCTATCTCTCTCTCTCTCTCTCTCTCTCTCTCTCTCTCTCTCTCTAGTTATGTAATTGGAGGATGTACAGTTGGGAAAGCCGACCGGTGAAACCTTTGACCTTTTATTCCACGCATATAGGCAGGCAGTAGACTCCTTCTGCTACTGCTATACAACTTCTACGGCTGAATGAGACAGACAGTCGGAATCGGAAGGAAGGAAGTGAGAGCGGAGTAAGGAGGAAAGAATGAAAGAAATAATCGCTCTGTAAAAAATGTTTGAGTCCCCCCCACTAAGAAAATGCCGGTGCTTTTTCTTTGACTATTTCACCATAGAGTTCACGAGCATGACAGTCCTCTCGTGAATACCAACTGAAACATTTCATGTACGATAAAAGATGACAAAGAAATAGCCAGGGAAATTCAAAGAGCGACAATTACAATTACATTGGCAAATTATTGCCTGAACGGTGGACAAAAATCCTTTTCCTTTTTCCATTCTTATATATTGCCGGATGGATTTGTCCTCCGTTGAATTTCTTTGTACACAGCTTTCTCTCTACACAATTGACAGAAGTTTGTATCTGTACATATACAGAGTTGAGTTGAGAAAAGAAGCTTTAGACAGGGTAAATAGACTCGAAGCGAGAGCTCAAAGAAATAAAGTTGGATGAAAAATGAATAAGATAAATCATTGGAAATAGTTATAAGCTTTGTTACTCTCTTCCCTGTACATGCAATATGTAAGATATACCTACATTTCAATGGTAATAATAATAATAGATAATTGTATAGCGTATTGGATGGAGAGTTCTCAATGTTTTTCACTTGTCCATCCATCTGCTCGACTTGTAATAGAATTTGGAAGGGAATTATGATTGTTTTGGATGAATGTCGGAGAGAAAAACTTAAAAATATACAGATATTTGATGGACATGATAAAAGAGAAAGGGGAGAAAGCCAAATGATAAAGGAAATGTTTTATTTTTGATATAAATGATTCAAGTCGAAATAGACAGTGTGGAAGTCTATAGACTTTATGTGTATTCTTATCAAAATTGTAAATGTAATATTGACATTTGAGTTGAATTTAAAGAGTCTTGAGATTGTTTGATGGACGTTCATGTTTTTTTTCCGGTCTTTTTTTTTTGATGAAATAAAAAGAACTCTTTGTGTCTATTTGTGTGATTTTAAGGGGCGAGCCAACTCTGCTCGGGTGCTTTGAAGAGACGGATTTTTAGTCGGCAGTCATGTTGATGATGATGTGATGAGGATGAGGATGATGATGATGATGATGATGATGATGATGATGATGATGAGAGAATGAGAGGGAATTCAATTAATAAAACAAATACATATTTGATTGGTCAAGTTGTTGTCGGCAGTTTGGGAGTTGAATGAATTTGGTGGTGGTGTGATTTGTGATTTGAATTGGCGAGCTGAAATTGTGATGTTAAACAGAAGGACTACCAAATAGGGAATATTGGGGGAGTCAAACAAATATTTATATATCCTTCGTCCCTGATTGACTGTTGACTGGAAGATGGTCAAATATCATCAAAGTCATAAATAATTCTTCAGTACTACTCAAAAGCAAGGACAAAAGAGGAGGATGAGAATCCAAGGACGGACAGAAAAAAGTATTGGGATCAACATTAAGATGAGATATCATAATTGTCCGCGTACGTCTTCATCTCTATCTCTCTCAATAAAAGAAGAAAAGCTAGCTGCTGTGTGTGCTGCTGCCTTCATTGCAATTACTTGCTATACCTACCGCCAAAATTAAGCAAAATATTGTCAAAGTCACAGTCAGTACCGCCGATGCTACTGCTACTTACTGCAAAGGCAAAGTGTGACAATGACTACATATAAATAAAAATATATGCAATCGCCATCGTAATCGTATTCTCACAATCTCGCCACCAAACACGCAAAAAAAAAAAAACGCAAACACACACGCCAAATTCCAATCGCCAATTTCGATCCTCCTGCTGCTGCTACCGCCGCCGCCACTGCAAATCGTTTTCACTCTCTCTCTCTCTCTTCTCGCTCTTGTCTCTTCCTTCTATCTAAAAAAAACTCACATTCACCACACGCGCAAATTACCTCACTTTAAAGGGACCAAACTCTTACTGGTTCGTATTAACACTTTTTTCTCCTTCTTTTTCTCTCTCTCTCTCTCTCTCTCTCTTGAATAAATATATACGCCATATTATATTCGCATTCATTCGATGCTCTACGCTGTATAAAACTATGTACACCTTTGTTCATTTGGTAAATCTCATTTTAATCCAAGCGGATTAATCTTATATATAAATGTAGAGTATCGTATTATGTAGAAATGTAGATGCATATGTATTGTATTGTATTGCATGGTTATGTGATAGCTCTCGCACCCTTTTAAGTGTACTCGACTCGTTTCTCTCTCCCTCTGCGTTGCTATAACTATGTATTATGTACATCTAGTCAAATTCAATGAGATTACAATTGTTAAGTATCTTCTTTTCCTACCATTTCCTATTGAGTTCCTTTCTCTCTTTTTTTAGTTAATGTTTTCTTGTACGGATTCTCTCCGCTCTGTGTGTTTCTGAAAGAAACACTCGTCCTACCATTTTTTTTCCTTGCAAGTACGAACGAGAAACAGTATAATAATATATAAAAAAAAAAGAAGCCAGGAGCAGTTACTTTGTAAAACTTGTGTAGGTACTTGCAGAATTGCTTGGTTCTATGTATTTTGTACATCTCTTTCTCTGCAATTGATTTTGCTTACATTTGCTAATTTGCTTATACATTGATTTCTACAGAAAAACACACACATGGATTTCCCATTCTGAGTGTGTCTGTATAGAATAGAAAGTCTGGAATGGATTTGAGAATCTCTGTGTGAGTGTCTGTGGAATAAAAAAAATCTTTTCTTCGATTCCCTCTCCTTTTGTTCACTGTTCTCTGTTCGGAATAGAGATTTTAAATGTGTACACACACACACACACATACATACACTGTGTGTATATAATTCCCTGTATTGCAGTTTACTCGACTCTTCTCTCCATTTCTCCCTTTCTTACTTTTACTTTATCGATATGACATGTCCAATGTGTTTGGAGCATCCATTACTATTGAACGAATTCCTGTGTGTGAATTCAATTGTAATTCTCACTGTTTATGTTTATTGTGCTGCTGCTGCTACTGCTCCACTTGTGTGAAGGGAAAGGTTTTTCATTTTGATTCTTGAAATAATTATTGTGAGCTGTGGATTGTGGATCGTCGTCGTGGAGAGCTTATTCTATTTGTGCAGTGGGGAAGTGATTTAATTGTGAATCATGGGCGGAGAAATGTATCTCTGGATTATTTTAGAGCTTAGAGATTAGAGCTTTATGTACACACTTACTCGTGTGTACACTCTCTGTTCTTTACTCCTTATACATATACCTATATATAAATATATCGTATGTATGTATTGTATACGTATGTTATGGTTATCTGTCTGTTGTTGAGTCGCTGGGCTTTTGCATTTGCTCTCAACCAGTTGGGGTGTGTAATGTTTTTAGGTTTACGTTTGTGTTGGATGTTGGTTGTTAGAAAGAACCGTTTATGCATAGGTTATTCTTTATGAGATTATCTTTGTGGCTGTCATATTCTGCTAATTCCGTAAAGCTAAAAGCAAAGTGCTATAATACTTTGGATTACTATGCACGTAGCGAGTCGGGACAGGGACGCTCAACTAAAGGACCCGAGCATGTCTCTCCCTCTTTTTTCTGGGAATTCTCTGCCTTTCTCTATCTATACAATATATGTACTGTATTCATTTCATGATGCTTTCATTTTGTGCAGTTAGTGTTAGTTAACAATATTATAGAGACTTTCTCTCTCTATTTCGCTTGAGGCTTTGTACTTTCGACTTTGTTCATGTGGATATATGTATTTCCTTTTAAAAAATGAATAGTAATGTCAAGATTGAAGACTTCTACTAGTCAACTGTCACAGTCAGTCACACATACACACACACCATCATTAAATTAATGTCCAGAACCACGAGTAGATGAATTGAATGAGCAGATGCATAACAAATTTATATTCATGAACGAACGATATTAAAAGTGTGTTAGTGTTCCGCGTGTCTTTGACTCTATATATGTATACTAATAAAAAAAGGTTTATGTGGAGTAAATATCTAAATAAGTATAGGACTCCGCTCGTGTGTGTGAATTAGTTACCGTTTTAATGTTTGGACCATTATGTATTATGTATAGTACATCAATATTTGTAAACTGTAAGAGTGGATCTTAAAAGTGAGAAAACAGATTCGGTATTCTCCTCGTTTGGTTTGTCCATTGATTTAGATCCCTGTAAAATTGTACATACAAAATGAGGGAAATTCTGGTGATTATTATTATGTGGTTGGCGAATATTGTTTTGTGTTTTCCTGGTTGGTGACTTGTGTGTTTTGTCCGAATTGTTTTCGTTTATATATTATTATTATTATTTTATTGGGTTTGGTTTTGGTATCGTAGTGGATTGGAAATTAGAAGTATATAATATATCGATTGCTGAATTGCTGCCTGATTGAGGATAGAAAAATGACTTAATGTTTGTGTAATACTTGTTTGTATCTGTATATGTTTGATGATGTACTTACAACGTTGTATGCGTATTGTGTATGGTATATATTCTGTCTCTACATATTATTATTATTATTATTATTATTATTTGTCTGTGTTGTTGTTTGTACTATAGAGAGTTGACGGAATGTACTGACTCTGGTACTGTAGGGAGTATCTGTAGCGGTGATGTTGATGATGATATAGTCCGGGATAAATATCTGGAACCCGGAGTTTTGCCGGAAAAGAATAATCCCCTTCCTCCAATTGAATTCTCTCAACTGCCGAAAAAGTACCGAGATTATATAACCTTTTTCATTCAACTGCACCTTCTCACCATCACATGTTTTAATTTAATTATCAAATGCTTCGTAGTCGAGAGAGCACAAGACGAATAATGTCACTCTACATATAGTCAGATGCTATAGTCTAATTTCTTCACACACAAAAATTATATATATCTGTGTTTCCATTGGTACACACAAAAAAAAAAAAAGTATAAAAATAATTTCATTTTTTGAATTTGGGATTTTGTATTTAAGTGTGGTCCAAATTCAAGTTCAGTCTCAGAAATCAAGTCCTTAACAAGCAGCAGCAAACACATTTTCATATTGGTCAGGAGAGATTCTGAACAGGACAGGAAAAAGACACGAAGATCAGTGATGGTAGGTTTACACGTCCAAAGTAAAAACAATCCTATGTATTTACATTTACGATTCGCACTCACTCTCACTGGAACATGAGAAAGCAGCAGCTATACGCATTACAATACAATACCGTAGAACACAGTAAAGTATCTACTAAAATATACATTAAAAACAGTGTAGTATATAGTCAGTCGGGAACAAACATGGTCTGAAAATATTCAAATCCCCATCATTTCATCATGTAAGAATGTGAGAGAGAGCAAAAACTTGATATTACACACGCCGACCGCCCCATTCAAAATTCATTGAATTCTTTTTTCCTCTCAAAATCCCATCCTTTCTCGCTTGCTACTTGCATCTCTCTCTCTCTCTCTCCTTCTCTGATAGTGTTTATACTAGTCAAAAGTCTGTATCTATAGTGTGAATAGAATGTACGCACTCTCATCATATAAAGCTCGAACATGGAGAGCTGTCTAAGGATGCGATGAGATGCGACGAGATGATATTTAAATAGAAAGTGTAGAGAAATGTAAGAACTTGATGATGCATCTCCCTCATCTCATTGCACTCGATGGGATTTTGTTTAGCATCTACTCTTCTACTCTTCTCTCATCTGCATCCCAATTTCAAATCAATAACTTTCTACAAATTTTTTTTTTTTTATTTTGATTTTGATTTTCCGTGGAGACCTCACAATGATTAAAACCGTAGGGAAATTTAGGAGTTATGTTGTGTTGTTGTTGTTTTCTGACATGTCATGTTGTAATTTTCAATGTGTATAATTATTATGATTTTTTTTCTCCCCTCCGCTCCGTATGTATGACTATGAACTTACTTAAGAACTCGTTCATCAGTATATTATGACTATATAACCATAGTTTGGCATGTACGGGGGTAAATGTACATAGGTGAGATGCATGTGTAAGCTTATTGATTAAATGCTAATGCTAAGAGATTGTAGAGTTTAGATAGATGTGTGTTGTGTATGTGTTTGTATGGAAAATGTATATACATTAAAATGAAAGCTGAAGGCTTATCTTAGAACTTGTTTCTCAGACCTAAAAAAGAGTGCACAAACACACATACATGGGAATAACGTGTGTACCGTTTTCATGCCGTCCACGATATATGTATACAGTTGAATACAGTCTCGAGTCTGCTCCTGTAACGTAACGTAATGTAATGTAATGCAATACGAACGGAAGGAACGAACGAGGAAATTCAAAATGCGAAATTCAGAAGCTATAGTTTGTGTTTCCTTTCATTTGAGTTTGAGTTTTCATTTGGGTTGTCGTGCTACAGCCACAGCTATACACACTACTGTAGCTGTATCTGTGTCTGTGTATGTACTAGGAAAGTAAAAAAGTAAAAGCTCAAGTAAAAGCTTGTCTGTCTTTATCTCAAAATATATACTGAATAATATGCCATTGCACTACTACTGCTACGTACTTCTCCTCCTTTTCTCCTACTCCGACTGCTGGTATGAATTCGTTATGGGCTCCTTCCCTATACCTATATTATATTATATTATGCCATGTTCCTTCCCATGTAGAACCCTCTTCTAGGTTTTCCTGAACTCTCTTTCTCTCTCCCCTTCTTTCTCCTTTTCCTTCTTATTCACCTCAGTCTGTCTGCATAAATGCGAAATGCGGGAGCTTGCGAAACGGATCAAATCGATTCACTGCGTATCTACTATCTCTCTCTCTCTCTCTCTCCTTCTCCCTCTCTCTCTCTCTCCCCCTCTCTCTCTGTCTTTCGGCAAAATGCACAGGGTAAACGGGTAACGGCACACGGCTTTCACTTGGCTAGGGTTTTTTGGTTTGTATGCAAGCATGCAGTCTCACCATAATGTGTATGCATGTACGTAGCACCATGTTTCTTTCCCTCACTAGAAACTATGTATATGAATGTATAGACTCCACCGACACACACAGAAAGAGAGAGAGAGAGAACGAGAAAAAGTAGTGGAAGAAAAATACAGACAGTCTCTCTCTCTCTCTCTCTCTCTCTCTGTGGGTATGGTTTAAATATCCGCTATAATAATTCCTAATGCACGTTAGTATTAGTCAAAGGTGAATGTATGTACATGTACATAGTTGTGTGTAGTATGTACACTGCCCACTGTAATTTATCGTTATGGCTACAGAGTAGCAGTATAGACTCTGGACAAGAATGGGGATTCGAATTCGAATGCAGTGTAGAATAGAATATGTACATACATGGTGGAATTATGCTAGATTCGAGTATAGCTTGGCTATCATATCATATCAGTATCGTACATATACCTTGCCTTGTATATATATATGCTTGTATATTTGTGTGCATTTTTCATTTGTATATTCATGATGTTGGGTGGATGGTGGTGGATGGATGGATGTAGCTGTAGCTGTAATGTTAGTGGTAGTGGCCCACACATTTTAAGAGTTGCTCGCGATATGATATGGCAACGATTAGCTCGGGCTACTACGATTAATCCTACCTTAACTTCCGTCACTATGTTATTATACTTTCGTACTAGTTTTAAGTATTGGTGGGTGTGTTTGTATGTGTGGGTCTATAAACCTACGTACATACATAGTGTGTATGTATGTATGTATACGATATTCGTACGTATGTGATGGTTTGCTGAACGGAATTTAGAATTCCATAGTCGATAGCCAAGTGTAATAGTTATCCAGGCTATTTCTATTCCATGCCAAAGAACTCCTTTTCTTTTCATATTGATATTGCTACCGGATATTGATGTTAATAATTGTGATATGCATTACTCCTCATACTCTCGAGACTTTTATTCTTTAGCCACTCACCAGAGTAACGACGACAAATGATCAGTTTTTTGTTCTGCAATGCTCAAATCCAGTATTTGTTTCTGGAGAGACTGTGTCCCCGATCGGGAAACCTGCATGGATTCTCATTATAATTAAGGACGAGACATTTGTGTGTGTCCAAAAGTCGCATTCTTTATCGTATTTTGACATTGACAGTCTCAAAGTTCCTGTGGGAATCCTTGTGTGTGAGAAAATGGAGGATATTTGAAGGATTTGTGATTGGAATGAAGGATGAAGGTTGAGTGACTTCAGACTTTGACGAAATTATAAAAGGCAGAGGCCTAAAAATGAACACTAATAATGATAAAATGGCGGGACTTAATGTCTACTAATTTAGAAATAGTGATAGACTGCACTGTACACGGCAAAGGATTCATAATGATGAGGATAATAATATGAGTAATGAAAAGAAACAAATAGCTGTACAGAGTAGTTTATGTATAGAAATTATCCTAATGTGTATAACTAGACATGCTTTCGAATTTACTAGCCGTCAGAATTTTTGTACTACAGACTTTACGGACAAAAAAAGGAGTTAAAAAGAAGCGATGACCCAGTTAAGCTTTCTCTCTTTCTCTCCCACTTGACTATATATATATATATATGTGTGTGTGTGTGTGTGTGTGTGTGTGTGTGTGTGTGTGTGTGTGTGTCATGTCACAACCGTCCGATTAGATTGCGCAACCAAGTTTGAGAAGCAATTTTTTGTCATAAAATATACGAGTTTGAGTTTACATAGTTCAACAAAAAAAGTGTTTTTTAGTTGTCGATGTCGAGTTTTTTTTTAGAGCGAGATAGACGAAAAAAACATTTTGTGAATGTGTATTGAATTCTTTGAAGAGATTAGAAGAAAAAATAGAATTCTTGGGACATAAAATGTTTCTGTGGTGGTATAAAATATGGAGATATCATGTTACTATGATTTTAAAGCATTGGCTAATGACCTGGGTTTTTTTGTAGACGTTGAATCGTGCTGTACTGTTTGTACTTGTATTGGCTTCTTTATGTACAGTAAATGTGGGCGAGTTATGATGAAATGAACTCAATTTTAAATTAGCTGTAAAATAAAAATCCAGAGCGTATCCGTATACTCTTTAAGTAAAAAAATTGTGAGGAGATTGAATTTTCGTTAACGTAACTAAGGAATTTTTCTCTCGGTGGGTTTATGTGAAGGAGTTTACTCTCTGATTTTTTAAGTACCTACATAATATAAATAATGTAGACGCGTATTAGATGGAGAGAGAAGCTTTTTATTTGAGGAAATTAATTTTTTTTTTCCTCCGCTTCATGCTGAAGTTTTTGTAGTTCCTCTCTTATCTCTCTCTCTCTCTCTCTAACTCTGCATTCTACATGAAGAAAATTCAATAGAGTCCTTTCATACCTGTCATTCATACCGTCTCTTTTTCACTCCATAAAAAATGTGAAAGATGAGGAATTCTAATTAAAATGCCTTTCTTTTTCTCCCATATGTAAAAATTTACTACTTGTCAAATTCCTTGGTCTCGCTTTATAAATTGAAAATACTATAGAAAACACTGTGCTGCCATTTCTAATTCAACTTTAATTGCTTTGCTTTCACTCGCTTTGCTTTCTCTAGCTGTTTTTAGTGTATTTTCACAGCTTAAATTCTATTCTCCTTTTTTTAAATATCACATGTACAAGTTTTTTTTTTTTTTTTTTACATTTTTGTAATTAATTCGTAGGAAATATTGAAAGTTTGATGACTAATATCATATTTTCTTTGTGTGTATATACATGTGTAAAATTATAGAAACTGGCAGAGACGGACGCTGATGACGACTACTTGAATAACGCCTGGGCGGACAATGAGTCACTCAAGAGATCATTTCAAGGCATGAAAGACATTTCATGGCGACCCAAATGAACGAATGAATGTGAATTCCACCATCATCTTTGTATACATCTCACCAACCACAGTTCTTCATGCTACACACACAATCTGTAATACTTTACTCGATATATTAAAAAAAAACATAACCAAAACCAAAGGAAAAGCCCTCCCCCCCCCCCCCGACATACCACATTTATATAATTGATAATTCCAATTTCAAATATAAATTTCTATATACAAGTTCTCTCCCTGTGTACTTATACTTATATAATATAAATATATTAACTCAGTCTACACCTCTCATCAGCTCAAAAATAGCAAAAGAAATAAGAAGAAACCCCCACAACTATATATATACTATATTGAAATGAAAAAAAAACAACTTAATTTGACTTTCTTCACACATTGTCACATCACTATTTCCTTCCATTTCCTTTTTCGTTTCCTTCAAATTATATCATATTATGTCAAGTAAAGTAAAGAGTTACGTACTAGGAGAATTATTTAATTAATTTATGTATAGAAACTATGTAAAACAAATATAAATATTATTGTTATTATTATGAGTAATGTTTACAATATACATTTATGTGTACTATAATTTGAACGCGTGACCCATTAACATTTTTGCCATTTGAATATTTAACTTACAGTCTTACAGTACTAAATTTCTACTTATATTACAGTTCCTTTCAATATTCTAATTGTATTTGCCGTCTAGTAGGAATAACAATCAGGATAATTTGTAATTGACTTGTGTTGTTGTATGCATAGTCAAAGAATGAAAAACAATAATGTGAATTGAATTGTGTCTCCTTTTCTCATGAAACTTTTGAAGCCTGTTGCCTAATAATAATAATATTTTTCAATTTTGAATTGCAAGTGTTTGAATGTACAGAGAAGGGAAAAAAAGAGATGAAACAAAATGACTCCATCTCGTTATCAGGAACAAATATCTAGTTTTGTTTGTATGACAAAATTTAGCAAGGGGAAAGAAAGCAAGATGAAGATGTGAACTTGCATGGAGAGAGTTGTGTATAAACTTGATATTTGTATGTATATATGTATGGGGAAGAGAGAGAGAGAGAGAGAATAAGGAAGGAAAATAAGAAAGAGAGAAGGAAGGAAAAAGAAGTTCTATATATATTGTGCCAGTACCAGAACCAGAGAGATCCATAGCAGCTTGCAGAGCTCGAGTGTGAAATAATGGAAAATCTGCAATGCGAAATCGAAATGATTCGCGATGGAAAATGTGAGCCTAGAAAAAGAAGAAGACGAAAACCAAGAATAAGAGAGGGAATATATGGAAAGAGTCGTGGAGGAAGGAAGGAAGGAAAGTCCGAGAACTCAGAAGAAGAAGAAGAAGAGAGAGAGGGAGAGTTAGTCTATCATCAGCAAGATTTCAATTTGAATCATCAGCAAGATTTTCGCCTATAACTCTATATATATGCATATGTATATATATAACTCTATATAAATGTCTGTCTCTCTCTCAAGAAAAATTTCTTTCTCACTCTCTATATCTCTCGCCCTTTCTTTAAAAAAGACTTCTCTCTGTTATATATTTCTCTTGTGTGAAGAATTCCGAAGAAGTCAAAACCAATTCAAAAATATATATACTGGACGAAAAAATTCCCAACAAAATAATTCTAGCCCAAAAATAATATGCCACATACCATACTAACCATGAAAAAAAGAAGATATGTAGACGTAGACCCTATATATATAAACCGTTCCATATAGAATCCCAATCCATACTTTAAAAAAATATATCCATGTACACAACACAGTCGCATTACATTTCCATTACCATTGAAGATGATGAATAATCAAGTGCTATATAAAATATATACATATACCTATATAATATAACGATAAATGACTAAATAATATAAAAGATCTAATAGAACAAGCAGAAGACACAAACTGTAATAATACGATACATGGAAATATCAAAATAACACTGGACGAACAAATATTGTTTCCTCATTTACAGCTATAAAAACCACACAATTTATGATCCATGTCTCATTGGGAAATTCAACCGAGACTATATATATATATATTACAGAAAAACGCTAACTAAACCCAAAATCATCAGCACAGCAGCATCACAAACATATAAAACATAAGATATATACACATACAAAATATAGGTATACATACAAAAAAAGGACCCACAGATTTTGATTGAATTTTTGAAGATATATAAATTGTGCAAAACATTTTTTGACTTGCACAAAAAGTGCATTGGATTTGTCATTTGTGATTTTGAAAACGGAAAAACACGAACAACAAAAGTTTAATTATGGATTTTTGTCAAATCCCTGAAAATTCTCAACAACACAAACTATATATATGCATACATAATAAATATTCAGTATAAGTACATACTTAATTAGGGAAAAATGTCAAGAGTACGTACACGGTAGCAGCTTTCCCCCCCAATTTTCTACTAGATACCTATATAGAGAGACAACTGAAATTAAGGAACTATATATACAAAACAAACCCAACCATAACCACACAGCGAGAATAAAAAAACCGTTACAGTGCTAATAATCGTGAGAATACAATCGGAAATTCTGAAAATTAATAATTAAATATTAAAATTTAAAATAATATGATTATATAAGGCGTATAAGATTTAAATTGTTGTTTAAAAAAAATTACAAAACGAGTTTTGCGAATTTCCATACCTAACAAAATATGAACAGTAAATGAGGAATTACTTTATATACAAAAAAAGAAACACACACAATATACCTACTTACAGATACACACAACATTTAAGATCATTTATCAAACTAAATTACAGATATATAGAAGAGGATTGAGGAGTATACTTATATATATAGAAAATCCATTAAAATCGTAAGCGAAATCTTCGTCTCTCGATGAAAGAAACACAACCAGAGGTACCAATTAACACTAAACATTTAGTCAAATATAAAAAAATTATGGAAAAAAGGGGGGAATAAGAGATGGAACAATTAAAAACCAAATCATTCATGTTTACAAGCGTATATTTACGATTATATAGAATTTGTGAAAAGTTTGTATACACAGTAATTACACAGTATATAAGAAACCAGAAAAATCATAATAATAAAACATCATGTCAATTTTTTTCCCTTTTTCACTCTGTCAATCACCGGCTAATATACCAAACCAACAACTAAATACCAGTTTTAACTATTATAAATAACTGCATACATATATTATATATATAAATTCAAAACAACAATTACAATCTCAACCACTCAACCACAGCCATAACAATAATTGTACATAAATTATATACAATGATGAAGAAAAGAGGAATTTATTATTATTAAAAAAACTAAACTTAGTCCACACTACTTCAATTTACAATGGTAATTTTTTAAGAATGTAGATGCCTAAAAAAGAACTTTACTAATTACAATTAAAACTTAAATCACCTTTAAAACCTATGTATGTATACTCTGCTGATGATTAATTATATGATCACCCCAAAAACTACGTACACAAATACATGAATACACACACACACACATATATATATATATAAATATGTACATGAAATCTAAACACACGTACACACAACAAAGAATCTGAGCCTATATTATGAAAACAATTGGGGAAAATGGAGAAACTTCCTGAAAACTAAACTATATACAATTACAATTATAAATGAATCAACTGTGTAAAATATAAAATTCTTGATATTTAACAGAGGAATTTGTACTGTAATCTGTAAAAAAAAAATTACTGCTCTATATATATATGAATATATATATAGAAATTATAATAATTAAAAAACATGTAAACTGTTGGCGAATTTTGTCAACATCAACAGAGTTTTGTCTCTTCGTCGTCAGACCCTGCTGCTATATGTAAAAAAAATGCCCACGGTAATTACAATTATATATATATAACAATTATATGCTCTGCGTAAAATCAAAAAATGACTGCTGCTCATAGTGATATCTAATGATACATACATTTAAAATTATTATTATTATTATTATCATTATCTTGATTATATTATATACATATATTACCACGTACATATTTAAAAGAAAAAACACACACACACAAAATGTAACAGATAAGGTCCGCTTATTATTAGCTAAATGAAAACTAACTACCTAAATAACTAATTAATTATTCATATTATTCCTATATACGATTTAAAATGTCCATGTATAGTTCATATTTACAATTACATACTACATAAATACTTATGTAAAAGGATAAGACAAAAGCGCTTTTTTAATATTTCATTTTTATTGTGATGATCATTTCGAATATATTTACCTAAAAAAAAAACAACCTATCTACAATTACTATATACTGTACATTTACTTTCTTATTATTCTAATGTTATATACATAATATATAAATATATGATATATATATTTATTCTGATTCTGATAAAAATGCATCCACCCACACATTTCAATTATATATATAACAATTAAATCTATATATATATAAAAAAAATATACATGAATACGTCATAATGAACTTACGTGTGACGGCTCGGCTATATACCTACGATATAAAAAATACTATAGCTAACATTATGCAAAAAAAAATATTATTCATAGTTTAAATAAAAAAGAAAAATATGATATCTATTCTACAAAAGAAAAATATAACAAAAAAGCCATCCCATGCCATTCTTTATATATTACTAAAATTTAGTATATTAAACAAAAACAAAATTAAACACATAAGTATGCGAATGCGAACACAATAAATAAATAAAAACAAACAAGATTAAGGTAAAAAAAAAAATGCTATATTCGCAACAATTTCTTATTACATATATACTGATATACAAAGACAAGAAAGCCAGGATTTTTCTAACGATATAAGATTTAAAACAAACAAACAAAAACGAAAACGGAAAAAACTGCTGTCCTTTTTTTTAAAAATTAAATCTTTTCATTTGCTCTAATAATTATTTGCCTTTGTCTTGATTCTTTTCCTCATTGTTTTTATAATGTCTCTTCAAGTTATTATTGTTTATATAACTAAAATATATATGTGAGGGATGGATTTTGAAAAAAAAACTGCTGTCACAATCAAAGTGATGTACCTTTTTGTGAGGTGAGTGAACCATAATAATAAGTATAACTGAAAAACTGTGCTTGTGGGAATTTATAAGGAAAAAATTCTCTCGTTTTCTCTCTCTCTCGTTATACTTCTTCATAAATTGATCCTACGGATAAAAAAATGATCCGCAAATTTAGAGTCCGAATGAAATTCTACATGTTTGAGATAAATAAGGTGGTATTTATATATATATAAAAGAAAAAGAAATATTATAATTGTGCATTTTTTGTCTGTCAAAAATATATAATCATGACTTTCTATATATTATATAAAGGTTATTTCCCCTCTTAAATATTTTGTGTATCTGTATATGTATACATTTTGTTGGCTTCATCATTTTTTCCTAAATATATGTAAATAATGGTGAACGACAAAAGGAAATTCCATTTAATATGTAAATGTAGTAAATTACATATTAATAAAATAAGACGAAATTATCGTTAGTCTGCTGCATCTGCATGAACTGTACATGTAAAAAAAAATATGGGAAAGTGAAAGAGAAAGAAGAAGAAAAAATCTATATAATTCCGTGAATTCTGAATTCCGTGTGTTCTATTAATTATTGTTATTATTATCATTAAAATTAAAACATACATTACATACCACGCGTTGACGTCTACTAAAAGCCACACATATACACACATAAATACACACACATATGACACATATATATACATAATAATAATAATAATAATAATAAAACTCTTTTTGTATCATGCGAAAAAAAACTCCCTTTGTGAAGCTATACCTATATACCTGTCTATATGGATATATAATATATAGATATATAATGTATCATTACTAACTGCTGTACTAACTAAACTAAATGAAAGAAAGCAAAAAAAAGCATTGTTATAACTTAAATGAAATGATGACGAGAACGAACGTCATTTTTAACGTAACGTATGTGAATTGATGAGCAAAAAAAATGCATAATACATAAAAATAATAATAATAAAAACTGATGATGATGAAATAAGGATGCTCTGAAGTCTAAATATAAATTACATTATAAACGTATATACATACAACACATACTGAGGAAAAGGATGGGAAGATGTGGAATTTGCGAGGATGATGAGCATATTATATATTATATTATATTATGTACATAGAAATATATAAAACAACTGATGATATCTACATAAATACCTAACATAAATTATATTAGTTAGTTGTTGCTGCTATTGTTGTTATATACATATTCTACCTATGATTTTAGAATTTATTACAAATAATATATACATAATTAATATTAATATGATAACTACATAATAATAATAATAATAATAATAGTACTAATAACGATACTACGTAATAATAATAATACTACTACATAATAATAATAATACTATATGAAATATATAATCTAGTTATATTAATTAACAATTAACATACTATACTACTACATAATTAACTATGAAATACTTGTATCACAAACTCTCCGTGTTGCAAGTCTCCTTATTTTGCATCAATACTTGAGTGTAGTCAACCAATTTATATTAAAAACATTGCGTACTAATAAAGTATAATAATTGATGACCAACTTACATTCAACTCGACCTCTCTCTCATATCGATATTCATATCCATATTCCATATCCATCTCGATCATCCCCCACATTCATTATTTATTCATTTCATTATATCTCATATCTTTCATCCCCCATTCCATTTCATCTTTCATCATTTCATTTCATGGACACACAACACAACACACCGCCACTAGTAAACATTTAGGAAAAATACTCACCCACTGACTGACGATGAGAATAGATGATGAGAATCCATTCTCATTTCTCATACAGATACAGATACATACCTTCACCAGCTGAGTTTTACTTTTACTTTGTACATATGTCCGTGCAGTCCGTGTATTGACATTTAGAATAAATACACACTGGAGAGCCTGAAGACTGGAGACGAAAATAATTTTGTCTATCAGAGAGAGAGAAAGAGAGATGAGTGCGATATATATAGGTACATATATAGGAAAGGAAAAGCAAGGTAACGTCATTCATTCCTCACGTTTTTCATTCGTGTACTTGCATTGAATTGAACTGAACGTCAACACACATGTATTTCCAGTTCATCCTATATGTGCTTATTTAAAGCAGTTGACCCTCAACAATTCAAAGTACACTCAAGCTCAAGGGCTCCCACTCTTGTTAATCTTATAGGTACTGCAACATAGCTCCTGCTCTGTTGTGTGTGCTGTTCTGTTCTGTTCTGTTCTGTTTTGTGTTGTTGAGAAAAGGAATTGACTGTGTGGCTCTTGTTTTTCTCCAGCTCTTTATTGTCTGTACTATATGTTATGATTTGAATGGGGCTTTCCATTTAATTCCCTTTTAAATGTTCTTTTATTTTTCTCGAGCTTGTTAGTCGCAGTCAAAAACCAAAAACTGATTTGTTCAAGGTGCTTTCCGATTCCTTTCATTTTCGTTTCGTCCATGTATACAATACAAACACTCAAACACAAGATTTCATTGATGTTTTGAGTGTTTATTTTTAAATGATTCATTTCTCATACACTCACACAAACAAACACACACACACACACACATAGAAGCTGTTCCAGTCACCCACTATTTCCCATCCATGCCTAAATTTGGATTGAAGGTGAAGTTTAAGCAACTGCGGGATTTGGTACAGGTATAAAACGTGGAGGAGATTCCGGAATTGAGCACATTCACTCTTCATCCAGTCCAATCCCAACTTGTAAAACTTCCATTCCATTTTTTTTTTGTTTTTTTTTTTTTTGAGTCCAGTTCGTCCACATTTACTTACTCATTCAACATGAAGGTACTTATATATACATTGCGAATTGCAAAATTTGAATATATCTGTACATTATTCCATACTTCCATTTCTTTTTCTTTTTCCTCGTTTCCATTGAAAATCTTTGTCGTCAAAATTTCTCTTACCAGTTTTTCTAGTGGATTTTAATGTTGTTGTTGTTGTGTCTGTGTGTGTGTGTATATATAATATAATTGCAGGTATTCATCATTTGCTGTTTGATTGCTGCCGTCTTCGCAGCTGAGACCGCGCCAAAGGACACATTAAAGGCAAGGGAAACCAAGAAAGCACCGGAAGTGATGAAAGCCCGGAAAGTGAGGCAGGCGTACGGGTATTCCGCACCAGCACCAAGTTATGCAGCACCAGCTCCAGCCTACGCTCCAGCACCTGCGTATGCTCCAGCCAAAACGGTGTATCATGCTCCAGCACCAACCATGACCACCTACACCATCCACACTTATCACAGCCCTGCCCCAAAACCAATTGCCTACGCACCCGCCCCAAGCTACTCCGCACCCGCCCCAGCATATTCTGCTCCAGCTCCAGCATACTCAGCACCAGCTCCAGCTTATTCTGCTCCAGCCCCAAGTTATTCAGCACCAGCTCCAGCCTACGCTCCAGCTCCAGCGTATGCTCCAGCACCAGCTCCCGCATATTCTGCTCCAGCTCCAAGTTATGCAGCACCAGCTCCAAGTTATGCTCCAGCACAAACTGGTTACCTGATTCCACAAAGTCCCGTGTATTTGGCTGATGCCGAAGAACCGACTTCTGCTCCACCTACATATACCCTCGTTCCCCAATCTTATTCTCCAGCCTCCAGCTATCCATCATCATCGTATCGCAAGTAAATGGATACAATATATACCTATATTTAAAGGAGCAGGAGCCTATAGCAGAGTGAAGGGAATCATCGAATCGACAAGTCCCATTTATTTTTGTATATTTTCCTACAGCACACCACTAACTTTATTTATACACACAAACTATATTTTATTTTTATTTTTGTACTCTCAAAATTCTCATGATCGGGAAAAACAGAAATGTCAAATGACGACTCGACGATGAAAAAATTCAATATCAATCCACAAAAATAAAAACCACATTATTAATGCAAGTTTTGTATTATCCGTCTTCGGGTTTTTTTCTCTTTTTTTGAGACTTTCCTTGTAGGCAAAACTGGCATTCACATTTTCGTACCATTGAAAATGCGACGCAAACTATGTTAAACGGTGTTCAAGTCCTACACATTTTCTGCGCGTTGATTGTGGATTCATTTCTATCGTATATTCGCTCTCCTCCGAAAATGGCGAAAATATTTCCAAATGTCACATGTCAAAAATGACAGACTGTCCATTGTGCGTTGCTTGGGTGACGATGGTTTGGGAAATGATTGACATCATGAAATGCAAACATTCCATGGAAATGAGTGGTTTGTCTCCTCCCCTTCTCTAAAAAAAGAAAAATGTCATCAAATCAATGAGAAAATCCGTCTCATTTGTTCTCCAGAGTTTGAAGGCAGAGGATTTCTGAGAAAACCGCGCTGCACACCGTCTACAAAATAACAATCCTAAAAATAATAATAATAATAATAAAAAAACCCTGTGACATAATTCAAAGACAACACAATTTATATAGCATTTAAAAAAAAATCGAAATCCACAAAATATAAAATGGCTGGGATTCAACGGGAAGCGCAAATGATGAGGAGAACCCGGAAAACGGCAGTTCCACGTCCAAAGCGACCCCTCACCGCCTACATTCAATTCATGAAAGGGTACATGCGAGGTCAAGTGCTCAAGTCCCCTCAAGATGTAAGTGCCCCACACACCACACAAATACAAATCCAACAAATCCACAAATCCCCCGTACAAAAAATGACTTGAGAATTTTTGTGTGTGTAAATATGTATTTGCTTTTTGCTTAATTTGTACATGGATGAATTAAATGATTGGATTATAGTGTCAGAAGGCGATGAAGGACGGTGCCAAAAAGTGGAGGGAAATGTCTAAGAATGAGAAGAGTAAATACGAGTCCAAATCCAGTTCGGATCGATGCCGATACAATTTGGAGTTGGTCGAGTATTCCCGGATGGTGAAAGCCCTCAAATGTCCCATGAACTCCTATGCTGCTTTCCTCCCCGATTTCTACTCCTCTCGATATGGTCACGTGAACAATGCCTATGGACAATTCCCAAACAATTGTCGGGAGGCCGCTCGGACTTGGAATGGACTGGATGAACAAAGGAAAGGTGACTACAAAATCCAATTCCAAGATGCCTTTGCTCACCGTAAACGACTATTGAATGGAGATGAGCCCCTCCCCACCCTCTCCTATGCCCAGTTTGATTACGGTGGTGAGGATGAAGATGAGGATGACATTGACCACAATGAGGAGGTAGAGGAGGAGGAGGTGGAGGAAGAGGTGAATGAGGAGGAGGACTTTGATGTTTATGATGATGATGATGAGGATGAGCAGGATGATTTTGAAATCAAATCCACCGATCGGAATAAGTCTGCTCAGCCCAATCTCGCCCCAAACAATAACGTCACCAAAAAGAATGCCCGCGTAAATTTAATAATAACAACTAATCTGTAATCATAGAATAAGA
This sequence comes from Gisinianus flammeolus, assembly GCA_034699125.1. Taxonomy (NCBI): domain Eukaryota; kingdom Metazoa; phylum Arthropoda; class Collembola; order Symphypleona; family Katiannidae; genus Gisinianus; species Gisinianus flammeolus. Next base: position 77,153 of record JAIUND010000028.1, on the reverse strand, counting down.
ATAAGTGCAGAAATTATGTCGCATGTCTTAAATTCGAATTTAAATGAAAATGATGTATATATTTCAGAACTACAAGATTGAGGACATGATGAAAAAGGATTTGGAGCCGAATGACGAACGAAATCCGGAGAAAAATGTTCCCAGTGGTCCATCATCGAGTGGTCAGCGGTCTGGATCTGGATCTGGGGAAAATGAGGGGGAGCCGGACAATGAGACGACTGGAGCCGGTGGCAGACGGAAACGAAACAGTCTAAAGAAAAGGAAAAACGGTCCCTTGAATTACCGGGGGAATAATAATAATAATAATCGGCGAGTTAAAAAAGAACCCAAATTAGATAAGAATGAAGATGAGTCTAAACCTGGTAAAAGCGGAAGCGGAAGTCACAGCCGACGTTCATAAACGAATCAAATCAATAATGAACGTCCGCTATTTTGTCAAAAGATCAATGTCAATGTCAATGTCGTCACAATAAAATTATCAAATGTGTCCAAGAGGATGTGTCCAAGAGGATTTAATAGTAAGCTGTAAGCTGTATACAAGTAAAAGCAAAAGCATCCAACTCGGAAATTGTAAAATGTATCTAAAATGCATTAATTTTGCGTATAATTGAATAAATCTGTAAAAATGAGAGAAAACTTCATGGCGTTCAGAAATCCTTGAATTTTGCGTCAGTCTTGAACACAAATCTAAAGTTAAATTGAAAGTTTTATTGGATCAAATCTTGTTAGAAAAGAATTGTAATTAATTGGTTGTTGCTGTCATTTAATCATTTTATAAAATTATACATTTGTTTGCTATTATAAAAGTCGTGTGGATATTTTAATTTAAAAAAGAAGAAGGGAGGATGACTTCAGAAACGAAGAAAGAGGAGACGACGACGACGAATAAGACACCACCACAAATAAAACAGCAGACCATGTCAGAATATTGTCAGAGTTTAGAAAAATGGCTATGGAACGTCCAGGTTCATCAAAGTTTGGCCACGTCCGCTTACTTTCAAGCTCTGTCAATTCTGTACAATAGTCAAAGTGCCAATTTCATTGGGGTCGTCAATAATAATAATACTGAGCAAAATCATGCTTCCGCCGCAGCCGCTGCTGCTGGAATCCGTCTTCCCAACAATCAGAACAACATTAATAATAATAATAATAGAGATTTTAGAGTCCAACAACAAGCACAGTATCCAGGTTTGAAAAATGTTACATAATATAGCTCTATAATAAACTATCAATCTAGTAAACTATATCATATATGGTATGGTTGTAATACCTATTATTGTACTTTTAATTTTAATACTAATTTTCTATTGTTGTATTTATGTTGGTTTTATATATAGACACTTTGAGAATCGCCCCATTATGGAAACGCCTTGCAGCTGAATTTATTGACTTCCTAGTGCTCCTTGTTGTCAAAATATTTGTGACACTTTCAATTATCGACAATTTCGACTTAGTGTAAGTCGTTATTCTTATGACCTTTGTGACCTTTGTCAATCCTTAAGTACTATACATGCATCTTTTTTTTAAATTTTGTCAAATGTCCTGATTTATTATTATTATTATTATTATAATTATTGTTATTAATCCGTTCATTGTCTCTTTAATTGCATGCGCTATTTGATTACATAATGTGAGACCAACTCGAAGTTGGTCAGACCGAAGATTGCAAGACATTTTTAAATATACTTAATAAATGTTGTGGAATATGATTTATTTACAGGGATTTGGATAGCATTGACTTGGATTTAATTCAAGATTCGACAAGCATTTATGACATTGCTTCCGCTATGACTACTGAATTGATTTTCCTGGAGATAATCCACAGAATAGTCGTGTGTTTCTTTGAGGTGAACATATTATTATACAATCCCATAAATACATGAATAAGTATTTAATTTATAATATTAACAAAAACATTGGGTGTAAATTTAATATATGTTATTTTGTATCATTGTATTATGTATATATAGGCATATTGTATTTCAAAGTCGAGTGGCACGCCAGGAAAGCATTTAATGCGTTTACGAGTGATTCATTGTGAAGCAGTTTTGGAAGTGAATAATCGTTTGGTCATCACACCCGGCACCACATTGAGCTTCCCCAGAGCGCTCATGCGAAGTTTCATGAAGAACTTTTCAATTGCTCTGTTCTTCCCCATGTGCTTCACTCTCCTTCATTTTGAAAATAACAGAACTCTATATGACCATTTCTCAAAGTCAATCGTCGTCTCCTTTTAAAAATATAAAATATAAATATACATACCTATATATATATGAAAAATCCATGAGGGGTACGAGTGTAAAATGAAAAATGAAAATGAATGCAAGAAAGAGAGAGAGAGAGACATTGTACTTGATTCATTATGATAATATTACAAGATATTCTATATTATATCTATATTTGTTTTTACCATTCAGATTTTACATGTAGAATCTAATGATTTATAATTTAAATATATAGTAATATATTATATCCAACTCAAAAAAAAAACTCATCTTGTCAATCAACTAGCCTGAATGTACTTGAATCTTAGGTACAATATTAATATTATATTTTTAATTTATTGCGAATCTTATCAGTCGTTATTCGTTCCATTATCTCTCCAATTTATATATATTGAGTTAAATACATTAAATATATATTGTACATAGATAGATAAGACAGATGAAACGAAAAACTGACGAATGTACAATATAAATACAATATACATATTCGAAACTTATTATTATTGTTATTGTTTATCTTTGATATAATATTAAATATTAATTATTAATATATTTGAAGATGAGAGAATTTTGAGAGTTTGATCCAGTAATATCTCTTCCAGTACACTTTCCAATTTCCAAAAAACATACACGTTTATTGTTATTAATTATTATTACTCTTGTTGCTTGCACTTGCACTTTGGAGCTCATCGTCAGACAGCTCATAAATATTTATTATCTATTTCAAATAGTATTACGAGTTTAAAAAGAAATAGCGAAAAAAAGTACATTACATAATATTGCTACTTTTTTTTATAGATGGGTATATTAAAAAAAACATTTACGTGATTGTTAATTATGGTACTCTTATATTTATATTAATTGTATTATTATGTAAAGTTATCGTTGGATTTAGTTTTTAGACGCGACGAATGAGAACAAAAAACAAAAGCAAATCTATTAAATGCAAAAATATTTTATTAAGGTTATATACCGTACCATATTTTGCCTTGGTCGTTTATAATCATCATTATTATTATTATTATATTCAAACATTTAAAAATCCATATTAATTGCTATATATGTATATTTCACCGTATTATCATTATCATCATTCAGTAAATATTTATGTTATAATAATTATAATTATTGTTTTTTCATCTAGATGTATATATAAGTATAGATGCACAGTTTCTTGGAGATTTATCACACATAGTAGCTATTCCATTTCGCATACTGTTTAGTGGGCGGAATGGAAGAAGAAGGAGAAGAAGTTGCGGAACAAGAAGGTTTCACTGGCTGAGAACTATCTGAATTTGACCCATCACCACATGCTTGTCCATCATCACCTTTACACCCTAAATATTCCCCTCGATACTCTTCATTTAAATCCGAGTCCCCGCCGCTGCTGCTGCTGCTGCTGCTACTGCTACTACCCGGATTATTTATAATCATCATCCCACTTTCATCCTTGACAACGGCCACATACCACAATAATCCGACGAGGACAATGAAAAAAAGAGTGAGACAAAGAAGTTTCTTGATGTGAGAAAAACGGAGTGTGGTGCATTGAAACAAGTCATCAATACGACGCTCCAAACCCTTCATTCTGGACATGAAACGATCACAATTTGAATGACAGCTCCTTGATGTTTCTTTCTTCGTACAGTTTTGTTTTTGATTTGGATTTGGATTGTGATCAATTAATATGGATTTCCGTCTCGCGTCACCTGTTCCTCGACACTCAGCTATTCTTTCTTTTATTGTTTTTAATCGATGTGTGAATTTGCCATCACCGATTTCGACTTCCGGTTTTCCATCTGTCTCTACATTTTTGAATTGGTCGAGAAATCCTGTGGAAATTGTTTCTCGGATGGTCGTCGGATGATTTGGATTTGGATTTGGAAGGGAAGAGAAGTCCGTCTCAAGTTCTTTTTCTTCTTTCTCTTCAACTGCATGGTCATTTGTATTGTCATCATCCTGATGACGAAAGAGGTAGTCTTTGGATGCAGAGTACAAATCCTTTTGATTGAGACAACAGTCCACACGATGACTCTCCACATGGATCCCTTGGGACACAAATTTATTCCATAATTCGTGTAATTTGGAGGACATGGAGGATCCCATCGACCCACCTTGAGAACCTACAATAATCAAACCATCAACAATCAAAACGAACATTCACCCACACTGTGGAATTTGAATGTATATTATATTATATTATGTTACTCTGGTAAATCATTTTGGAGAGGAGGGTTTTTTGTTCGAGTAATTCCGGTGGAGCAATCATGATCAAAACTTGGAATCGTTCATGAGACACGGAGTTGAGGACCGTGTCCGGACGAATAATTACTTTGGGATTGACGGTCGTCCCCATCGTGGGAATGAAACCAATGATTTCATTCACAGCAAATTTCTCGGGTGATGTGGTTTTCAATTTAAAAAATAGTGCGGGGCCTCCCTGCTGGGAATTATTGTCTTTTCCTTGTCCTTGTCCGTGTCCCGGTTGTTCCTTTTTGCACATGTTTTGTATCTTTACATGTCCAGTGAATGTATAGTGAAGCTCGGACGAGCCTGGCCCATAATTACGCTCTTTTACAAACTCCAATTGATTATCCACATTTGCTAGAACCTCCACCACATTTCTTGACACTTCTTTTTCTTTTACTTCTTCTTCGTCTTCTTCTTCTTCTTCACCTGCTTTTGTCAGTGGTTTCTTTGTACGGAATATCGTCGGAATATCTCCTTGTCCATGGGAAAGATGAGTGCCAGTGACTGCTGTTGGTCCTCCTAGTTTTGGCAAATGAACTTGAGCAACTTTACGAACTTCCGATGGATTATGAACGGGCAAACCTGGAGGGAAGTCCATTTGATAGAATAAATTATTATTATGATTATGATGATGAAGATGCGGATCCTCCGAATTCCCAGACATTGTATTATTTCCAATTATCATTTCTTCATTGGAATCCATTTTAAAATGACACGTTTCGATTTCAACGACAACTAATTACAATCAGAGGATCTGATCGGATCGGATCGGATCGGATGATGACGACGGATTCACTTTTCCGGGTACTTTGAATTCGAATGCGGCAGCGAGTATTTAGTTAATTTTTGTGTATTTCCTATCTGTATTTACCAATTTACCATCGCGACTCTATATCATAATTTCTTATTATTTAATTTATTAATTAATACTAATATTAGGATAAATTAATGTGTGTGCATTTATGATGAAAGTCTTTTGTTTTTTGTTTTTTGTTTTTTGTCTACTGTCTGTCTGTCTGGTCTGTGTCATTATTAAATAATGATTATTTTGGGGGAAAACTCCTGTAGCTTCTGCTGCTGCTGCTGTCGCTGTCGGAATTAATGTTGGGAATGGTTCTAATATCAAATATCAAATATCAAATTAATCGTTGTGATTTATGATTGTGAAGGAGATCGTGTGCCAAAAATGTAGTGCTCTCTCTCTCTGTATACTTTTACATTTACAAAGAGACGCGACGGCATGTAATATAATAATTTGATGATTGAATCGGGCCATACGGTTTTGTTTTTTGTTTTCTAGGCTTGTTTTATTTTTTTTGTTCTTTCGTTCGTTCGGATCGTGGAGAAATGTAAAGGTGAAGGCTGACAATGAGACTTTGTGTGAGGAGACATGAAAGATGAAGGATGAAGATTGTGTGAAGGATATTATATATATGTTTAATCATTTGACAGGATGCGTGTGAGCATTTCAACCACATCCACAATTTAACCACACAACTTTAGTCCTATTCAGTTATGTTATTTTTAGTTTCCACACATATTTATAAACATCTCCCCACATACGATATAAATATATATTTACATATGGAATTTTATCGTTTATATATGTATGTAAGATATATACGTGAATTGTGGATTATGAGTCTATGTGCGTGAGCTTTCCTTTTTGCCTGTTGCTTTTGCTTTATAGAGCTTCAGCTTTTATTCAGCTTCAGATTCAGTTTCACAGCTTTATATCTGTAGGATGAAGTTGAAGAAGCAAACGAGAGAAAAACACTGCACTATTTTTACATATGACATTTACAATTTTAGAATAATCTGTAATCTTTTCTAATCTACAATCTAGAATTTAGAATCTACAAGGCTGTGAATCTTCTCTCCTCTGTTTTCAGTCTGTTCGCTGTGACTGTGTGTAAATATATAATGGGAATCATGTGAATATAATCTCGTTTCTACCCACCACTTCATTTTCATATACAGCAGACAGAGCAGACTATATACAGCAGTATGTGAACAAATATATGAGAAACGCTCTTCACTTGAGAAGTTGAGACGCCTTTCAATTAATCTTCTTTTTTCTTTTTTCCCATGATTTCAGGTTAATTCCCCGTTTATTCACACATTTTTCGGCTCTTTGGCTCTTCCACATAATGCCATTTCATTTTCATATTAAACTTTCCTCTCCTTTTTTTGAGGGTGAAATAGTTGATTTTTGACTTTTGATTTGACAAGGAAAGTCCAAATAGTCAAAATACAAATACAAATAAACGCTGGATCGAGAAATCGCCTAGTAATTTTATATGGATGAGCGCATTTTTCATGTAAATTCATGTACATTCATGTAAAAAATGTGTAAGTGTGTAGATAAGATTTCAGACAACGCATTATTCTGTTATTCCGCGTGTAAAAATTACACACGGGAAATGCGAGTAAATCTTATGGAGTTGACATTGTGAACTTAGTCTACTTGCACATTTGACATCAAAGTCAAATAAATAGAACATTAAAGTTAATTTATGTTATGCGAGGACTCTTTAATTCTGAATCCTCATTCCTTCATTCGTATATTCGTATTCCCAATTCCCAACATTAACACACAGCCACAGCCACAACCAACAACAAGAGCAAAGGACAAAAGTCAATGGGAATTCCAATGCCGTTTTTTTATATTGTTTTCGTGGATTGTGGTGTGTGGGTGGGAATCAATAAATAATCGAGAATATATAAATTTGAAGGGAATAAGTGGGTGAGAAAATAAAGATAAAGGACGATGGAGCAGAAGAAGAGTTGTTGGATGAGTTGGAATTGAGTCAGGAATGAGTCAGTTTGTAATTGTAATTGTGATTGTAATTGAATCAGTTGTTGGTTGTTGTTTCTTCTCCCCGTGTGAAACATGAGAAGATGAGATGAATGATAAATGATATCGTTTCCTTTGCTTGTGTCGACGAAGAGGCGATGGTGACGACGACGGGATGCTGCTAAAAAACTACAGATAAAAAAGCTAATGGGAAGGTCTAGGTCATCATCATCCCATCTTTCGTATGTACAAACAGGAGTCCATCAGTTAATTCTCCATAGATATGTTGGCCAACATGCCAACATGCCAAACAAATCCGAATAACTGTGAGAACTGAAAACGGAAGGGCACTCGTCACAGTCGTCACACACTCCCATCAACCATCAACCACATGTATCTGTACATAAAGACATAAAGTATAGGGATAGAGCCAAAAAAACAAGAAGAAGAACCAATATGATAAAAAGGAAGAAGTGATGTGATGTGATGGGAGTTTATATTTATGAATTGGAGTATAATCAAAAGGAGCGTTAAACGTCTACCGGAAAGTGTTTTGGGGATCATAACATAACATAAATGATCACAACTCCACTCTATAATAATAATAATTCTACGATATATTATTATACAGATATAATTCTATCTGTATGATTCTATATTGAGAGGCGAAGGCTTTCTGAACGTGTAGCTTATTATATTACTTACGATACTTTAGAATTTAGAATTTACTATTTAGATACTTATATTGTGAGAAGTAAGAAGTAAGAACCGTCCACAAATTGTGAACCACACAATCCACAACATGAAAAAATGAAATGAAATGTGAACGCTCGTTTGACAAACTGCCAATTGTATATTTACAAAAAAAAACGTGAGTGAAAAAAAAAAATCTTGGCACATTACAGATTAGACGAGAGTTTCACATGGAGCATGAAGATTCATATGTTTTGTAAACTTGACTTCCGATCCATCGAATTCGAATTCGAATTCTCCGAAATTGAATCCAAAGTAAAGATATATTCTCAAGTCTGAAGGACGGAGGAAAAATGAAGGAAAACAGAAGAAACGAGATCCTTTCACTCGTCGACTTGACTCGACTGCGACTCCTCACTGCGAGAGAGTATAGTTTTGCATTCTCAATTCTTCAATTCTTCAATCAATCAATCCTCGCTACTAAAGTTACTAAACTTTTGAAACCGACCGACCGACCGTTGCGTTGCATTGCATTGCGTTGGTTAAATGTGAGTTACAACTTTTCGTCGTCGTCGTCATCTTGTTCATTTAACTCTTCCTGGCGGCTGCGATTGTGTGAAAATTCCGTGACCAACATCAACATCAACATTTCTGTACGATATAGATATATATGTGTGTGTCTAAAACTCAAACTCAAACTCACTCAACATACGAAGGAAGGAAAACGAAGGAGAGGCTTCAAATGCGGGTAGCGTCAACATTTAACATTACCCGATAAACAGGGACGACGGGACGGGTTGGTTGGTTGGGAGTGTAGAAAAGGAGAAAGAGAAAAAGGTGGGGTGTGTGGAGGGGGGGGGGGAGAAAACGTTCCATATTACTACTTACAGATATTATTACACGCCTTGACTAGCTCAAGGATAATTTAATTGTGAGTGTGACGAAAGATGTTCAGCGTTCAGCCAGAGAGAGAAGGAACGAGATAAAAAATAAAAAATAGAGAGCTCATTTTCATCAGTATATCTGTAGTGTATATAAACAAGAAGAGAGATGAAGATGAAGATGAAGAAGCGGAACGGAATCCACAAGGAGAAAATTTAATTTGAATCCAAGTGCATTCTCTTTCTTTCCTTTTCCTTTTCCTTTTCCTTACACTCGGTGAATAATGAATAATAAAAAATAAAAGAAAACGGTTCACAATTCACAATTCGCAATTCGCAGGTCGGTCGGTGTGTTTGACTTTGAGTCTTTGAGGTTTTGGGATGTTGTGAATGTGAATGTGTTTGCTGGTGCTGGTGCTGGTGTGAGTGACACGCGGAATGATAAAACTTGGCACCAATTCACCTCAACTCCTCATTGTGATTGTGATTGTGTATTAGTGTGTAGTGTAGAGACAGCAGAAGAACGAAGAAGAATACTTTGCAACTTGACTTGAGGTTGCAATTAAGATTATTATTATTATTTGCACTAAGGAAATATCTTAACAAGTTGGTCGTTGCTTCCCTTTCCTTTGCTATACAGATACACACAGTTAAGCGAGTTTCAGAGTGCGGATCCTTACTTTGTTCGTTCGTTCTTTGGTGCTTTGGTTGTTTGGTTGTGTTATAAAAATAAAAGTGTGTATGTGGTAAAGTGTGGATGGTGAATGGTGAATGGCGAGAGAGAGTGAAGACTCAAGACAAAAGATATGAAACCAAGGACGAGAATTGGCAACTCACAGTTGGCCCGAATTTTAACAAAGATCTTCCCAACACCAACAACAACAACAGACGACGGAGCACCGACGACGACTCGAACGACTCCAAATCTTCATCATCATCATAAGTCCACTTTTACACATTCACCCACTGACATTTACATTAGCAATAGCGACGACTCTCATCATCGTCAGTCAATTCATGATCGAAATCATCAAAGTGCAATCCTAAGTGAGCAGTTAAATTATCAGTATCCAGAGACAACAATAATCGAAGCAGAGACGACAATGTTTACATTTCCGTTCAAACACAAAACACATGAGCTGATGCAACTCCACACGGAAAGTCCACAAACACAATTCGTGTCCGCCTATTATAATTTCTCGCAAAGTGCTGCCGAGAGTTCACCCACAGCAATCGCAACCGCAACCGCAATAGAAACGAATGGACAGTTTCAAAATGAAAAGGATTTCTCACTCCACTCGAATCATTTCAAAGACAATCCAAAAACTAGTTTTTTCGGGGAGGCGGACAATGACAACGTCAATGCAACGGAAACCACCCGGATGATTTTGAATCCCAATTTTGATGTCAGTCACAGTGAAAATCAAGGTAATTTGTCATTTAAAACAAAACTTCCTTCCCCACACATGTGGAAAGGAAAAAATCCAAATGGACATGACAATTTCTAGATATAAATAATAACATAAAATTGTAAAATGACGAAGGGAAAAAATGGAAAATTGAAAACGTTTTTTCCTTTTCCTGTGTGCTTTTGTTCTCATTTCTTATGCTGTTGATTGTATAGCGTCGGGATTCTCGGCGATTCCAAGTTTTATTGAAGCCATAATGACGTTGATCGTGTGTGGTCTCCTCCTCGCCGCTTCCCTCATCATCATCAAAAAAGCCAAATCATGGTAATCCCACAATCCCACAATCCCAATTACAATTGACAAATTCGAAATTTCCGCTGTCAATTTATCCAAGTATAGTTGAATTAATTAATTGAATGATGAATTAAATGTTGGATTAGGTGTGCAAATCGTCATGAGAATATGGAGGAAGAATTAGAGGATGAAGAGAATCCGTCCAATGAGAAAACATTGTCACCATATTCATCATCTCCACCCTCATCCTCCTCCGATGCTCTAACCCCAGACTGTGCTGGAGCTGGTGGTGACAAAGAAAACCAAAACCAAACACAAATCCCTCCAGATTGTGACACTTCCCAACATTTGAACACGGAAACGGCCGGGACGAATCATTCAACTCCCAGTCAACACCACCAACAACAACAACCACCAAATGCAACAACAAGTTCCGGAAATTACAGTCGACAGTCGAGTAGTCAATCGAGAAGTTCCAGTCGAAATTCCAGCAAGAAGAGTTCAAATTCAAAGTTGCCGCCGCCGGCTACTGCTGGGAATAAATGTGATGGATCCAAATCTCCCCGCGTCAGCTTTATTCGTCGAAACTCGGGTCATCCTTTCTCCGACGATTCCCTCGGTATGTTCCATCAACAATCTAAATTTAATTACAATCAAGTTCATCAAGTCTTAAATGAATTTGTTAACATGATTTCCCTTCTTGTTTTTTTCAATGTATATACTTATGTGGATTTATTATTGATTTATTATAGCATATGTGGAGGAAACGTACAAGAAAGTGAAACACGAGCAGAAACCATACGAAGAGAAAGAATCCTGGGCCCGACGAATCTCGACGAGGAGAATGAACAAACCCGACTCATCATCCCCCACCCACCACAACCACAACCACAAACCAACCCCACCACAACATGGAGGGAATCATCATCATCCCCCCCATGACAAACATCCCGAACAACCCCCAAAATCCCCACCACCACCACCAGAATCTCCACCACCACCAGAAACCCCATAAAAACAACGTGTACATGGAAAAACTCCCCCCTCCAAAAATGAATGATGCAAATGCCAGTTGTGATGAAATCAGTTGATTTTTGAATTTTCCCTCCATCTCGTTTGTCTTATAGTTTTCGAACACACCTTAACCTTAATCACTAATTGAACCATAATTCATGTTCGTCTTCGTCTTCTAGTCTGATGAATTTCCATCACTTGTCTATATAATATATTTATGTTCATTATATTATTATTATTATTATTATTATTATGCCACCATTTGGATTTCAATTTCAATTTCAATTTCGAAATGTCGAAATGTCGAAATATCGAAATAAAATGGAAATGTATATTTTTTGAATCAGTTTTCATAATAATATTGGTTTTTTTTTTGTGTATAAAACGTTTTTTTAGTTTTAATTCATTTTTTATCTTCCATGAAGGACATCAAAAAACAATTATAACAATGAGAAAATATAACAATATAGAAATATATATCAAATCAGAAGAAATGACGGGGGGACAGTTTGAATTTAGACAACATACACAGATTTTTTTTGGCGGATCTTTCAAAAGTAAAAGAACCAAAAAACTGTAGCTAATATAAAAACAAAAACAAGGAAGTTTACATGGAATTATACAGTTTTATAGTTAAGAAATTGTGGGGGGTGGAATTCTATAATATGATTATGATTATGCGACGGAGTAGCTGACGGCGTGTCCAGGATTGTTGACAACACGGGTCAAAGTGGCAGCACGGAGGACTGGATGACCAGCAGCATGGACGACTGGGCCAGCAGCAACGAGTCCGGAAGTATAAGCAACTGGATGAGTGGCCAAGACGGTGTTGTATCCATTGTAAGTGTGTGCATAAGGATGGGCAGCATAGGTCACGGCACCGGTGGTGTAGGCAGCTGGATGGGCAGCATAGGCAGTTGGGACACCCACGACGGCGGTGGTGGCATATGGTGACGCATAATATCCGAGTCCACGTTTTCGTCGTCGTTCAGGTTGAACGGCAGCAGCGGCGGCAGCCTCATTGAAAAGACGAGCATGCTCAGCACGGGCAGCTTGAACTTCGGGAGTATCCTGAACGGGTTGTGGAGCAATCAAATGGCTGGCAGAGAGAGCGATGGGTCCAGCAACTGGTCCAACGGGCAAGTTGTTTGCTTCTACACGGAATCCATTGATGGCATCCGCAATGTAGTTGACACGGACTTCCTTTCCGGTGGGGTCAATGTAGGCGTATGAACCACGAACGTTACCGGCGGCATCACGACTCTCAGCTGCTGCTTGTCCGGGGTGAGCATAACCGTGAGAATATTGTCCGAGTTCATCTTGAGCGTGATATTGAGTTTTGGTGGAGACTGGGACGGCCGAATATCCGTAACCGGGATAGTTCAAAAATTGAGGTGAGGCGCTGGAGAGAGCCACGACGGCAGCAAATGCGAAAACCACCTACGAAAACAGCAAATCAATGAGAAATTCAATGAGAAATTTAAAATTCAATGAGGAATTCCATTTGAATAATAATAATAATAATAATAATAAAGTGATGATTAATTGGATGTTATGGACTTACAAAACTCTTCATTTTTCCGGACGGGTTAGTTGTTGATTGGAGAGAGAAGCTTTTGTGTTTTGATTGGTGACTGACTGAAGCCGTGAACTGAACTGATTGTCCATCCAACAAATTAATCTGCTTTTATACCAAACGAGACAATCATTTCTCCATTCCTCCATCGTTCATCGTTCATCGTTCATCCCCTCAAACAAATCGAAAAAAAAAAAAAAATCCTCAATCGCTTCCAGTTCTCAATTCTGAATTGGATTCTCTATACAGATATTAGATATTCCATCACTATTTTTTCCTTTCCTTTTCTTGTGAGCTTGTGAGCTTGTGAGAGCCGCCCCCTTTAAAAAACTAGCAAATTGCAAATGCCAAATGCCAATTGCCAAAATGTAATGTGAAATGGAGAGACGGACCCGCTGTACATAAATTATATACAACGTTCGCTTGTTAATTATGGACGCCTCACTTTGTTCCTTTCAATTCCTCATCACCTCAAACTCCTCTCTCTCTCTTTCTGTTTAAAAAATTATCCAGAAAAAATGTGGCGTCGTAATAATGAATAATGTGAATTTGTGTATACATGAGTTGTTGATTTCCCCTCGACCGACCGACCGACCACTCGATGCATGTGATATTGTAGAATTTCTTTCCATGAATTCCATCATTGGAGTCTCTGTACAATTACATGTAGATTTACATAAGATCAGGAGTTGCTCCAATTTCAATTCCTTGTTCACGTAACCTTATTTTTTCTTCATCTTCTTGTTCTTGTTTTGGTTTTGGTTCGTTCTACTCGCTTCGTTTTTGTCTGTCTTTCTTTGTCTTCCCGATTGATCTCGTTTTTGGCTACCTGAAGTAATAATAATGATAATGATATGCACAAATACAGAGTACCTACAGAATCAAATGGGAGATAATATAATACATTTAAATGCAATTATTATAATCGTTCGTTCGTTCGTTCGTTCGTTCATAACTTCATATTAATATTAGTAATATTAATATTAGTAATATGCACATGATAATTCGAGGGGAGATTTTTTTCCATGTGTTTTAGGAAGTGGGATCGAGGATTGTTTGGGATTGTTTGGGATGTGATGTGATGTGATAAGGATCGACAATTGAAGGTTCGCAGTGCTGAAGCATCAGGATTTGTGTGAGCACTCCAAGATAACGACGACGACGACGACCATCATTTGGTATAGTCAAGCTCGCAGGACATTCATATTTAATATTTAATACATTGTGCCATTAACGATGAACGATTAAGTGCTGTAATTGTAATTGTGATGAATAACATGGAGGAATGAATTCTCTACTCAGAATTCCGAATCAAATCAAATGAAAGGAAGAAACGGTCGATGAGAGTAAGAAAAAATGAAAGACGGTGCCTTGTCTAAATTATACAGAATCAAACGTGTATAAAAACGTCTATGACTTTGTGTGTGTGCAAACGAGAGAGAGAGGATTGCTATATATGTGTGGATTGTGAATTGTGGATTGAATAGAAGAAGACCTTGACTATGACTTGACTTGGCATTTGGCTGGCTGGCTGGCTTGAGTCTCTCTCTCTCTCTCTCTCTCTCTCGCTTTGTCGATTGGATATTGAATTCAGTTCCTGAATCTCAAATGAGGAATTTGGATTTGAATATATGTACATAAAAAATGGATGGGTCTAATAATGATCATAATCATGATCATACAATACAGATAGAAGATAGATGCATAGATTCCATGTTCACCCCATTCTGTACAATGAAGTACAATCGTGTGAACGTGTGTGCTCAGTGCTGATTACTTTTCTATTGAATTCCCATTTGGATTCCATTTTCTTTTCCATTCTTATACGTAAATATCGTAATATTTTCCTCGTTCGTTCGTTCGCAATGGAAATAGAAATGGAAATGGAAATGGAAATGTGGAGATGTTGAAGATGGTGAATGGAGAGGAATTGTCCATGTACGAAATATTGCCAAATTGTCCTGTCAAAAGTTAAAAGTTGTTGAGAGAATGCGAATTTGGGAATTTGGCGATGAGCAAATGGAAATGGCAAATGGCAAATGGAAGGAAAACCCAAACCCAAACCCAAACCATCCTCAACTTAAAACTTGTTTCATTTCATTTCATTTGTTCCCACTCGCAATTTCCGTGATGTAATTTGCAATTTGTAATTTGGAGGTAATGATAATGATAATGATAAAGATGCGGAATAATGAATAATGAATAATGAAATCAAGCTTGAAGCTACGCACTTGTTCCAGCGTAGTCTGGACTCCATCGTTGCGTCGCGTCGTCCAGACTTGAGACTTCTGAGACGACGTCCGTGAGTGAGTGATTTGGAGAGAGAGAACGATAAAGCAAATACTCGTTTCAATACGCATTCATTAATGTTGGTCATGATCAGGATTTTATCTCCACTTTTTAATCAATTTGACAGCCACACACACACACAGAATGGGAGAGAACAATGAAATGAAATTAACTTAAATGAAGAAGAAGGTGCGGATCCATTAATTCATCGTTTTTGTAGGCAATCCAAATCAAAGTTTCTTGTGCAAGAATCTCCAAACCATGCACGACCACAAATTACGCGTTTTCCTTTTCCCTTAAACGTCGAACATGTTCCACGTTGCGTTCCCGCACAATTAATTGCTGGAAATCTCTGGGAATTTGTATAGTCGTTTGGCTTTTGGCTGTTGGCTGTTGAGAATTGGGAATTGGGAATTAGCATGTTCAAAGGGCTAACAAAAAGAAGATAAAAAAAATCCCTGGACTTGAGATGTGAGCACATGAATTTGTTGATTACGAGTACGAATTCCCAGTCCATTATTCCCAATTCCCCCACATACAGACATACAAAAGAAATGAAAGGAAAAGGATAGACAAAGAAAGAGCAGAAAGGGATGACAAGAACAGAGATTAAACAGATCTGAGATGGAGTTTCTTTTGGATTTTTCCAAGTGTTTTCTATTGTCGTCGATCCTCGTTGGCATTTTATTATTATTATTATTATTATTATCATCATCATCATTCGTATTGCTATTATTCAGCATAACTTATGAAACTGAAAAGAAAAGAAAATAAAACGAGTCCACACACACCAGCCAAAACAAAAAAGCGATTGTGAACGTGATTTTTTTTCCTCCAGAAAACTGACTGACTGACAAAAACAATGGAATGTGAACTTGAATGCTTGTATCTGTAAATGCGAATACGAATAAATAGAGACAAAAAAATGGTGGTGGAACATGTGAGAAAACGGGCCAGACCCGCCCGCTCGACAATCTGCAATCAGCTATCAACTCAAAACTCAACTCGTTCCACTTTTTCTAATTTAGATATATTTACATTTCCCATGTGAAAACAACAATCAATCGGGGGAAAAAAGAGCAAATCCTTATTTATTACATAGCACTCAAATCTCAAACCTCAACTCGTTTCGTCTCCTTTAAATTTCCCGTTTAAAAACTCGTCCCTAAACAATGTGGAAAAACAAAGACAAAGACTCTTCACATTCTATTTTATGATTCTCAATCCGAACGAATCTCAATGTGGAATTATGACAGGAAATATTCAAACAAAAAACCAAACCAAACCAAAACACGAAGACATTTAAATTCTCTTCTCGTAACTTGACTGGACGCACTTTGCTTTACAAATTATATAACTCGAGTCGTCCGAGTTGGAAAAATAAAAATAAAATTGCAAGGATAATGGATTGTATTTTTCATTTTCGAATGTAAAAAGGTAAAGTTGCTAAAAAAATCCTTAGTAAATTGTAAATTGGGATTTCATCTGGATCTACGTCTACGTACTTACGTACACAAAAAATAAATAAAAACTAACATGATTTGTCATTCATCTCGCTCGTATAGATACAGTTTGTATTGCGTTTTGCATTGTTGGCGGTTGATTTGATGGTATTTTAAAATACTATGTATATTTTTTTGGTATTTCTGTGCATGTGGGGTTTTGGGATTTGGCAGGAGGCAAAAGACGCTGAATGTATCATCACAATTTCACAATGCAAATGCAAATCCCACAGATAATAAATTCAAAATAAATGATCATGAAAAGTGCAGCGAGGACAAAGATTCAAGATTCATCGTGTGTGCATTCCATTTTCATTTTCATTCCATTTCCATTCCCATGAGCCATGACATTCAGTTTTCAGTTGTCGATTCAGTTAATATTCCTCTCCTTCTCTCTCTCTCTCTCTCTCTCTCTCTCCAATCCAATTCCAATTGTAACAGTACAGGAATGATTATACCAGCAGACTAACGAACTAACGAACGAACGAACGAACTAACAAAGTACAGTTTAAATACCCACAAATAATGGTGCATAGTAGTTAAAATTAAGAGGACATTCAATGGAAATTCGTATGGATATGCCAGTCCAATCCTCAATATATTGCAGCACATCTTTTCAACGCGAACGTGAATTTATGTACACGTCAAGCCAACACACCTTTCCGTTTCTCTCTCTCTCTCTCTCTCTCTCACTTTCTGTGTGTACTTTCAAGGACGCGAACTGGCGAACTCGCACACAAACCTCATTTATCATTTATCATTCATCGTTTGGCATTCAATAATTCAATGATTGAGAATATATAGGAAGAGAACGAACGAACGAAGGAACGCGAAGCCAATAAAACCAACCAACAAAACAATCCTCACAATATTTCCCATCGTATTCTATTAATTATAATGTGGATTCACTTTTCCCTGGTTCCATCTCACATTCTCAATTACAATTACTCAATAACAATATAAATTACCAAATTATCTAACAATATATATTTAAATAATACTTTCCCATGGGAAAATCATTCCCATTCAATTTAAAACGCTCCGTTTTCGGTTCGTTTTCTCGCATTTATCGGGGCGTGGGACGTGGGAACGTTTGCCGTCTGTGTTGTCCCACATAGTCGGCAAAAATATAATGGAAAACGTATATATAGATAATAGAAATTAGAAGTGTGTTTGTTGATTTTGAGGGTGTGGACGATGAGAGGGCTCCAATTTTACATCGCGTAGCTAAATATATGGTAAATATTTGCACATATATTTACTCAAATACAAATACTATACAGCAGAGCTGTAGTATTTGTTCATAAAAACTCACATAAGTCATCATCATCATATAATTTAATTATAATAAATGAAAATGAAAATGAAAATGAGAATGAGAATGAGATGCAATTTCGGATGAGTCAAATGAGAAAGGCAGACATTGTTGTTTTGTGATGACTTGACTTGACTTGACTCGTCTGATTATCTGACCTGAAGGAAAAGGAAATAGGACTTGAGAGTCCGCATCGAGGGAAAATCGGGGGAAATTGGGGAAAATCATCGAGGGATTTCTAAGGGAAGAAGATGGCGGATGATGCGGAGGATACGGATCGAATTGAATTACTGGAGATTATATTTTGGCTGGGATACAAATTATGTTTGATTCCGTATCGATTCCAATTGAATCCCATCACGCAACAATGGAACAAAATCACCAACAAATTCCAACAGGTCAACAGGTCAACATTAAACATTAAATATATGAAACCATCCCCACATTTCACATTTTCTTTTGCTTTGTTTGCATTTTTATCTTGACTAATTAGATGGTGTGTAAATTGAGTGTGATGGTGCACCTTCTCCAATGTGTCTTTACCCTCATCAAATTCCCATCCTATCCGAATACGCTGACGAGCTATTTCCACCACACGGAGGAATTGTCATCCATCAGCCTCCAATTCATCTTCATCTACTCCATTTTCTATCAGCATCCTCGATTTGAGCGCATTTTCCACGCATTCAAATCCACCCGCCAGGATTTACATCATGTACAGTTAAATGGACGCTCAATGGAACAACAACAAGTGGAAGTGGAAGCATCTTCGTCTATTTCATCCACAAAATCCCCTTTTACATTTCCATTTCTATTCTCCATTTTCTCATTTCCCCCCAAAAAGTTCGAGTCCTCGTCCAATTGGAATTGGAATCGGAATCGGAATCGAAGGAATTTTAAGCTGAAAATCCTGGGGATTTCCCTATGGATTTTCATATTTGCATTTGCGGATTCGATTCAAGCACTTTGGATGAATTCCTGGGATTTGTGGTTCATTTGGAGGATTGGAGAGGAGCAAATCCGGGAGATTTTCCCCTTGTCGCTAAAGCGGGAAGCACTCCCATTCAAAATCCTCGTCGGGACCAAAATCCTGGTGGAATTGTATTATAAAATATTCAACATTTTCTCGGATATTTTCCCCATTTTCACCGTCTTCATTTTCCATCGTTTGGTCCGGGATTTCCTCAAATGTTTGGATTTCCATCCAAATCCGAGTCGGGATTTTCAACAAGGAGCTCAATCCGTTGGTTTCCTTCGTCAACTCAATCATTTCAATAATAAAAAGTCGTGGATAGAAAAGGGGACCGAATTATGACTTCTAGATTAAAAGATATTTGAGTTTTCCTTTTTGGCCGCGGTGTTTCTCGATGATTTTGTAATTCAAAAACCACAAGACAAAAATCCTCACATATTTGTTTAAATTGAACTAAACTTTGTGAACTAATTACTGTGTAAAAAGGTGAAAAGTCGTATTTGGTCCGTTTTTCTATTCACGACTTCATATGTATTTTTTTTAAATATTTAAATCTGAATGCATAAATATTTGGAAGTTCAAATTTTCCGCACCGTTTTGTCGCTGTATAGGTATTGAAAAAGTATGGGAAACTGAAGGAGCAAGTTCAATTAATAAATGATGGACTCGGTCTACAGATTTTCATATATTTTTTGGGGAGTCTCCCATTTTTCCCAAATAATTTCATCATTTTCCTGGAAGATCCAGACGGCGATCTCGTCGATCGTTTCAAATCTATTTATTATGTCCTCGTTTGCCTCGCCGTCACCTGCATTGCCGCCGAAGCCCGGGAAAAAGTTTGTCACATTCAAATTTTTTAAAATATACAATAGAAAAAATCAAAAAAGTCAAAAGTCACCTTTTCCAAATTAGAAATTGATGACGAGTTTTGCTGTTTTTTTTTGTTAGGCGATGGGGATTCGTCGATGGATTTTCCAGGAGGAAATTCATAGTCAGATCCCGCCAGAGAAACTCTCCGTCATTCTCCATGAGATTTGTTGTGAAAAGGAGAACATCAGTTTAAGCGCCGGAGGGATTTTCACAGTCAGCTACGTTTTCTTGGGCACGGTGAGATTAAACATCTCGATTTTCTCCCACAAAAAACCTAGTTTTGTTTTGTCAAATTCATGAAATGTTGTTTAAAATACTTTCCATTCGTAATAAATGAAATCTGTTGTATTTTTGATGATGCAGGCCGTCAGTCTTGTGATTTCCTATGCCGTTTTGGCGGCACAAATCAAAACGAGCGACCACTCGCGCGGCCCTTCATCATCATGAATTTTAAATTTAAATCTCACGGTGACATTTCACCCTCCATTTAAATTGTCATGACTGCACCAAGGGTCGGCCGATTTTAGGTTAATTTAGGTCAATTTTATGCCAAAGTATTTATTTTAGGTCACATGTAGGGCAAAACACTCAATTTGAGTCACGAGTCTGCTAGGTCAATTTTTTTCAAAATGTTTGTTTTTACTTTTTTGGGTGAAAATATTTATTCTAGGTCAATTTAAGGTCAGTAAATCAGCGCAGTTAGCCGAATTTACATTTTCGTGTTTTGACAGATTAAAGTCACTCACAAAACAGAAAAACAACTTATTAAAAAAAACATTCTTTATGTGAGAACGTCCTCAGTTCCTTGACCCTCTCCTCCCCCCATGTCCTCGCCACGTCCTCAGGGACTGGACCCTCTTCGCCTTTTGCTGCTTTCACGTCCTCAGTGGCCCGACCCCCCCCCCCCCTCCCCCGAATTTGAGTTCTTTTATGGAATCGAAAGCATCGTTAGGAAGAATTGGTAAGAAATTGGAATAACCAAAAAAGGATTACCGCAAAGACTTACTAAGCGTGCATGATTTATTATATAATATACAGAATTGTACAAACTAATTTGAGAATTTGCCTAGGATTCTTTAGTTATTTATATACTAAAAATGTTTATCAGGGAATGCCCTTTGTGCACATGCTCGCTGTACTTTGGTAAAATGGTTCATCATTTACTTTGGCTGGTGTGTTCGAGAGTATTTTGGCTAACCTGTAACCTACTATTGTACATGATAAGGATTTGTAAGACTTAATACTACAATCTTTCCCCACTAAAAATCCCCAAAACATTTGTAGGTACTTTCATATACACGTAAAATTGTATGTTTCTAATTTCATGTTAATTGCATCGTATTAATTTTTGTTATTGGAATAGTAAAATAAAAATAAATTATTTGCATGCTTTTCCTGCTGCTTTTCTGACGCCTTGTCTTTTAAGAAAAAATTGTGAAATTACGTGTAATATAGATATTTCTTGTACCTATATCATATAAACATATTTAGATATACATATTTATTTTTTGATGACATATTGTATTGTACATGTGGGAAAGCAATTCAAATATCATAATTGCAATTGCAAAAGTTTTTGTCCACAAGAAAATTAGATATTTTTTTACAAGATTTGATCATTTAAATAACCAGGACTCATTTGTACAGGTAAGTTTTTTAATCAATATTGTTGTGTATTTAATGTAGCCACGATAATTTACAGTTTTATATTTTGAACTGTGTGTTAATCAAACTAAATAAAAAGTAACAGCAGTATACTCAATTCTATACATGTATTCTGTATACTTCTTGTTTTACTTACTATTATTAGGTCCTAAGATTGGCGTTGTTAAACTTTAGCAAGATTCAATCATTTCAATACCGAGGACTAGTTTGTACTAGTACGTTTTTTAATCACTATTTAATAGTTAATTTCAAAACTTCAAAACTAAACTTTTAACTAAACTTTTATATGGGTGTGTAGTTTAGTTGAAAATTTCTGAGTTTGTAGTTATTTATCTACTAAAATTATTAATTAGGGAATTGAAATTCTAAATATCAACAGTTTGATCATCTACAAATGATTTGGCGTTTGTAGTGGGCAAAACATCAAAAATGTACACAGGCGATCGAGTCCCTACTCAAACTTCTGAATATTGTCAGTTTGACCATTTCAATTCCCTAATTAACAATTTTAGCACATACATAATTAATACATCACTGGCAAAGAGTCAAAAATTTTCAACTAAACCATTTACACACCCATATAACAGTTTTCCATTTTAATTTGCTTTATACAACGATTATTTAATAGTTGTTCTAGAATAATAAGTTGAATTTTGGTGACTGTTTACAACTAGTTTGAGAGTATTTTAATGGGACAAGTTCAAAGAGAAATTTGAGCGTGTATATACGTCTTTTTTCCCTCTATTCTAGAAATTATTCTAAAATGGCTCGTACCAAGAAAACTGCGCGGAAAAGCAGTGGTGGTAAAGCACCTAGGAAAGTACTTGCCACCACACCAGCCAGAACATCGGCACAAGCAACAAAAGTTCCCTTGATATATAGTCAAGGGCAATTTGTTGAATTGACGCACGTCCAAAAGTTGGTTATTGGACAGCCGGCAATAAAGCCAACTGTAAGGGAATTCCAAGAAAAAGAAAGTTACTCATCCTGGAATGTTCTTCTTGACGAGAAATTCCTATATCAAAAATTGTATTGCCAATTCCATTGACTGTGGGACTTCCATTGGCCGAACGTAAGTCGTGCATCCTCCTGCATTTGAGCTTCTATCTGCTAATATGATATAAAGAAGTTTTGAGTTAATTAACATTATATATTTTTTTCTTTAACACTGTCACACTGGCATAAAAAGATACACAAAGCCGAGCCCAGATGGAAACCACGAATACACGGTGAAAGAATTCAAGAATTGACAACTTGTGATGGATGTGTTTCATTTCCGACAATTAATATTTTTGTATTATTGTAATAAGTACATCTTGTTTTTTATTTAGGTAAAGCGTGTCGTGGCTTCTCGTACTGATATTGTTTCACAGGAGACAAAATATAGTATTCATTGGACTGGTTTGCCCCTGTACGTTAATTGTTTTATTATCCCGCCATTAAGTTCTTTTTAATCATTTATACCACATGCTGTATGTATTTATTAGAACGTAATTAGTGAATCAGTAGACGTTTGTTAATTTGGCAGTTTTGCATGCACGTGGGAGCCGCTCCAGAATTTGGACAACTCGAAAGCAGCGGTAGCCGAATTTGAAGAGCTCGTGGCGTCACAGAATGAGTGTCAGATAAAGGAAAGGAAAATGTTTTAAAGACACTAAATCGTACAAAACGGATATGTATTCCTTCAGAAGTAAAATCTAATTTTCACACGACAAATACTTTGTATACTGAAATTTCATATGCCACTAATACATAAAACATATATATATATATCGTGTTTTATTATTTTTTTTAGAGTTGGTTGGTCTGCCAACGTCCGGGAGAGGAATCGTTTTCTACGAAGTTGCTGATCTCCTTTCATCAATATGGTCTGAAGAGGGTGTTCTCTTGGCTCCGTTAGACTTTCTATATGTAACTCCTACGGAAACAACTAAATATCGGGAATCCATCTCAAGCAGCAAACTCCCGGGTTGTCCACATGGTATGACGGAAAAGAAAAACATGCCAAGTGGGCCAGCGAATTATCCGCTCAAGTAAAGCTGGAGAAAGTAAATAAAGTAATTTGTTTACAAATTGGTGCTACGGGAAGTCGACTCCATTTGCAGAAACTTCAAATCATTCACCCGTGATTGTTCCACGCGAAGTGCGTGGAAGGAGCTCTCTCTTGGCTAAACTCAATTTATTATGACAGCTACAGTACGGCTGATAGCTAATTAAAATACTTGAACAGCGACTCGTTCAGAATGAACATCGCCCGCTTATTTGGACTCAAATATGTGCGAAAGGACAATTTTGCAATTTCTTACCGTCGCTGTGTAAACAAGTGCGTTTACTAATAATTAACACTATTAGCTGTACACGCATAGTGCCTTTGTTATGCGTATTCGCCCTAGCACCTATTAAAAAAATTTATTATCCTTTTCTATACAGGGTGTACGATGAGTGCTTAGTTGCGGCTCTTCTTTTCGTCATTGCTCTTATCAAGAGATGTCCCAATATATCATGTGATGACATTAACCAGGAAGTTGACGCTATGAAGCCAAAAATCCGAGAACGCTATGGTCATTTCAAGTAAGTGTAGTTGTTAGCTTTTTTTATAACTAAATTAACAGCACATACAATACATGACTTGCTTCCTGCCACTTTGTTCCGTTTCATGAAGTATACTTAATTTGTTTTGTGTATAGAAATGGAGAAAAAAAAGATAAATTAATTCGCGAAACGGATTTAATTCTTGGATAGTCCTCGTATCATTCTTGTTTCGATGAAGAACAAAAGAATCCTAAGTAAGTCGAAAACTATTTTCAAACTCATAAAGTCATCATTGTTATATGACACTTTAGTGGCATCGTAGTATGTATTTTGTTGTTATTGCGTTTTCTGTAAATACAGGCACAAGTGTGTCAATCAAAACCCGCAGTGCTGTGAGTTAAAAGTGAATGAATTAGTTAAGAGTGAATTAAAAGTGCAGAAACCGTAATTTGAATACACGTGAAAGTTGAATACACTAAAAAAAAACTTCCCATTTAATTAAATTAATTCTTTACTTTGCATTTCAATTAACGTTATATCGTAAAAA
Organism: Gisinianus flammeolus; assembly: GCA_034699125.1. Lineage (NCBI taxonomy): Eukaryota > Metazoa > Arthropoda > Collembola > Symphypleona > Katiannidae > Gisinianus > Gisinianus flammeolus. Next base: position 52,321 of record JAIUND010000028.1, on the reverse strand, counting down.
CTTATCGAGTTCATTAAAATTTAGTGGTACTATATTTTATAAATCCAATCGTGATTATTTCCATGTTTAAAGTCATTTATAATGTGTCCCATTTCCATCATTGCGCACGTACGTCAATCAACGTTGATAGATCGAACAGATACTCTGTCTAGCAAAATGTAACCAAAAATCAGATGCTACATCTGGAACGGTGATTTTCATCTCCTATTTAATTAAAATAATGAAAAAACATTGAATAAAAAAATGCCGAGACTGAGATTTGAACCCTCGTCAACGCCCGTAATCGCACGCTAAGTACCGTCAGGAGGGGCGAGTTCGACCGATTTTTGAGTTTTTTGGACTTTGGGCCCGCGTAAATATTTTCTCGTCTGGAATTGTTTAATGAAATTTTTCACACTTATGAGGCAACCGTCTGTGAACAATTCTGTACCAGAATATTTTTAAAATTTTAACGCATGGCTGAACGCGAGCTTATTTTCTACGCGGGGTGAGTTCGACCGACTACATAATTATCGGGGCGGGACATTTAAAAACTGTTCATGACGTGCTTAAATGTGTCAAATTGCTTCATTTAGGTCCATAGGAGTGAAAAATATTGGACCTCAAGGTTTGTTCGGGATTTCCATACGGCCAACTTGAATTCCTACTTTTGATGGGTATTTCCATGGGTATTTGGACGTAGTGAGAGTCTCACAACTTTTTTAGTCAAATCAATGCACCAACCTTACAGAATGAACTTAATCGATGTGTGGAGAACATGAATTGAGTCTCAAGAGAAATTCCCCCCAAAACATGCAATTTGCATGGGTAAAATGATCTGTCGAACTCGCCCCATTTTCATCAAAAACCATTGCTATTTTGTGAAAAAAAATTAATTTCATTCCAATGTCAAGATTCTCACCAAAATGAAAATGCACACAACCTTACACACATTTGGAGAATCTTTGGTAAACTTTTTGTGGAATTTCAAACGCGGGGTCACGTTGATCCAGAAAAAGTTTTTCAGGGTTCAAAAATGCCATTTTTGACATGCTTTTTTTAATCTGGCCGTACTCATGAGCCTTAATACATACAGCCCTCAAATAAAAAGATTTCAGCAGCCTAACACATGTCCTTTCAGGTGGTGGCTAGCTGAAGTTTCAAACTTCTAACATTGTCAGTCAGGAGCCCATTAAAAATGCGAGACGCATCGGTCCAACTAGCCCCTCCTGACGGTACGTCAATGATAGCAAACAGCTATTTTTCAGAAACTAATTAATTTAAAGTATTTACAATTCTTTTACAGACTTTAAACCTATCCCAATTTATAGCACATATTCTCTTACATAAGAATATCGTCTGTTAAGTTCACAAACGAACTATAACGATTTTCCTTAATTTGCGGAAATGCTACGACTGCGTCCGCCTTTGTGGGTAAAATCGTAAAATTGTGAAAATTTTCAGGGTGACAGAAAAGGTCATGGCAGACAATCATGTCTCATAACCCAAAGCTCCATTTTGAGCCCTTTGACCTTTAGAGCAGGTCAACGAAATTAAGGAAAATAATTATAATTCGTTTGTGAACTTAACAGACGATATACAAAAAAGTGATTATGCTCAAGTGGTCCCTACTCTTACGGTCTACCCCATATGTTGTATTTTTGATGATGCAGGACGTCAGTCTTGTGATTTCCTATGCCGTTTTGGCGGCACAAATCAAAACGAGCGACCACTCCCGCGGTCCCTCATCACCATGAAATATAAATCTCGCGGTGACATTTCTTCACCCCCATTTAAATTGTCATGACTATACACACTTAAAAAAACCCGCCAAAATTAGTATAAATTTCCACTGCAGTGCATTGCGGCAGGGCAGTGATTTTTTTGTATTTATTTCCACAATGCGGAATTCGAATGGGAAAAAATGTGCAAATTGAGAAATCTGAATCCAAATTATGTAAAAAAACAATTGCAAATTCAATTAAAAATCCAGGATATTATTATATTATATTTATATTTATATACTTTTGAAATTTCGTGGTTTGGATTTTTTATTTTTAAATTTTAAAATGCGCGGGGTTTTTACGAGTTTCGCCACCCTCGGCTGAGTTCGAAATATGTAAATTACGGTCAATTATACTGTGGGAATTCTCAAAATTAAATAAGTAATTCATGGCAAGTGCCTACAAAATTGAAAAATCCAAGAAATCTCTTCAAATCCTCAAGACGACAGTCGTGAAAGTGAAAGAGAAAGAAAGTCTCCATGAAAAGACCCGCTCCAAACCGTCGGAACTCCTCAAATTCAAATTCAACAATGGCCAGAACAAGGTGGCAATCCTCATTAAATTGCCCACATTTCATTTCCATTACAATTACATGTGGAATTTAAAATTTCAATTGAAATATGTAATTAAATACAAATATAAATTAGGATGGGAATTCAGTGCTGTCGAGGAAAACGGAAAAGGAGAAAAAAATCATCTGGCCGCCGAGACAAACGGAGAAATCCCGCCAAAATCCAAATCCAAATCCAAATAATAATAATAGTAATAATAATAATAATAATACAAAATCGAACCCTCCAAAAAAACAACAATCCTCACAATCACAAGCACAAGCACAACAACAACAAATTCAAAATTCCTTGGATCTCCCGCCATTTTTCAGTCGTCCCTGGCCGGAAATCACAAGGGAAGGCTACCGACGCATCTCGAACGCATTCCTCACGAAATTGGCCAGTTCCCTTCAAATCCAACATGGACAAGGCGGGCTAATTCGATTTCACAATCAAAACCAGGGGATGAAAGTCCCCGGGGAAAGTGGTGAAATCCTTCATGAGAATTTCCCCGTCCAAATTCAAAGAGAAGACTCGAGAGCCTACATCAAAAAATGGTTGCAAAGTCCACATTTCGGTTCGGATTCCTCTCAAGCAGCGGCGCATGCGCAATGGAAAGAAAACGTGAGTTCAAATAAAAGCCCGAATCCATATTCATTGCAAGGGAGTCGGCCGCGTGGGGGCAGAAATCCGGACGTTTTCAATGATTCCAGTTCTAAATTCTGCCAGGATTGGTGGAGTCATCATCACAATCACAATCCAAATCAAATGTACGAAGAGCCCAGTATAAATTCCCCGCCAAATTCAAATTCAAATACGAAATTCCAGCATCATCCTATTTCCCCGCCAAATCCAAATGAATGTGACTTCCATCCGATGGATTACCCAAATTATCTGGCCCATCGACTCCGGAGTAATTACGACAATTCAAATATTTTAATCCCCAGAAATCCTGCTAAATTTCAAAATCATCAAAATCAAAATCAAAACCCTCCGTCGGAAATCCAGGTAATAAATCCTCAACGGAAACTAACCAATGAAAACAATGGTCAAATGGACAAGACTAAAAAAACCATTCCGATTCAAATGTCCGCCAGCGTCAAATTTCGGAATCATTTCAAGCGAATTGATGAAAACCCGATTTTCCCACGAAATCCTTGGAAATCCGAATCCGAATCCCCGTCGTCATCACAATTCAAAGTACTTTCAAAAAATAATACAGCGAGTCCCGCTGTATTTCAAAATTCCCCGGCGGTGGAAATCCAAATCAAATCCAGACAACAACAACAACAACAAAAATCGAATATGGAAGAAAAACAAGAGGAAATGCAGAGGAATGCAGAAATCCTTGAGCTCCTTGAAAATCTTGAGAATTTCGAAAATGTTCAAAATTGGCTGGTGCATCAAACAGAAATCGATATCAAGCCAAAGTCAAACTCAAAGCCAACTCAAGCGCAAGCGCAAATTGAAAAAGAATTTGGGGGACTGCCGATACAAAAACATGGGAAATTATCCGTCAGTTTCCTCCAACGCAAACAACAACCACAACAACAAAAACAACAACAACAAGATCAACCTTCTGAAGAACAATTCAATTTAAATTTCCCGCCAAATCGAATCCCAATGTCAAATTCAAAATTAAATTCAATGGCCTCAAAACTGATTGTAAGTAAAAGCTCTTGCGCTCAATTTGAGCAGGCAGTCGAAGATGATCAAGACGACGATGACGATGACGACGACGAACCCGCCAATTCTAATTCAAATTTGAATTTGACAATAAAAATGCAGGATTTTATGCATCGTCGCTCTATTTCCCGCTCAACTCACCAGCTGATTCAATCCAAATCCTCCAAATCCACACAAGATTCCAGCCCCACCAATGAAAATGAAAAGGAAAATGAAGACGAAATGGATACGGATTCAGAATTGTCGCTACCGGAAGTGGGAGTGACGTCATCCTTCGCTCTCGCGTCTGCCTCCAAAAATAAACGATTCAACAATGACGATCAAATCCAAGAAGAAGAAGAAGATTTAGATTTAGCGCGGGAAACGGAGGATTCCGGTTGTTCGCCCGTCTTTTTCATGCGGAAGCCGCACTGGGAGGATGAAATCGTCAAATTTGATGCGAAGGGAAGTTGGGATCCGGAAGTGGAAGAAAAGGGTGACAGTGGAGAACCCAAACCCAAACCATTCAAACCAAAAGGCGGGAAATCCGAAATCATGGTCATCAAACAAATTTATACGAGTCGGCGGGACAGTCGGAGCCAGAAAAACATGGCCACCACCAGCAAAACCGACGCAGACGCAGAAAAATACAACAAAGACAAGGAAATGGAAGAAAAGGAGGGGAAAAGGATGATGTTTGGGACGGAAATCAATGGGAACATCCGGGAAGACGCCTACATGGAAATTGACCAACCGTCCTCTCCTTCTCCATTTCAACAAGAAGAACCCGCCAAAATTCAAACTGAGGAAATTGAAATTCAAACTTCCCGCGAGTGTGATTGCGATTGTGATTGTAATTGCATTGTGAAGAAATGTCCGAAAGTCCCGATTGGTCAATCCTCCTCCGCCTATCGCTGCTATAAACATTCTTCTTTGCCCTCAAACCTCGCCCTCTGCCTCCCCAAAAACCCGGCTAAATGCCCTAAAACAACGACAGAAATCCCATTGGAGAAATTCTCCGCGGAGCCCCAACCCCTAAAATTCCTATTTTGCCCGAGTCCAACGACGACGGACGATGACGATGACGAAGAATCTGGCGCGGAAAATACGGCGGGATTATTTGAAAATCCAAAGGAAATGAACACGGAAACTGAAAGGAAATTCCCGCGCATTTCCCGGAAAAATAAAAATCCCAATCCGAATCCAAATCCAAATCACGTGGTTCCCATTTGTCAATTACAATTCCCGCCGATTTTGAATCCATATTCCAGCAGCGAGAGATCCAACGTGATTTATTTCCCCCCGCCACCCAAATCCCAAATCCCCGCCACCTTTCCACAACCAAAACCAGAACCAGAACAACCGGGATCCAAAATGGAACCGGAAATGACAATAGAAAGTCCAGTAGCAGCAGCAGCAGCATTTCAATGTTTCCCCGTCCAAGTTCAATATTCGGACTACAAAAATCCATCCTATCAAAGCCGGAAGAATTCCAATCGGAATGTAAATCGGAATAGCCGGAATCAGAGCAATCGGAATGCGACGAGTGGACTCGTGGAAAAATGCGGGAATTTAAATAATTCAAATCCGAATTGTAATCCGAATTCATATTCAAATGGGAATTCGAATTTTAATCCGAATGTGAATTTAAATTGGAATCCGAATCCGAATTCGATTCAGACACAGACGCGACGAAGATTGCGGCTGAGGAAGTCGCTGTCCAGACGTGGGAAATTGTTGGACATTGCGCGCTGTTGTTGTCGAAGTGATGCGCTGGAAGAGAATGCGTGCTGTCAAACGGAATTCCCGCCAAATGAGAATGAGAATGAGGACAATTGTCATGAACTGAATGACTATGAATACGTTTACGAGGATGAGGATGAACCACCACAGAATCAGAATAATAATGTACAAGGGATTTGTTGTCCGGACGAGGAAATTCAAATCCAGGATGTTTGTTGTACGACGGCGGATTTCCTTCAGGCGCAAACGCAGGATCTCTATTATGACGAGGATTTCGTGGGCAATGAACTCAACGATGAGGAAATTCAAGTCCGAATTCGAGTCACCCCGCCACCACCACCACCATTGCCGCCACTACCACCCCCAAAATTCATCATGCAGCATCCCGAGAAAACAATGAAAACGCCGTCGAGTCGAGTCGTCCAGAATCGGCCGCCAACAAGGGAACAATCCCGTCAATGTCCCTATCCAAATCCAAATGAACATGAAGAACATGAACGTGAACGCCCCCACCAAATTCAAATGCAAAAGAAAACCCCAAGTCAAAGTAAAAGTCAAAGTAAACAGGAGCAACAACAACAAAAAAGGAAGCAAGAAAGTCCTGTGAGGAATCCCAAGAAGATCCCAAAACAAGGTCAAAGTCAAGTGCAATTGCAAGGTCAGCTGTCCAAGACGATAATGAGCAGTAGTCGGACGGTGACGGTGGAGGAGACGGAGACGGAGGAGGAGGAAACCACCGGACAAGTGACCGTGTAGTCCAACTCCTCATGAATGGTCACAATTCATATCCCAATCCCGCAAATCACAATCACAGTCGCAATCCGAATTCAAACGCCGTCGACCAAGGAACAATGGATGTTCAAGTGATGGCAGTGACATCTATCGTCGGGACTTCGGAACAGGTGAATCCAATTCATCCTCATTTTCATTTTCATTTTTTCCAAACTCCCGCCACAAAACTCCTCTTCGTCGTACTTTGGCAGTCAAACAGAACAGAACAGACCAAAACAAAAACAAAGACAAAGACCACAGCGAGGACAATTTCATTCCAATTTAATTGTATTTGAATTTGAATTTGACATTAGAAATTTCCCACTCATTTGACTGTCAAAGTATGTACGCGCGGCCGCGCGTCCATTTGCATTCCTAATTCCTCCCAAATTCGGCAAATCCCCGTACGCCGTACACACATACATTTTTTTAATACCTTTGTTTTTGTTTTTGAATTTCCGCGCGGGGCAGAAACAGGTACGGCATCACGTCTCTGCGTCCTCCTCGTCGAAAGTGTTAAAGGGTTTCCTTCGCGCCCCACCCTCCCCACCCGTCCGCAAATCCCTCTTCTTCCCCCCCAGGAGGAAAAAGTCACAATTGGCGGTGGCGGTGGGTGTCTCCACGGGACCCATGATGATGGAGCGGGAAGTTCAATACGAATACACCGCACAACAGCAACAACAACAACGAAAACTGAATCAACAACAACTCAAAGGCGCCACTTGCGAAACGTCTCAAGACGCCTGCTGCTGTCCAGACGCATGCGCAGGCACGAACACGAACACCAATTACGACGATTATGGATGTCCCTGTCCTGATAGTCCCTGCTGCTCTTCTCCATGTCCGTCTCCGTGTCCGGAAGAACCATGGTCTGATCCATGTCCATGCCCATGTCCATGTCAATCGCAAGGGGTGCAATGTGTCCCAAATTGCCCCCCGCCACCACCACCACCCCCTCTTTTGTGCTGCCCTCCTCCATCGCCGCCTCCCTGCCCACCCAAACGTAAAGTCCTTTGTTGCATCCAGCCGCCACCACCACCGCCAATGACGAAGATGACGTGTTGTCACGTGGACTCGACCACCCCGCGAGTTTTGTACTGCCGCCCAACTCCGATTCAAACTTGTACAGGAGAACAACAACAACAACAACAACAGCCCCAGCAAATGATTTGTTGTCTGCAGCAGAAGCAGAAATCGGAGGGGATTCAAATAATATGCCCTCAGCAACAACAATCACAGCAATCACAGCGGGTGACGTATTGTTGTCCAGTCTCCCAAGTTTGTATGGCGTCCATGAACAACAACAACAACAATCAAAATCAAAATCCTCGTCCAACAAGAATAGTGTGTTGTCCGCGGCGTCAGTGTTCGGCGGAGCAAAGTTGTTTTCAAATCTTGGCGCCACCCCGTCGGAACAAGAAAAAGTTGGTGTATTTGGTGGAGTCGAGGGAATGTCCATCTTCTCGGCGATCCACCAATCCACAGTCACAACAACAACAACAGCAAGCAAAAGTCATTTATTGTCAGACGCAGGCGCAGCAAGAGGAAATTCTGTCGGTGAATCGGAATCGGAATGGAATTTGCGCACTTCGAGGTCACAGCCTTCAACCTCAACAACAACAACAACAACAACAACAATCTTGTCACGTTGTACAGAATAATCCATGTCCTGTTCAACCATGTCAACTTGGTTGGGTTCAAAAAGTTCCAGGTGGGCGTTCTGGCGGGAGGACCAAAATCAAATCATGTCGCGGAGCGCGAAATTTCAAACTTTGCTAAAGCTAAAGCTATAAAATCCATCCTGAAAAAAAAAAAAAATTAACTGGGTTTTTAAATAAAATATTCAATATTCAAATTCCTATCAAATTTCCAAATTTCCCGCTCGTTTTATTAATTATCACCATAGAAAATAATTGCAGAGCTCTTTTGAGCTGGAAAAGCTGATGCACTAAAAACACCAAAAAAACCTATCTTTTTTTGAAGAACAAATTTGAATTTCCCGGCGGTGGCAATTATCAATTTATTATTATAATTGAATAATTAAGATTTCATTTAAAATAAAATGTTTGCGGTGGATTTAAACATTTAAATGTACAATTAAAAATTTAACAATGATTCTATTTTGATGTTGATGTTCATATTGCTATTGATTTTTTGAACGGATTTCAATTAAAAAATCCAGCGCGGCTAAATTTGAAAAATTAAATAATGAAAAAGGCCAAAAGTCGGACGTCGTTGAAGAAGACGAAACAGAAGAAATTGCAAACGCCCAAGTTTGACCAGGTAAAAGGAGTGAGTCGATCCTCATCCACTCGATCCAGCCATTCCACAATCGATTCCTCCTCGGATGACGATGACGAGGATCAAGATGGACCAGACGATGATGCCGCCGCCACGGCCGTCGCTGTCACCTCTGCCGGATTCCAGCCGAATCTGAATCCGATCATCCCCAAAGGGATCCAAAGGGCCTTCATCATCACGACGAGCCCAGGTTCAAGGAATGCGGATGCCTCGGTCGAAGTGACCACAATCAGTTCGGACTCTTCCAGCCAAACACCACATTCAAATCCAAATCCAACAAGGAATTATCAAGTCAAAGAAAATGGCCACTCGATGTCCTACCTGAACATGATGATGTCCAATAATGATAATAATGAGGATCAAATGATGGACATGGACAACATGGAAATGGATTCAAATTCCCCGCAATGTTACCGCCCTCCTCAAAAAACAGTGTGCACGACGACCACACAGTCTCCTCTGGTTCGCATTCGGAGGATGAGCGAGGGAAGTCAAACTGGGGCGGCATCATCCTCCTCCAATCCGAATCGCTGGAATATAAGTAGGCGGCTAAATTCAAATTCAAATCCAAATTCAAATTCAATTAATTCCCCTAAACTTACGCCAGCGATGATGATGATGATGCGGGAGAAAACGGGGGTGGGGCGGCAAAGTCGGAAATTGGGGAGTGTGAGTGCAAGTGTGACGATGCGAAGGTCCGGTGCCATTCCTCTTCGAACACCCCCAGATGACACTTATCAGTGTTTTAAGGACCCCAAAGGACCACCCGGCATGATTTATTGCGTCAAAAAAGACGTTAAAGATCCAGGGAGAGGCAAAAATTCAGCAAAGGGTCCAATTTCCATTCCGATTCCGATTCAGATTCAGACACCGATCAATCCGATCACATCGCAACAATTTGAACCGGAACCGGATGTGGATTTCAATCCATTGACCCCAAATTTCCGGCGACCCTTCGTTCCTCCAAATACCATCAAATCCGGGGTTTCCGTAACCAAAATCCCTTTGACAAGTTCAAATCTTTCAAATCTTTCAAATTTCCCGCCGACGACGACGATCAATGTCCTCAATTCCAAATCGAAAACAACAACAACAACAAAGCCATTGAGTGACGATGGTGATGATGTTGATGATGGGAAATCCAAAGAGCTCCCTGATTGGCTCGACAGTCCCAAAATAAAGTCCGCCAAATCCGAATTCAAATCCAAGACCAAAATATCGAATTCATCGAATTCATCATCATCGAAACCAGCGTCACCCTCTAAATCCCGTTTACATTCACGATCGCGCTCGACATCGCCGTCACCCTCTCCAAAATCTGTGAACAAAAACACGCCGCGAACTTCAAATTTGAATTCTCCATCTCCGCGCCCTGGAAAATCCCCCCAAAACTTCACATCCTCCAAATCCAGATCGAAATTGAAATTGAGTTCTAATTCCAAAACGGTGGAGGCTCAAACGACAGTTCAAATGATGAATGGGAAAGACTTGGATTCAAAATCTGGCGGCACAACAACAAGCCCTGCGCCATCACTTTCACCCGGGCCTGCACCTGCCCCTGCACCTGCGCATCATGCTCATGCATCGACGCCGGCCAAAATCAAAACTGCACAGGAAATCCCGGTAAAGGCGGCGGTGGAGACTTCTCCGAAAACGGTCGCCACTCAGGCCAATTTCCAAGAGAAAGACAAAGAGAAAAACAAGGAGAGAAACAACAAGGATTTGAATGGGAAAATGGTGGGAAACTGGACCAAACATCCCGTCAAAATGAACCAGAAAAATACTGGGAATTCAGCGAAAGCGTTTGGTTCAAAGGTCAAAATAATTGGGAAAAATAATAATCCGGCGGGAAATACAAGTAAAGCTAGAAATGTGAATGGGAAATCATCAACGACCGCCGCCGCCACCGTCTTGGACAGAAGTATGACGGCGCGAATTCCAAAATCATCCGAGTCCAAAACTGGGAAATCCATTAAAAGTCTGATTGTCAAATCAAAGAGTCCGCAAGATCAAAAGGCGAAGACGGCTATTACGAGTGGCAGCGCCAATTTACAATTATATTCAAATTCTGCGCCGAATCCAAGTCCAAGTGAAACCCCAGCAGCAACAACAACAACCGCTACAGCTCCACCTGGAAATCATTCAAATTCAAATAAACCGCCAGGGAAATCCTCGATTGTCTCTAGATTCGGTTCCTCCGCGGATAAAAGTAGGAGCGGGAGTTTGAAACGGAAATCCTCCGTCCTCCCGCCACCACCACCGTCCACGACGATTGAATCCGAATTTCAAAAATTGCTAGAGAAAAAACCGCCGATAATTTGGATATTTGGCTACACGCAAGTGAACAATACAAAGCGGGTGGAGGAAGTTCTGGACGAGCTCAAACTCAAATTCAAATTCCATCTCCTTCATTTGGACACGGAGATCCCGCTTTGGAAGAAAATGGATGTATTCAAAAATACGAGCGCCAATACTCGAGAGCCGGTGAATATGGATTTTTCGGATGCCGTTCCTTTTGCCGCCAAGAAAATCCTCTTGAAGGTCCGTTTTCTCTTTTCTTATGTAAAATAAAAATAAAAACTGATACATACTGATACTGATTTTTTGGGCGTTTTTTTAAATTTCCCTCTCTCGTTTTCGATTGAATTTTTGTCAGGTGATGTCGGGCGGTCGGACGACTTTGAGCACGACGGACATTTTAAATTTGATAAAACTTGCGATGGTCTCGGCACAAGTGAATTTCAAACCCAAAGGCTACATTTTTAGTGAATTCCCCGTCAACATTGATGAGGGCGCGCTTTTTCAAAAATTCTTTTATCCTTTTACAGGTGATCCAATCAGCATATCAAATATATCGAATATATATGGAAAAGTCAATGTAACTTTTGTGGTGGGAGGGAAATTCAAAAGTGTGAAATTAATTAGTTAATTAATCTGTAAATATTTAAATATTTTGTTAGTGGGGCTGTATTTTTGCGACGATGCGTGGTCTAAAAATAGGGAGATTCCGCCCGGAACGATCCGACCACAATTTTTTGAGCGGAATCCTCCTTATTCCGAATTCCAAGTGGAGAAAGCCGCGGATCATTTCGGCTCCAAAACGATGAAGATTTTGAATACAGAGGATTTGGATAATGGAAAGATTGAGGAGATCGTTTCCATCCTGCTTCATCACATTGCTGGATTGAGCGATGAACACGGATCCAAAACTCAAAATCCCAAAAACAAGAGAAATTTGGACTTTCAAAAGCATAAACAAAAACAAAAACAACTGGAGGATGATCAATCCATTGAGGAAGCCATTGAAATGGGCGCCAATTTACAATCCAAAAACAGTTTGGCGGGACATTGGAAAAGTATCCTGCAAATCCAAAGCTGAAAACGAGAACGACTGACAGAAATTATTATTATTATATCCGTATTATATTTATATTTGGCGAGGTTATTGGAAAACAATAAAAAAACAGACAAACTTGAAACCAATTGACAATTCAAATCTGGCGCCCTTTTCAGTTTTCAGTTTTATTCAAAAAAATTCAATATTATTATTACATTTTTTTTTTCCCCGCGTGTCCACGGTTATAAAATTTGTAGTGAGACTTTTAACCATACAAACAATGAAAAACATGAGGGAAATTTGGGATTTGAACAAAAGTTTTCCAATAATAATTGTATTGTGATGAATTATGAATTGGCTAATTTTAATTACGAGAAGAATTCAGGATAATTGTAATTATGATTTAAATAATTATGGGTCGGATTTTGGGAAATCTTAATTAGATTCAAGTGAATAATGATATAAAATGATGGATAAAATCCACTCTTTACTCATTTTACTGTTTAATTATTGTCACAAGGCGGGAAAACTGAGTCTCTCACCACGCACCAAATGAACAAATGAACAAATGACTTGCAATAATAATAATAATGCAATGGATTCGGGATTCCGCCAGGAAATAAATCCCAATCCCAATCAAACAACAACAACAGTCAAATTAAGACGAATTCTAATTAGTCTCAAGTGGTTTTAACTAACAATAAGTGTAATTAAATAAAATGGTGATCAGTGCTTCAATTCCAACTCCAACCAAACCAATAATAATAATAACAATAACAAATCCAGTTTTCTCCTTTACAAATGAAACTTCCCGCGGTCCTCCTCCCAATTCAAATTATTCAAATTCAATTAATTTCCCGCGTCTCCCTCCTCAAGATTCAGTTCACAATAATCAGTGTTGAATGGCTGGCAACTACAGAGCTGGTCAGGTATAAAAATCCTACTTACTCTCCGATTAAAAAAAGTAGAGCCTTTCTCTCTCTCCTTCGTAGCTCCTCCCACCCTATGTATTTTAAATGGGCAAGGATTCCTAAATCAAAATCTATCCTTGGAGGGTTCTACTTTTTTTAATCCGACAGTAAATCATTGATGATCATCACACAATTTATCAAATCATTATTGAACATTTCCCGCCAAGGACATTATTATTAGTATTCAAAAAATGTGACATATATTTTTTTTGGCGCGTATATTTAGTTCAATGACGCGTTTGATTCGAAGCGACTTGGGAATTGGGAGGAGACCCGCCAAAAATCAACTGGTGGCGCCACCAAATATTTGTTCCATGGCAGAGAAAACCAAAACCAAAACCAAGATCAAGGGAATTCAAACAAAAACAATAATAATAATAATAATAATAATAATAATAATAATGGTGGTGGGGGGCGGCAAAGGGGAGGGGGGAAATTGGGGGTGCGGGGGAGTGGCCAAAATTCCCTGGATACAACCCGAACTTTGGGGAAGGGAAATAATAATAATAATAATAATAATAATAATAATCGGGATCCTTTTCCAAGTCCGGACATTTTAAGTCCGGATCAATTGGACACGCCACCGAGCAGAGCCCGAAATAATAATAACAGTGTACAAAAAGGTGAATGACTTTGGTAATAAATTTATTAATTATTAATTATATTACTCCAATATTATATTTAAATTTTTTGAATTCACCGCCTTTAATTTTTCCTTACTAATTCATAATTCCCACATTTGTTCCTCATTTGTTCCTCCCACAGTTGTTCAATTGAATAATCCGGCGGGGCTTTCTTCGAGACTCCTCCCTAAATTCAAGAATGGACATCACGGAGTGGAGTCCCCGCCGCCGATTGGACTCCCAATAAAAGACATGAGGACTCCTCTCAAATATCCCATTATTGGTAAAACAGCTGTTGTTGGGGACCCGAAATATGGAACAACAAACACAACAACAACAACAACGATGAATCAGGATCCGCTATTGAAAAGGCTTCGATCCTCCTCACTCCCCGTCATTTGGATCATTGGCGAGCCCACGAATCACATTCGACACATTGTCCGCAATTTCTGTGCTCAATTGGCCCTCGCCCTGGACTTTAAATACATCAATTTGGACGAGAAAATTGGGGAGTGGTTCGAGCGGGAACTTTTGAAAACCCCTGTTCGATATTGGCATGCGGTGAATCATCGAGATCGCGTCAAAAATCATCATAATAATAATAATAATCAAAAGCGGGAATCTTTGAATCAAAATGATCCGACACTCAATAATCCATTCCAACAACAACAGTTTGAACTAGACAAACCCCGTCCATTGTCCTTAATCCCGCCCAAACGGGGTACAAAAATCCGAGTCACGTGTCGTCTGAGTGATTCCCTCTCCGCCCTTTGCAATTCCTACGATCGCTCCAATCGAACGTTCCTTAATAAAACCAGTCGGAATCCCACTCCAAATCCAGGAAATGGGACCGGACGTGAAATGTCTTCCTCCACGAGTCGGCCACCTCGTCATTCCCTCTCCGAGATCCACGTGGACACGCGGGAACCTCTCAAACGGGATAAAATCATGGAGATCCTAAAATATGCAATGATTGAGTCCCTCCACACCAAAGGATTCATCATTGAAGGTTCGTTCATTGAGCGTCTGGACTTTTTGCGATTCAAACAAATCTTTTACCCGCCCACCGTCGGCCTCTACTTCACCGAGTCCATGGTCAACAAGGAAATGAGTCGCTATGGGGCCTTTTTGGAGGGTCTGAGTGATAAACGGCAAGTCCTCAAAAGTACGATGGAGGACACGGAACGGATCCTTCACGGCAAAGTCACGATCGTCAAACCCAAACATTTTCGGAGGGCCAAACCATATTCCTTCATCGAGGTGGATCAATTGTGTGAGGAGTTCAAGGAGCGCATCGTTCGCGTCGTGAATGCGGAACACTTGAATCGTCCAACCAGTCGTTTCATCACTTCCCTCGTTCGAGCACACCTCAAATTTACACATCCAATCATCATCCAGCAGTTCCCAAATCCAAATCCAAATCCCGAACAACCAAACTCATCAACTGATCCTGCAACTGATCAAAATCAGTTCCTTCAAGACAATCCCAGTATTTTGTCCTTTAGCGAGTCCAAACAGAAACTGCTGGAGCTGATGAAGGATCACGAAGAGGACTTCAAGGGCCTCCCCAAATCCCATCGCCGAAAATTTAGCATAAAAAAGAACAAGCTCAATTCTCTTCACACCTTTCAAAGGACTGGTGCGCATGCGCAAGCGCCATTCCTCACGTCTTTATCTCTCTCGGAGATTGCGGCCCGGAATCGAAATCGTTTCATGGAGAATCCGGTAGTCGCAGCCGCCGCCGCTCGGAAACTCACGAACGAAATGAATGCGGAACGAATCGATGCGGAATTTGGGAAGATCCGCGCCAAAAACTTGCCCATCCTTTGGATTTACGGTTTCAAACAAACGGCCATTGCCGCCCAACGAGTGAACTGCTCCAAATTCCTTGCCAAATACTTTGACTTCACTTACCTTCAAATGGACGAGGAAATCCTCAAGTGGTATCGCTACTTAGTCAAGGACTATTGGGATGAGTCCGAGGAGCCTCCGGACCTTCATGACCTCATTTTCCATCGTGCCAAACGGATCATACAAAAAGTCATCCCGGGGGGATCGAACCCGGATTCAAATTCAAATTCAAATTCAAATCCCGCGGGGAGGACGACTCGGGACACTAATTCTAATTTCCTCACCAATTCCGAGTCCTTGGAGTTAATTAAATTCGCAATGATCCTCGCCATGCCCACGCAGGGCTTCATCATTGATAATTTCCCCGTGAATACGATGGAGGCGGGAGGATTTGAACGGAAATTGTATCCAGCCCTCCTTGGCCTTTATTTCTCCAGTGCGGCTCGACATAAGAATAAGCGATTGGAGCCCAAAGTGGACGGACCCAAATATTTCAAAAGGATTCCCGCCATTGAGTACTCGGAGAATACGATTGATGGCCTTTGCTTTGAATTCCGACGGAAAACTATTAAGATTGTCAATGTGGAGGATTTGAAAGACGCGGGGATGGAGGAGATTTGTGGGATGGTCGGGCGTCACGTGAGGGAATCCAAACGAGCCATGCGCATCCTCAAATTAATCGAGAAATCCAAGGATCTCCGTCATAATTCAAATAATTACGAATCTGGCGCGAAAAATAATAATAATAATAATTTGTTGGATAAATCCACTCAGCCGGAAATGATCATTATTAAACGGGCGAGTTTACCCGCCAATTTGAATGTCCAGGAAAATACGGCCATGACTCTCCTTCCCGACGGCACCACCACCACAAATCTCCCCAGCATACAAAATAAACAACAACAACATCGAAATAACAACAACAACAACAATAATAAAATGCAGAAATTCCCAGAGCAAGAGAAAAACTGGCAGATGGTGGCGGAAAATGTGGACAAAAAACAACAACAACAACAACAAGCGAGGGAAAAATCATCGAGGAAAGCGAGGAAAATGATGACGAATGTGTGCGTGAATTTGAATTTGAATGTGAATCATCCAAATTTCCCGCCATCATCATTTCCCGGCAAGAAAACATTGAAAACCAAGACGAAGGCCGTGATGACGATCGAGCAACGACGAGAATTCAAAAGACGGCAGAAGCGATCCCAATCTTTTAAATCCAGACAAAAACAACAACAACAATTCCAACAACAATTCCAACAAGAACAGCAACAAATGATGGATTTGGGTGTAATTAAATTGTGGGAAGGGAAATTTCGAGATTATTTACAGTCACAGTCGGGAATTGATGTGAATTCCATGCTCCAACCGACACCTCTCCAACTCCAACCTGAACAACAACTCCAAATGAATTCCTATCCGTTTGTGCCTGGAGAAAACCCGGTCGTGACTTCCGGTTCCGATGAAGCCTCAGATGGAGTCAATTTTAAGGGAGACAAAGCGCTACCGAAAACTCGTTCCAATCCGGAACCAACTAAACGTCAACGACTGATAGAAAAACAACAACAACAACGACAACAAAATCCGTATGAGACTCAACAAGAAGAAGGGCGTTTGAGTGCGCAGAATCGGAAAGCCAAGTCCACTTTGGGCCATCATGAAAATGAGAAAGGAAAAGAAAAAGAAAAAGAGGGGAAACAACGATGGCAGTTTTCGGATTTCTACGTCATCAAACGGGAGTTTGAAGAGCCCAAAATGGAACTAAAGATGACGGCGGACAACGTCACCAAACGAAAAAAGGTCCCCGATAAAAGTGACAAAGAGAAAGAGAAAGAGAAAGCCCGTGAGCGTGAGCGTGAACAACGGCAATTCAAAGTCCTACCGGTACGATTTGAATTTTGAATTTTGACATTTGAAATTCCCGCTTCTCCTTTATTTTATCCTCATAATATAATTTCCTTTGTTTTTGTTCCTTTTTTATAAATTAAAGGACATTTCCATGCCGTCGACGATTTACGAGACGGCGAACAGTTCCGAGGATAATTTCGATGACGAGGAAGATGACGAAGATAATGTGGATGGGATTTCTCGCGTTCGTTCCTCAAATGCTTCCACCGTTCAAGGGCTCATTTTTGGGGCGGGCGGGAGGAAATCCAAAGGCGGACTCATCACACCCACTTCCTTCACTCGATCCATTCAAATCTCCGAACGAATCTCCGAAATTCGACCCCTCTCAAATCC
The DNA here is from genome assembly GCA_034699125.1 of Gisinianus flammeolus. Taxonomy (NCBI): domain Eukaryota; kingdom Metazoa; phylum Arthropoda; class Collembola; order Symphypleona; family Katiannidae; genus Gisinianus; species Gisinianus flammeolus. The sequence continues at coordinate 34,501 of JAIUND010000028.1, read as the reverse complement.
AAATCCAAATCCAAATGTTCGTTTCCTTTTCCTTTTCTTCACATCCTCAAAATATCCTCAACATTTCCTCATTGTTTTTTTATGCCAAAGTTGACTGGATTTTTCCGTGTATTTTTAGATGATTGATGAGCCGGCTGCTGCTGCTGTTAAGGAAATGAAAGCTAAGGAAAAAACAACGGTGGGGAAAAAGGAAGGGAAAAATGTGGAGTTGGGGACTAAAAAAGGGGGAGATTCTTCTATTAAAACCAAGGGGAAATTTTGGACAGGATTTCTCTCTTATTTCCGAAAAACCTCCGTCAAAAATAAGAAACCTTGATGAATGGCAGAATCCGCAGGAATTTGCCTACAAGCACAGAAAATGGGGGTGGAAACTCTGGAAAACTTCTTTCAAAGAAGTCGGAGGAATTATGAATTACGAATTACTCCGATTCGTTCTGGATTTGCTCCAGCTGGGATTTGAACCCTCAGCCGCCCCTCCGGTCAGCATGAAAACCGGCTGCTTCTGCCGCCCTGCTACTCCAGCGAAATCACAAGAACCAAGAACGTTTTTGAAGGCTATGAGAATTGAGAACTTACCAAATTTCCGAATATCCGAATATCCGAATTTTGAACAGTATATTTACAAAAGAAAACCATAAAATATGAATTTTTTTGGCAAATTCTACAGCAATTGAATTGCCATTTGCCATTGACAAAATAAATGCTTATTTTCCTGCCCAAAATGAATTTCAAAATCAAAATGCAAATGCAAATCAAGTGAATTTGACAGCTTCGTTTTTTTTTTTTTTTTGAGTTTTAGTTTTTGAACTTGAAAGATTTTGTACGATTTTATTTATATTTCTCGAATTTCTTTCCTTTTGAGACTTTTGACGTTCTCTCGGGAAAAAAGCTTTGAAACACAGGACGTGTATTTTTTTTACAAAAAAAAACAAAGAAAATTTGGACAAGAAATCATAGGAAACACAGACACAAACGAATCCTTTTCTCAAAAAATCCGCAGTCTGATTTCTGCTGACATTATAAATTTTGTGTATATATAGATAAAGAGATTTGAAACTTTTTTTGAGTCTCTCTTTCATTTCCTTCCATTTAAAAAATTTTTTTTCACATCCCATCAAAACATTCCAGGAAAAAAAACCAGTTAAGACTAAAAACTCCCGTTTGCGTGGGAGATTTAAAACTTATGGAACATGTAATTACAGAAAATTAAAAAAAAATTCTAAATGTGAAGTGCGAACACTCTCGTTGATCAGATGTTGACAATAATATTTCTCAGTGTTCATAATTGGTCACAGTTTCTTCTTCTTCTTCTTCAGTTCGGGTTTTGAGATTAATTTGAGTTTGTATATAAATGCACATCATTTGGATATTAAATAAATGGGGGGAATTATTTAATAGGCAACAACGTTTCCGTATGGGTATCCTTGATATCCGAGTCCATTGTAAACTCCATTGTATCCAAGACCATTGTATCCGAGACCGTTATATCCGAGACCGTTGTATCCGAGTCCGGTGTATCCGAGTCCTTGAGTTTGAGTGTAAGCCAAGGGTGAGACACCGGCGAGGGTTTTGTAAGTGGAAGCAGGAGTTCCAGCTTGAACGACAGAAGTGGCAGCAACGGCTCCGGTGGTGTAAGGAACGGTACGGACGACTTGATGATTGGCTCCGACGACTCCTCCAACGACTTGATGATGAGTGGGGACGACGCCTTGGTAGGCAGAGTATGGGTATTGAGCATATGGATACCCAGCATATCCAACATTCTGTTGTCCAACGGAATAGGCAAAGTTATTACCCACTCGTTGAGAAGTGACCACGGCTTGTTGTTGGGGCAATTGGTATTGGACGAAAGATGTGGCGCTAGCGGCAGCCAAGAGAGCGACAACGAAAACAGCGACCTATACAAAAAAAACACAAGGGAAATTATATAGCAAACGTCTTTATCAGTTTTTTTAAAAAATGTACACATAGGAATTTTGAATGAATTTTGGAATTTGGAATTTTGAGGGAAATCCTGTGGAGATTTTTACATGGGATTTTCAATAAAATTGGAAAAGTGGAAGAATTTGAGAAAAATTGACAGTTGAAATAAATATGGTGGAGACTTACGGATTGCATGATGATGGATGTGAGTTCTCGAGAGAAACAAACTGTGAGATGTGAATGAGAAAGTGTGTGAGAGTGGATTCACTGAAGGAGATGAGAGCAAGATGTGACGACTGGAGTCTTCTTCTGCCCTTTTTATACCCCTTTTTTCCACCATCTTCAAACAAACAAACAATCTGAGAGGATGAGGAAAAAAATCACCCATCCTCATTATTCTCGTTTCTCGCGTTTCTCGTTTCTCCATCGTTTCTCCACCCGATCCTATACGATATATATGTATGTAAATGTATGTGTGTAAAGTAAATGTAAATGTAAATCAAATCATGCCCATGAAAATCAGAGTAAGATACAGATATTTTGCTATATAGAACAAAACAAAAGACAAGAAGACCAGGACCAGGACCAATCCCAATCCAACCAATCCAACCACCGGCAATTTACATGAGAATTTGCATTATTGCATTGCGTTGGGGTGTGGATAACGTGGATAGATGAAGGAGAAAACCGGCTGGAGCTTTTGCTGGCTTGAGAGCATTCCAACATTATAGAACATTGGCCATTATCATTATTATTATGGCATTGGCCATCACCAACTGTGTGTGTGTGAGTGTGTAAAGGTGAGAAGAATTTGCATAATATTTTGTATTTGTGGCCAATTAACGGCCGATCAAGCCTTCATCAATAACCATCCATCGTACAAATACATATACAAATATAGATATAAAAAAATGATGGGCAATAGCGAATAGTAAATAGCGAATGGAATCTTCGAGAAAATCTCATTGTCAGTGTGAAGAGAATGGAAACATGGAAATGTATCCAAAACATAACGTAAATATAGATACATGAAATATGTAGGTAAATCCATGCATCCATGCAGTGTCTAAACATCTAAACATGAGCACACACGTGTAATTTATATTTGACAACGGCCCATTTACGTGCGTATATACACACAACCGAAGAGAAAAAGAAAGAGGAAGAGAAGAGAATATGGACAAGGAATCCATGGTTATATGTGTGGTTATAGAGCATGTAAGCCGGCTTTTTTGGCGTTTTTTCTTCCCCTGCCAAATGTCAAAATCCAAATGCCAAATTTCAAATGCCAACGCCTTATTTATTTTCGCGAATCGCGAGCTGGAGCTGAAGCTGGCTTGACGTTTGGCTGTCATGTCGTGTCGTGTCGTGTACTTTTAAATGTGGAATATTTATGCAAATACAAGTACAAGTACCTGCTATAGTCTACGATATATACAAGTACGGAATTGAGATAGATAAATACTTCATCGCAACGTGCTCTATAATTATATTTATATAATTAACCATTAACGATGAACCATGAACCATCCAAATGTCCACAATCCACAATGGACAGACACTTTTTCTTCTTCATCTTCTTCTTCTTCTCTTTCATATTCGAGTTTGGCCTTTTTGATTTTATTTTGGCTCTCTCTCTCTCTCTCTCTCTCTCTCTCTCTCTGTGGATTCTGATTTGGGCTGTTGGTTAGGTGTTTGATTAGTAATTGTTCATTGGAATTCCATGTATCGATATTCGATGGATGGATGGAGAGGCAGGTTTGGAGAATTAAAGATGCAGATTGGTTGGTTGATGACTCTCAATGATCCATCAATGATGTGACTGATGACTCATTATGACGAGTGAACTGGACCAGAATTTATTGAACATGGACATAAGTGAGAATGAGAATGAGAGTGAGCAGGATGTTTGTTTGTTTGTTCGTTTGTTGTCCATCGTCCAGCCTTGTTCTGGTTGTTCTGGTTCTTGGTTCTCCTTCTTCTTTCTTCTTCTTGTTGGTCAGTAATGGCATGAAAACCGGTAGATTTGGATCGCGAATGTGAATGTGAATTAAATGGAGTGCAGGAATTCAATTCAATTCGATTGAATGAGGGAAACAACTCCATGACGATTGACGATTGAGATTGACGATTGACAATTGACAATAATTGACAAGGCTCTCCAAACTGGCTAAAATCTGTCATGTTGCTCGTCATCCTCATGGAAAGAATCTCATCTCATTCGTCTCAGTCTCTAATTGGAAAGTGCAAAATGCACAGACGACACTTTGGACTGGACATGGAATTGGAATTGGAGGTAACTTGTGAGCTCACTGCAGAATAGAATATTGAATATACTTACTGTATAGAATAGACATTCGATATGGACATGGACATGGAGCTGAATAGCCCAACACAATGTATTCTTGTGTACATACAGACAAATGTGGATATTGATTCCATACTCGTTCGTTCCTTCGTTCGTTCATTGATTTATGGAATCATTATCATGATATTTTTACGATGTTTATGATTCATTAAATATGCGAAATCTCCCCATTAAATTCAAATTGAAATAATGAAAAAACAAGCCATTCCATTCCATCATAATTCATCCAGTTTTTTCCATCCCCTTTTTTCGAGTGTGTACTTTCAATTTCATGATTAGAGTCAACTACGAGTATATTTTTTACACATGGGCATATGAAATCTGGTTCTATTAGTTCTGGTTCTGATTCTGATTCTGATTCTGTGGATTCCACTTCTCTTTCTCTTTCTCTTGCTTCTAATTCTAATTCTAATTCCACCTCATTTATCATTCCTTTTTTCTGTTTTATTTTATCCAAATCTATTTTCAATTAGGACGGAACATGATTCGACTGTGGACTGACTGACAGTGGCTGCTCATCGATACCGAGAATAAAAATGAAAAAGAAAAAGGGGTTCGTCCATCGTCCATTCTCCATTCTCCACATCCATAAAATACAACAAATACAACAAATACATGCGATGATAATATCTGTATGTACATGAATGGTTTGTGATTTGTGATCCTAATTTTAATTGGATATCTAAATGTAAAGTGTGTGTCGGAACAAGAACAAGAACGACTGGAGATAAATCGATCGAGTATATGGTGGATATAAATATATGAATATATCTTATGATGCAGACTCCACACGATTATGATGGTTACTTAATGTAAATATAAATATAAATATGTAGATCATTTTCATGTCCATTCCATCGAACATGAACTTGAGTGTTTAGTTTTTAGTGTGTACGTGCATCTGGAAATTTGGTGGCTGTATTATATAAAATAAACAAAAACAAGGTGTATCCACTTTCGTTCTTACCTCGTTCGTCAACTCAATATTTGGATTTGGGTTGGTCCAGTCCATTCCTTCATGTAAAATGCTTTGAGGATGATCAAGAGCCAACTCAACTCAACTCAACTGAAGTCATGGCCATGGTCAAGAAGCTCTAAAGGCAAAACAGAATTTAATATAAAATGGAACTGGTCCTCGAATCACACCTATAAAGCTCATGCACTCGAATCCACACATCCACTTGACTTTTCACGTTTGCCCTTTAACACGTGGTGAACCATTGTGAACGAACGAACGAACGCCCCAACGTCAAAATCAAAATCAAAATCAAAATGAAGAGGAAAATAAGTAAATGGAATCAAATGGAGGAAATGATGTGATTTATCTGTAGCTGTAGTTGTGGATTTGGGATGAATTTTGGATGCATGATAAATGATAATGATAATGGAGGATTTGGTGGTCGTGTCGGTCGTGTCGGTCCAACCAGGCGCCAACTGTCAACTTTTACCCTAAAATAAAAAATGCCTAAACAATAATGACTGAACATAATGAGCAAGAAAAAACAAGGATCGTTCCTTATTTATTTACTATGTATATTCTATATTTACATCAATAATTATTGATTGGCGGATTGGCAATGTTTTCCCTCCCACTCGGACACACACGCACACGCAAACACGCTCATCATTTCACACACTAAGGATTTGAATGGTCCTTCGTGTCCGTCCGTCCGGCCGGCCGGCCGGCTCTTTTATTATTTTAATTTTATATTCATACAAAATCCTCCCTCGACGTTTAACATCGACATCCAAATCATCTTCCTTCGTTCCATTTCATTAGGGATTGTTTGATTGTTGGATTGTTGTGTTGGAGCATGAACTGAAACCGCAACTGAAACTGGGCGAAAAGACCAAATAACAAAAGCAAATGTGGAAAGTCATCAATTACATTAAATATCTGGATTTTGAATGTTCGTGGAGAGCCAGAGAGAGAGAAGGAAAAGAGAGGACACATTATGTTAATTATAATTATATGGATGAATCCATCCAGAGGATGACTTTGGTTCTTTATCACCGTGACGACATTAAGTGACGAGTGACAGGTGAGGAAAGACAAAGGCAGTGGAATGTTTATTGTCAATGGCCACATATAATGAAGGCACATTCCGATCCACTCACAACGGCAATTGAAATTTGACAATAAAAATGAGACAATGGAATTGAATGAGCCACACAGTTCAGTTCAGATGTTGGACAGAGTCCCAACAAAAACAAACAAATTTCCTTCGTATGTGCGTGTGTAAATCTAAATTGGATAGGGATAAAAGTAGAAGAGAACTTGAGAGAAAGAGAGAGAGAGAGAGATGGGATTCGCCGGATGATTACAAAAGAAATTGAGATGCTCACAATTGAGTTGCGTCGTCGTTCGTTCGTTCGTTCGTTCGTTTGTTCGTTGTGAATACGTAAGATCAAGTTTAATGGGTAAAAAAAATGGGGGTAAAATGCTGAGGAAGGTCGTCCAATAACCCACAGACTCACAAACCAAACACAGAGAGAGAGAGAGAATGACCAAAATGGACCACACCCAAATCCTGAATCTAGAATCTAGAATCCACACATTCAGATTTTCCATATTAAGATAGAAAGATCCAGATTCTAGAAGAATCTGCGAGAAAATGAGAGAGCGAGAGAGAAAAAGAAATCGACAGTGGAATAATCATCTGGAATTTCTGTATCAAATTCACCTGTGCAGTTTCAAGTGTGTGTAAGTACTTATATAACTTTTTTGCGGTGAGAATGAATGAGGAACATATTAGTTGCAGCTAATGATATAACGATTTAAGTTATGACACATGAAATGAAATGAAATAACGTCGTCTTTAATTGTAAATTAAATGACAGGCGGATGAAAAAAGCTTTGGAAATTTCCAAATATTTGGAAACAATAAAATAAATTTCTACATGAATCAATTTGTGTATAATTTGGAGATTTGTGTGTCAACATCTGTAGATGAGAAATTTCCAGATTTCCAAGGATCGGAAATCGGAGCTATCTGTATAGCTGTATGTACCTATAAATTGTATCGCAAATTGTAAATGTGGGATGAATTACTTACGCTGCCTGTGTGTGTCAGTGTGTGTGTTATGTTGGGTACAGAGAAAGAGAGAGAGAGATGATGGATGGATGGTAGGTTTTATCGTAGTTGTCGGCGTCACCTCCATTATTTTATTGCAATTACTTGGATGAGTTTACAATTGGAATTGGAATCTCTTGAATCAAAAATGAACAAAGAACAGGAGCCGTCGCGTCGCGTCGATGGAATGAAATAGAAATCAAACAGATGTCATGGACGACCAACCCATCCATCGCTATCGACCTTCCCCATTAATTTCATTCGCCAACAACAATCAACGCCAACAATCAGCACACATTCCATCATTTCTCTCTCTCTTTCTCTGTCACTTTGGCTTGTGGCTCTGCTCGAAGGCTCTCGCCTATTGGATTTTACGTGTCAATGATGAAAATCCCCGAATTCTCCGTACATGTGTGAGCTTTCGTTTTATATCCTACATATCCTATATTTACATTGTCATACAAATTGTCATTGGTGGTGATCATCAATCCATCAATCAATCAATCAATGTGAAAATGAACGATAATTAATTCAGACCGGGGTGATCGGAATGAGCGAGCGTTCATTCGGGCAATCGCAATTCGCATTCATGTACACATTCGGTGAGATTATTGACAATCCTGCACTTTTCCAAATCCAAAGCCAAAGGGAATTTCCTGGAGGAATAATAATGAGTAATGAGTAATGTTTGACTGTCCACATCCACATCCACACTTTGATGACTTGCTATCAATTGTCATTTTAAGCTTAAAATAATTTCGGATTTCGGGAGACGATTAAAAGTTTAAAGTACTACGCACATTCCACCAAAACAATAGTATTCGTATCAAAAGTCAAGAAATGCACGTGCAGTGGAATTTTTTTTCATTTACAAAAGTGTACACAAAACTGTAATGGACTTTTGTTTTGGGCTTTTGTTCTTGTTTTTGCTTTCATTTTCGTTTTCGTTTTCGTTTTCGTTTTGAATATTTGGAAATACATAAATAAATAAATAATGAATGAGGGATGGATGGAATTAAGGTGCTTCTGGAGATAAAAAACCTGATGCGAAAAAAATGGGAGTTGAATGATTGGAATTGGAATTGAACGGCGGCCTTGATCAAGGGCGTGGTGGCTTTTGGCTACTCTTTTGACTACTCTCGTCCACACTCTCACATTTCTTGACCATTATTTAAGCGCATATGAATTCACATACTGTCCGAATGTGTGTATCTTATGAACGTTTTTCAATTTCAACTTCAACGCGTGATGGAAAAGGATTCATCCACATTCATATGTAATGTAAATAAGATATGTATGGACACAATCATCATACGATAGGTAAATATAGGAATTCGAATGCACTGAAAAATTGTTACATGACGATTCATCATTTATCACTTATCATTAGATGTGTTTGAATGTTTTGATCTGAATTACTGAATTACTGAATTATAGTTGTGATTCCCCCATTTTTTCTCGCTTTTTCCCATGAAAATATGTACATTTTTAATGTGGATTCGTAGATTCATATTTTCCTCATTTCACCAATTCACAATTCACACGGGCAGTTTCATTCAGCATCTTTCCAAAACTTTTGCTATGTATTTATATTTCATTATAATCAAAAAGGAATTTTCAAGTACGCATTAAATAAGTATAGGAATTTGCTCGCAGTGCTTTCAAGTCGGAATGCAGGCGACAGACAGACTTTGACATTGACAGGGAATTTGGGAATTTGTGGGAGAATGTATATATAAAAGCAGGAAGATTCCCAATTGAAAATACATACAAAAGATAAATATATGTACACGATAAATGATAATGAAATTAATTAATGAATGGATGAATGGATAAAAGGGAAAAGAGGAAGAGAGAAGCGGAATTTCCCTTTGTATTTTTGGTTTGTCGTCTGTTCGCTGTGCTGCCTTTTGACCATTGAACATTGCCCATTGACCATTGACATTGACTTGTCACCTCCGTCTATTTCTGACATCAAACAACATCCATCTCATCTGACATGATTAATTACAAAGTATCCATGGACAAAATTCCCAAGGAAATTTTGAACCAGAAGCAAAATTTGATTTGAATATTATTTTTCGAGTACACATTTACACAATCACTGAAAAATCGCAAGGAAATACACGTAAAATGAAAGAAGTTTTCGCCCCATTAAATGTAAATATAGTAAATGGATGAATTTCACATCCTAAATTGGAAATTCTAAATAATGATTTTAAGTAATTGATTTATGACCACAGACATTGTGGAATTATCCGTCGTGTACTCACAATCACAGTCACAATCAGTCATTTTGGTTCAAAGAATCCAATTTACTCAATGCGTTTCGCACATGGACAAAAAAAGCCAAAAACATTCGTAGACAGATGTAAAAAGCATTCTATTTTCATTTTTTATCACATGAAAAAACAGGAGTGTACAGAATGGGGAAAAAAAATCCTCACGATAGTGCGTGAGCTTGTTTTTATACATGTAGAGTTGATCTGTCCAACTGTTCACAGTGGTTTATAGTTAAAGTTTATAGTTAAACGCTCATCATGATCATGGGTTTTTGCACCGTCATTCCATTTCCACATTTCCATCACTTGCAATTGAAACGAACGATAAGAATAAGGATAAAAAAAAGGGAAATTATATATCTGTTAGACGACGAGACTCGAGACTTTTCTTGTTCTTGACGACAATCACGTTTTAACATCAACAATGCAAAAACAATGGATAAAAAATGTATATACATAAGTGGATTTAAAAGCCAGTCCGTCCGCCGTACATTACAATTACATGTGGAAATGGAATTACAGATTACAGCGTGTAAGTAAATATAGTTAACGATCTCGTGAGGAAAAAACGAGAGGAAAAGACACAGCGACAGCCAACAGCAGACAGCCGTAAAAATCCAGAAGAAGAAGCAGCAGCAGAAAAAGAAGACGCGTCGTCGTTCGTTTGATATGAAGCAAAAAACCGAACAAAACAATGTGATTTGCATAATAATAATAATCCGTCGTGTACATAATAATCTCTCTCTCTCTCTCTCTCTCTCTGAGGATTAATTAATGAATCCCAGCGTACACTATCGATTTATTGTATACAATAATCCTTATAATCGATTCCTAATCTCCTCATCATGATCTTTTGTTTATGGCCACACGTGGATTGGAATCTCTCTGTACATGCAGATCCAGACGCTACACACACACACACACACACACATACACACGATATTCCACTCAATCCGGAATTTAATGAGGAGATAGCGATGCGTATTTAAATTAGACATAGTTAGTAGTTAGTACAGATACAATAAATAAGTACAAAAACGTGTCCCTTTTTTACCAACCCTCCAAAAATCCTGTATACAAATTCCAAATTACAAATTACAAAACCCGTCAATGAAATTAAATTTAGAATTTGGCTGGAGAAGAAAAAACGGATCTGTCGTATTATAAATCATCATTTTTTATTTTTTGAGCACAGTTATATTCCCTTTTTTTCCCCACAGATATGCACATATTTCCAATTTCCATGCAACACATGTATCTTATACGTTCCATTGTGCATTATTTGTGAGATGACGTCAAATTCAAAATTGCCCTGTATATTTATAATGAATGAGAGAGAGAGAGAGCCAAGGTGACGATCCACTCCATCGCCACACTTTTGACTGACAGTCAGGAAGAATTTAGTTTGGATTCTTTCATTCATATTTGGACATGTGATCACTATAATAATATGTATAAGTGTGGAGACGAACAAAAACGCGGATGATCGTCTGTTTGTGAAATTGATGAACAAAAACACAGGCATAATTTGTATGTGTGGAACTTTTTAAAGGACAGACAGACAAACTATACAGTCGAAGCTGGCGATGTTTTCCTCATTTCTTAAATCGACAATGGACACACTGTCAAACGCTTACTGTCTTTCATCTGTTCTCTTCACAATCCCAATTCCAATTCAGAATTTAAATTGTACATCCCAATTACAAATTAAGTGATTTAAATGTACGTACAGTGCTTTGATTCCGCATCAGAATTTCATGTATTGAATCAATATACATAATAATAAATCATATCATATCATATGTTTTCTTCCCACTTATCTTACAATTTACCAATTAAATAATTGTACGATATCAAGCTCAATTAAATGGATGCAAAAAATGGTAAAGCTGTGTGTTGCTTTTGCTATTGCTGTTAATCAGCCATTTTTTTACAGAGATATATATAAGAAAAATTATGAGGAAAAAATTGTGTTGTTTATATATCCTTCGGCGAAAAATCCGTAAGCAGTAAACAAAGAGAATGAATAATGAATAATGAATACGATATGTATCGTATAAACATGCAAACCAAAAGGAATTTACTCTCATAAAAAAGTTACTGTTAAAGTTAAAATTCCTCTTTTTTCATTTACATTTATACATTTATATCGTACATTTTTATGCTGGAGCTTTTTATCTTTTATCTGTGTGTATTAGTATTCGTATGTGGAGCACGTGATGACTGCATGAATTGACATTGACAATGAGTGTCGTTCAAAATGTCTTGAGGAAAAAGGGTGGACCACACATCACATATCTGTATATACTTTGGCCAGGAAAATCCTGGACATTTCTATTCATTTTGATCTCATTATCATCATTATCATGTGTCGTGTAAAAAATTGGACCGAGTCTGTTCTGTTCTGTGATGTGTGTGAAAAGTTGAAAAGAAAAGCGAAACAATAAGGATGCTCAAAATATTCAAATATTCAAATGGACAGTCCGAGTATAAATAATTAAAAAAAAACTGGAGTGTCCATTTCATGATGAAGTGAATATAAAGTGGACGTACGTATAAACGTATACGATACGTGTCTGTCAGAGTCTGTCTGTCGGTCTGTATATATTCTAATGATTATAGTTAAATTTCCTACAACAATGGCAATAAATGTAATTACATGTAGATTAAAGTGAGAATGCGAATTGAGAATTGAGAATGAGAGAAGAAGAAAAAAACTTGTATTCTATCAGATTTTTCTGTATAGTCTCGCTCTCTCTCTCACTTCTTGTGCTTCCTTTGCTTTTGCTTTTGCTCTACTGAATAAATTTCCGTCTTGAACTTGACCACGACGAAGGCAAAACGCAAAAGCAAACGCAAAAAGCGAGGATTTCATATATTTATCATCGTTGTTGGCGTCTTGGCCAAAATATCGAGCAAGAAAAGCAGCCAGAACGACGCGACGCGACAGGATTCGAGCACAATTCACAAATGGACAATGGACAAGCCAATTGCCAAAATATCGTACATGCAGATTGTAGATTGTAGATTGCCGATTGCAGACACATGTGAATTGGCATTTGCATATTATATTTCTTATAGCATAATCGAAACGTTTTTAGTTTTTGTGAGCACACACACACACAATTATTCCCTTTGATTTTCTCATGTGAATGTAAATATGAATGTGAATGTTATGTATACTTTCATTCTTCCTTCTGCTTCTGGACAATGCGAATGCGAATGCCAATGCGAATGCGAATGCGAATGAGGAGATCTTTCCAACACTTTTTCATCATTTTCTTTGCCCATTTGCCAATTTTTTCATTCGTCCATCGAGTGATTCTGATGACTTGACACTCCTCGCCACATCGTCCGTCATCAATATCCACATGTTCAAGTGAATAAGAATGATTCGAATGAGAATTGAATTGCATTTGCATCATCTTTCCTACAATTACAATACAATTACAATACAATTACAATACAATACATAATATATAGGACTCTAATGGGGATATTGAAAATTCAGGTAGTTTTGTTCAATGTTCGCATAATGTGTCTATGGATGATCCTCATGCTGGATTCCTGGATGGATGGAATTGGGGTATAAAAGGACGCCATTTTCCAGCAGCAAGCATCATTTCATTCCAATCAATTGCTCTTGCTACTTGTAGATTGTCCAGCAACAACTCCACAACAACAACAATACTCATCATGTCTCCTTTGGTAAGCCACATTCCACATTCAACAATCAACAATCAACATTTACACACACACAATTACAGATTTTATATCCATCCAAGAATTCAAAATCCGAATAATTTAATTTAATTATTCGGTTAATTTCCCCACATGTTTGATTTCAGCAATGAGAATTGTCAATTTGTCAATTTGTCAATTGGGAATTGTGAATTTGATGAATTTCCTGGAGCGAATATAGAAATATGAGTATTGTTGTATTGTTGTCTTATTGTTGGATTTGAAATTGAATTTGTACAGGTGATTTTACCGCTCTTGGCTGCTGCCGTGTTCGGAGCACCCGCACCTCAACACCAAGTGTTCCTCACAAATGGAGCAGGTTTAGTGTCTCATCAGCATCCAGCTGTATTCACACAACAAGTCCAAGTCCCCGTCACCAAGACAATTCACTATGATGTCCGTAATGTTGTTACTGGTTATTCTACGAGTATCCTCAAGCCCGCCATTGCCACTGGTTTTTCTGGCCCAGTCCTTGCCCACCCCCAACAACAATTCATCACTGCTGCTGCCGTCCCAGTCCCAGCCCCAGCCCCACAAGTCATCGTCGCAGGTAGCCCTCAGTTTTACAACTACCCACAATACCCAATCGGTTTTCAATTACCCGCCCCCCCAGCCCCACCATCTGAAACCCCCAATCAACCACCCCCACCAGCTTTCCCTCAATTACCGGCCTTCCCCACTTTCCCACCCCCACCCCAAAACAATGGGACTCAGATCCCGGAGAGTGGTCTTCCAGGGACTCCAGGTGGTCCTCCAGCTCCAATGCCCGATGCACAAAACCCACCCAATCTCCCCGGTCAACCAGGTCAACAACCAGGTTCAGGTCAAGGTCAACCTGGACAGTTCCCAAATTTCCCTGCATTTCCCAATTTCCCTACCGCTCCAACCACCACCATCGCCCCCCCAAATGGTGTGCCCAGTAATGAGGATCCTTCAGCCGGTGCCGGCTCTCAAAGTCCTCCTCCATCATCATCGGCCACACAAAGTCCGATCCCTTCACCACCAGCTTTCCCAGCTTTCCCCAATTTCCCATCATTCCCTTCACCACCACAACTATTAGCCGTAGATGGTAGCAACTTTCAATTTTTTCAAAATACATTGACTAATGTAGAAGCTGTCCCAGCTCCAGCTCCAGTTCCAGTTGCTGCTGCCCCTGTTGTTGAAGTAGTCCAAGCCCAAGAACCCGCCCAATCTGACGATACCGAAGTCGTTTCCAATCCCGAATTCAGATCTGCTGTTTCTTCTCCAGTCCAAACCGTTCAAATCCAAGCTCAACCTCAACAAGTTCAACTTGTTCAACATCATGGAATTCATCCAGCTCAACTTCAACTTCAACCCACTTTTGTTCAACGTGCTTCTCCTCCATTCGAACAACTCGTCACCCAAGAGAAGGTCCGATTTCCATAATATTTCCATATTTACTACAGATATTTACATCTGTACGATATGTACACATTTTCATGGAGAATCTTTAGGTGTAATTTACAATTTTTTTGGGTGGCATTTTAATACTGTAGGTTTTGGCTCCAGTCCGAACTCACACTCAAATCACACCACAAGTGACTCAAGTCCAACCGGAAGTGACGATCCGACGAGTCCCCGTGGATGTCCCCGTTGTTCAACCCATCATTGCTCAACACACCGCCCCTCAACAAGTCATCACCAACGTCGTCTCTTCTCCCGTTGCCTTCAACGGATTCCACTTTTAAATCCACAATTCATAATTCATAATTCTCTCTCTCTCTCTCTCTCTCTCTGTTTTTTTGATACTGAAACTGTAGAATGTAGAAGAAGAAGAAGAAGAAGAAGAAAAAACTTTGTACATTTTCCCTATAGACTTTTTATTATCAATTGTTAAATGTTCAGTTTTTGTATTTTTTTGTCTTTTTGTCTTTTGTATTTTTGTGTTGTGCTTGGAGCTGGAGAAAAGTTTAGGCGGAGACATTTTTCTGAAATTCCCAACCCAAAATTTAAGACTTTTTTTTTTTTGATTTTATATGTTGAGTGATATATTATTTGGAATTTTATTGTTTTTTTTTTGTACAAATTTTTGTTATCGTAATTGTAATTTTTTGGACGAACGCTCACACAGCACTTCATTTTTTATGTTGAATGTATAAAAAAAAACAACAAAGCAAAAATTGTGCGCACACTTTCAACTTGAAACTGACTGAAAAATGTGACAAATAAAATTGGCATTTAAATTTACAATCGTAATTAATTTGTGATCGTCTCCTTTATTTCATTCTGTATTCTAAGCTCTTTTTGGCATATTTAACTATATCGCATACTTAGGTAATTCTAAGCTGAAATTATCGTATATGTGAGAATTTCAATTGACTTTTGCACGGCGCACAACTCATCGCGACTTCATTAAATAAATGTTTATAAAATTGGGAAAATACTGCAAATAGCTTGTTTATTTTGCTATATATATTATCTGATATATTACGCTGCATTTCCTCATATTTTTTATCGATTAACTGTTCTAAAGTCGTTCAAAGTTGGGAGGTCATCAGATATTCTTGACATTTTGACCTTTCCCCACATTGAACTTGATCCTGATCTTGAAATTGAAATACAAATCAACTCAACCTCTCCATTTAGCATTCAAGTACTTATTTATACTGACGTCACGATATATATTTTCATTTTCCATGTACATATTATTATTATTATATTTACTAAATACACACAGAATATGCAACTATTTCTTGTATACTCATTTTCTATTAATACGTATACTTATTTATTTTTGTTTTTTGTATTTTGATGACCCATAAATTAAATCAAAAGTCAATATGTCAAGATTTTTTCCTTAAATATTTTGCTATAGCGGTGAAAATAACAGATTGCATGCAGTTTGGACTGGCTCTCACTAATTCACAATAAAATGAATCCACGCGCTGTACACATTAATTTAATTTAAATGATGGATTTCCCATCAATTATTCACAGTCGACTGTCGAGTGCTGACGGACGAGTTAAACATATTTATTTCTGAATAATTCTCTCATCTCATTGGACTTGAACTTGAACTTGAGAACGCAATACGCAACGCTACGCTGAGATTTTAATTTGATTTCCCACACACATTCACAAAACTAAAGGTAAAAAATCATTGTACAATTTGTTTTGCATAACTTTGACGCCGTTCTATACAAGTTACGGCATTTTCCGGAATTATTAGGTTAAAGTTGAGTTCCAATTTCGTGTGCTTTGATATTACGATAGGAAAATGGTGAAAATCATCGGGGGATCCGGATGTCAACATCTATTAGGACTGTTGATGATGATTCTGATGGTGATGGTGACGGTGATGGAGATGACTGAAGGAGGCCTGACAAGATGTGAGCGATGGCAGGGGACTTGGTGGAGGAAATTCAATGCTGTCCGATGTCTGAAGGAAGGAAATTCCCCTGCAGATAATATACTCGTCATTCATAATGTGGACAATTCCGTGTGTCACAATGAAGGCTCACCCTGTCTCATCAAGTACAGTGTGGGCATGTGGACAGGGACTTGTGAAGGGACGGATGCGACTCAAACCAAACGAAATCGACTCTTCACCAATCAATACTTGAAAGCACGAGGGACGAAAACCTATGGATTTGAAGGGACGAGTGCGGGTGTGTGCAAGGAAATGTACATTTTCGAATGTAGTAAAGATAATCGACCGTATGATTGTTATTATGCCGTCCGTGTCACAGCCACTTCCAGCCTCAGCCAGTCACAGCAGCCACTGTAAAGTGTAAACAACTGAACCGGTATATAAATTACTATCATTATTTTTTCTATGAAATTCCATTATAAACGTTTTACTTTTACATGCACATACGTATCTACATAATTTGTCAATATTTGTCAATTTGTGCAGAGTCACAGTCTATACGAATATGTACAATAAAATAACCATTTTCTATGTTTAATTCTTGTAAAATCCGAATGTTTTTTCTCCTATTTGGAGCTTTTCCCTACATTTTTTGGGATGATTCATAATTTTGAATTTCGTTTGTCATGGTCGCTTTGGTAATTAATTGACCTCAATCAATTTCAACTTTCAACCCGGATTTTCACAACGTTGGAGCCTCAAACTCAAACGCTCAAAGGGGACACTTTTATATCCCCTCGTCTGGACTTAAAACATTTAAATTGTCATCATTTCATAACTGTTATAATTATGACGCATATTCTATGATAACTTTTAGGTATAATTACAACGAATTTTTTTCACTAGTTATTATGCAGCGTGTAGTTTGTAGTTTAGAATGTTAATGAAAATGCTTCAAGGTAGCTAAAAAGCCAATTAAAATGATGATTCCATTAGTGAAAGTTCCACATTTAACAACATCATCATCATGACGAATCATCCCGACCCGGACATTTTTGCTCGACAGAGACTTCGAAAAAGGATTCTAACTGCTCTGGTTCGACTGATTACTGAAATTCTGCCCATGCGAAACAAAGACAAGGATAAAAGCTAAGATACTATTGAATTTTCACTGGTCGTTTTGTTTGTAGGTTGTTCAATTGGTGACTGGATTGGTCTCTGGCTATGGGATCTATCAGGATGTCCAATGGAATGATCAAGTGGAGGGTTTCAAAGAATTCCCTTCCATTCCAACATACTTTGCATGTCATTATCCACCCAATCCCAATTCCAACTCTACTCGAGCACACGGAAAACAAATCCAGAAGAATATCAAATCCGATACAACAACGTCCACAACAATAACAATGACGACGACAGCAACTAACAAAAAGACTAATCGCAATGTCAAGGTTATTGTGAATAAAACGTCAGAAAATCCCTGCTGTCTCATTGCGAATCCACATTTGACGATTGCCTACTCACATCTACAGCAGAAAAGTCGGGATTTTTCTCAGTTCACAATCGTTTTCATCATCTCCACGTCCGCTCTCGTCATCACCCTCACCAGCTACTGTACTTTTATCCAGAAAAGTCGGGAGCCGTACCGTCGGAAGATTGTACTGAATTTCATTTCCCTCCTCACGTTCGTCTGTCAAGTCACCAGTTGCTGTGTTTTCAGTGCGGGGATCCATGAGAAAAAAACGGGGAGCTCGATGATAGCTGAGGCATGTGGATTCTCCACCACCACAAGTAGTACTCCACAACATTATGGAGATTCCAACTCCATGACATTGACTAGTCTCACGAGGAGGAAGGCAATCATTACTCAATGTCTGGAGGAAATATCCGCTTGTCCAAATATTAATCTGTTGAATGGATTCTGGGTATTTAAAAAAAACAGCAAATATATATGACAAATCTGTAAATCGATACAGAAAATATATATTACAAAATAAGCTTTGGACTTTGACGTTTCAAGAAAATGTACATGTATGGAATTTCTATAATGATGGCTATTTAATTAAATTATATGTATAGGCTATAATTCTAGTGGTCACAGTACTATTTCCCATTATTCTCGTGTGGAGTTGTAAATGGCATCAAAGAGTGTTTGATCGACTCTCCGAAGACATTTCCTTCCGACGAAAATCCGTGGTACATTCCCTACAAAGATCCATGGTTTTACAAGTTAAAACTCATCTTCAAGAGGATTTAGATGTTGAGAGACGAACGTTGGAGCTTCCCGAACAATCCCTGTATGAACAATTCCTATATTTAAAAGCCCTACAGGATTCCTATGTGATGGCACATCAACTCAATAATAATAATGCAATTCATAATAATAATAATAATAATGAAGAGGATCCTCATGGGAAAATCCCAATGACGTTTTGTAATTACACAAACAATAATAATGAGGAGGATGAAGATTTGGAAACCATTTACACGGAATTCCAATCCTATTCAGAAAAACTGCTGGAATATCATGAGCGACTGGCATCCATTTTGAATAAAGGAGACGCACTGAAGAATATTCGTCAAATGGACTTGGAGCTTCTTCATGAGTACTTTGATAGAAATAATCCAATCATCACGAGTGCTCCCATGAATAATAATCCTTGTACTGATGACGAAAATTTGTCCATGTCAGAGCAAATAACTCTAATTAATCCTAATCCTAATACGGAGGAACGGCCAGGAGGACAAGTCAATAATTATGACAACAGAAAAGAAGAAGAAGAACAACAACAAGGAGTAAAACTGATGGAAGCCATAATTAAACCATTTACAAAAATTGATAATGTATGAGTTTTAAACTTTTTACCTATATAAGAATATATATATAAGTATGTTATTTACTATTTGTGTATGACTTGAGAACAAAAGTTGTTATTTTTCTAGAATAAAACCATTTGAACAATAAGAGACAAACATGAAATATATAAATCGAAAAAATTCTCATAAAATTACGCACTTTATTAAATTAATTATGATTTTGAATTGTATGATTTCATTCTCATCTCATATGAATGTTACCTACAAATATTTATATCAATATAATTAACTGTTGTTTGTTTTGTTTTGTTTTGTTTGTCATTCTTATTTTTTTCTTCACTTCTTCATCATGGCTCAATCATGATTCATGAATTTCTATTTAATATTATTATAAATTAAGTATAATATGCTCTCTCTCTCTCTCTCTCTTTTTTATATTATACTTTAAATATATATACTTACATAATTTCATACCTTCACTGGTATTATTATTCTTCATGTTGTAATAAATTAATAATTATTGTTACAGTTAAACTCCATCAAGTCTCGTTTCACTATAAATGTAATTACTGTTCTTATAGTTTCTTTCGGTTCTTTTTCTTTTTTAAAGTTCTGAAGGAAAATAATTGGGCATTTATTATTATTATTATTATTATTATTGGGGGGAACGGAAATATAGATATTTGTATTTGCATGTCCAAGCACCATGCCTCAAGTCAACGGAAGAAAAAAAAAACTACTCGTTTTTCTGGTAAATAACTATAATATAATATATTTAATGCCTATAATAAATCATTAAATGATTATCATTTAATGAATTCAGTTGGAAAATTAAACTTGAGCATGATCGACATCGATATATTCATGACGAAAAGATAATAATAACATTACATTACCAGCATAATATCCTTTTTCGTAATAATAATCATAATTAGGTATATTATTATTATAATCTATATAGATATATATTTTCATGCTGACTTGTTAAATATATAATGTGTACTAGTTTATGTATGTAAAAACAAAACATGAGAGGTCTATACTTACTTTTCTAGTAGTTAAATACATTGTGCATTACTGATGGTCGAGAAGGGAGAAACTAAAAAAGATTCATGCAAATCAAAAAAAAATGTTATTAATTGTAAAAATCATTCCATTAATTTACTTAAATACTTACTCTCAAACTTTAGATAAAACAATAATACATTGCCACTTCACTATCATCATTATATAGGCGAGCTTTGAAATTACACATCACAATGAAAATGAAAACGCAATCATATTCATCTTCCATGACATAATTATGTAAATAACAATTAATTTGAATGTGAATATACAGCACTAGCTATTAAGATAAATGAACCCTCGATAATTAATAATAACTATTAATATTATGATGGTTTCTCTCCGAAGTAAAGTTATTACACAGGTATTAATAAACATGCACGCACACCACAAGTGGAACAGTCTGGAAAATGGAACATGATATCATTTTTTTAATGGTTATTTTTAGTTATTATTTATTTGCCTATTTAATATTATTATATAAAGTTGCTTTATGAAGTTTTCAACACGTTTCAAGCTAAACTATTAGCTAACAATATATAAAAAGTTGCTTATATTATTATTTTCATGACTTGTTTTTTTTTTGTTTTGTTTGTTGTCAGTGTTAAACTTTATCCTATATAGTGTTCGTCATTTTGGACATTGAAGATATACGAATACAAATACGAATAATAATAGTACAATAATAATAATAGATATTCTTATTATTATATTATTATTATCATTTAGATAGAGTATAGCTAATTAAATTTAAACGTTTATCAAAACATTCCATAATCTGTAATTCTAATAGTATTAGATTATGGTGCATAATATTACTAATAAAACGTTTAGAAGTAATTCCATTATCCCTTCTGTTACCCTTTCATTACAATTCAAGCTACTAGTAATAATAAAGGTGTATAATCTTCAAACTGAATTTGACAGGATTCTGTTCATCTGTGGATTGAGTAATGATGGGAGTTGAAAAGTTGTACATATTCCATATTCACTATATATTGTTGATGATGTTGTCTTTGATTTCGGTCGTTTATAATATAGTCTCTGTACGTCTCTGGCTTTACGATTTGCTTCAAGCCTAATCAATATGAGTTGATTGATTTTTGATACAAGTGATGGTTAGTAGGTATTTCCTTCTATTGTTTGTGGCTGTAGTAAAATATTGTTGTCTGTATAGTCGCAGGTTGGGATCTTGATGATGAGGAGTTTAGCTGTGGCTGTGGCTCATTATTAATAATGATGAAGATGACAATATACATTAACGACACTTTTGGATCGATGAATTTTTGTTTTGATTGGTATAATAGTAATAATAACTCGTACCACTATATATATATTATTAAATTTTTTAGTATTTATGAAGAACAGGTGGGTTGAGATAGACGAGGACGAGCCCATTCAACAAAATCATCGATAAGAACTGGCCAGGCTCCTTCTTCATCGTAGTTTGTGAGGTCAGGGGTAATGCTTAGGCTAAAATCTAATAGAAGAACCCAAGTATCACGGGGAATCGGCCGTTTATGTTGCTCCTAAATAAATAATAAATTCAAAAGGTTAAAATCCCGAAAACAACATTTAAATATTTAAACTGCTGTGTCACATTATTATTTTAATAATAAAAGTACTTATTCAAAAATCAAAACTTTTACAATTGTATGAGAAAGCATTTAGAAAGGTTACTCACAGTTACAAATTGAGTCCAAAGGGGAAGAAGTGGAAATCGACCCTGAAGTAAAATATTCCAATAGGGAACAGCCATATCTAATTCGATTCCTTTTTGATTAGGATTCTTGGCGTATGAAAAGGAAAATATATACAGCTCTCGGAATTTCACTGCATCCTTCAATGTTTCATACTCAACTTGACTCAGACGAGTTTTTAGCTTATCCAATGTATCAGCTCTATTAAAAAATAAAAACATAAAAATAAACCGTCATTAGTTTCATTAAAGTTTAACGAATATTAAAACTACAAAGATTTTCACATGTAAGAATACTTTGGTATACTACGCAATGACTAATGTGTAAAATATAAAATCTTACCCTAAGTCTTTTAGTCCCGTATGAAATTCTTCCCGAGTGAACTCGCACTGTGTTTGTGCTCGCATTTTCCAGACGAGAATAAGAACGAGTCGAGAGTCTGCCTCCAATTTGATGTCTTGAAGGAATTTAACTATTCCCTCAGCCATCATTTTTTCTGAATCACTTCCGTCTGGAACATGTGAAAAAATATCTTGGATTTTGTTAAAATAAATTAAAAAATCAATATACATATTTGTAATAATGTTATAGTGTATTATTGAATAATTGTAATTTTGATATAAACTCACCTCTATATTTATTGAACAATTGGTCAATTTTCTTTCTATCAGCTGAAATGAACAAAAAATAACATATTTTTATCACGGTGCCCTTCGCCGAATTTTCATTATGAATATGTTTTAAAATAGCAATTTAAAATTTAAAATACCATTATGAATAATGTTTTAAAACTTACCACTAGCTGGAGATTTAGCCATATTATTTTCTCTCCAGTACACGTTCGGATTTTGAAAATAAGCTTTGAAATGACACAGAAAAACAATTTATCAAAAGTTAGATGTGTATACTACTGTATATACCCACATAGTTTTTTAAACTGTAGTAATTTGAAAAAGAGAAGTTCCGTTTGCACAGGGTGAAATTGAACAGGGAAGGTGAGATTGAACACTTGCCATGAATTGCAATTCAAATCATCCCTTTTCTTATCGGCTTCCACCTTCCAGCCTTCCACATATATACCTATATATATAGTATTTATAATAATAATACTTACCGTCAGAAGCTAATTCCAATTTCCAGTCGTGCTGTGATAAACAGTATATCGCAGTTTGCTCCGACTGTGTAACCAAAGAAAAAACAGTTTACAAATTTTGATGAGTATTTTGAAAATACTATTTTCACTAATTTCACATAATTTTTTTAACTATGTTTAAATGATATTATAACTATAAATATAATTACCGTCTGAGTGAAACTCACGAATTGCTTGACCTTGTCCCTTTGGTTGGACTTAAGCTTATGCTGAAATTATACAAATTAAGAGTTCATGATTAGTTTTTTCGTGCATCATTCAAAAATTTACTATACTACAAACTCTAGATTTCGATTGCACATACAAATCTATTCAGATGTTTACATTAAATATACAGTAAACAACAATATAATTCTAGATGTAATAGATATTGTAGATGGTGTACTGCACTGATACGTGTTGTATAACTTATAAGATTGCGAAAGGGACTGATGCAGTTACGAGGTAATTAAGGTAATTAAGGTACTACTGGATGTTAAAGTGTAATTTCCAAGGCAATTGATTAAGATTCCGAATCTTAATGTGAATACCATGTGAATCCAATTAAATACTTTTGTGTTCTTACCATCGTGTCGTCCGACGTCGAATTCCTTTTTCGTTTCAGGATGAAATCGCAAAAAACAAACGCAATCAGAACAAAACCAATTAGGTTGATAATTGTGTGGTAGTTTTAACTGTTCTTCCTGAACAGTCAAATATATATTGAAGAAGAGCAAGTATTCCAAGTCTTGTTATTGTAATGTGTAAATAATAGTGTTGTAATTCAATTCAAGGAGATGACGAAGATGTCACACGAGCACCGTAATAATATATAGATCTATATTGTATTATCTTGGTTTACTAGCAGCTATAGTCAATTGAGTACTTTTAAAGGATTATTGTAGTGTGAATAAGGTAAATAATTGATAACTCAATTAATAGTATATATAGTTTATGTTTAAGAACAAATTGAAATAAAAGATCTTTTAGGAATTATACACACTCACGCACACACCAACGAACAGAAGTAGAAAAACATTGTGAAAAGTTGTTCGATTATAGAATAGGTATACTATTTAAACTCAACAATTACTTAATGATACTTAAGTTCGTACAGTTGTATAAACTTTGAATTAAGCATTGCATCAAATGATCAAAATTAAATGTACCTTGAATAAAAAAAAAGACTTACAAAAAAAAAATCTATTCAGATCCTGCTGATTTTGATTTCGTCTTTCCTATAATTATATATTATTTACTTAATTTTTACAGATAATTTTTGGTGTGAGCAGAGATATATATTGAAAGTCGTTTCACAGACAAAGAAAAGGGGATTAATAAATATCAATCAAATAGGTATAATTAAGTTGAAAATGAAAATTTGTGAGAGTATATAAAGTTTTGCTTTTTGTAAATAAAAAAAAAATGAAAATATGAGAGAGTTTGAACTTGTTCAACTTTGAATTTGAATGCAAAGTTTCGAGAAAAACAGAGAGATTTTTTGGGGATGAATAAATTTAAACTGGAAACTATATTAAAGAAAAACTTGACTTGGAAATGAAAACTATCAAGATTTTCCACTATATGGACAAGATATTTGACTGAAATTCAAGATATTATTAATTGCAATTGTAATTAATTGAATTATTTATCAAAAACTATCAAGAATCCGTCGACTTTTTTCAAGTTTGTGAGTTCCACGTTTTCTCAATGAGCCGCTGTTCTATGCAAAAAAAAAATTATGAAATAAAAATATATCCTCAGCTTTGTGATGGAAATAGGATTCTTTTTTTATTAAATATTTACGTAGTATTTAAATAATTATTACAGCGATTGTATGACACGAGATTACGATGATTGAAGACGTAAATAATTAATTAAAAATATTAAATGACGAAAGTCTCCGTTTATTGCAATATATTTATGAGGTCTTGCTATTATCTTTACTCGCTTCGTCTTTTTCTTTACTATTTTTTCTCTTCTTTTCTTTTGCATCATCTTTATTTGTGGCTGATTTTAATGCAGTAGATAGCTCAACAATGTTTTTGGCCTGTCGTAGTAGCGGCATGTCAATCATACAGTCACGAAATTGAAATGCACCCTATAAAATGTTTAAAATAGATAAAAAAGACACATAAAGATTCAGGATTATAAATGGTACAAAATCAGTATATAGCTAATAAAGTTTATATGTATTTTAAGTATGTATGGACTTGTAACTATTATATGGTCTATATATTAGTATATGTATATACGAACTTTGCCAGACTTTTGATGCTTGTCGAAAGCCTCAATAAGTTCTGTCGCCCATTGTATTTTCTCTGGAGTAGGAGAAAAACATTCTTGACAAATCGAGACTTGAACTGGATGAATGACTTGTTTCCCTGTGTAACCCATTGCTGCTCCTTGTATCGACTGATTAACTAGACTTTTTGTATCTATATATATACACAAAACAAAGGGGAAAAAATAAGTAAATGAATGGTTCATCATTTTATCCTCTTTATAAAAACACAAACTATAAATATATACAGCACCTTTATAGTCGTTATAAACAATGTCTATGGCTTGTAAATGAAATGCTTTGGCTACTGTGACTAGATATTGTCGAGCAAAGTGAATTTCGGAAGCATCGCTCGTTCTTGTTACTCCTGTGTTCACACACAAAATAAGTAATACAAGAATTAATTCATTATAATTCTGTATTTACATTTAAAAAGTACATGTTTAATATTAAAATTAATTTAATTAATTATAAAATACGTAATACCTATTCCTGCACTATAGTCATCGGAACCAAAAAGGAGAGCATCCGGTACAAAATGAGACTTTTCACAAACTTTGATAGCTCCTTTCACCAACTCCACAAGAGACAACAGAGCTGGAGCTGACTCAATAAGAAGAATTAAATCTATTTTCTTTTTCAATTGTCGGTCTTTTAGCAGTGCAGAAGTTTTCTCTAGGAACTATATACATATATTATGTATATATGCAAAAGACACACAATGAATATCACGATTTCATCATTTGAGTTATAAAAGTAAGCACTTTATCTATATATATAAATAAAGGACTTGCCCACTTGAGACTTTCTACACTTTCAAATTTCGGCAAATGAATAGCATTTGGAAGATTTTTTGCGGAGAGAACCTCTTCTAAATCATCTGAGCATAGGCCACTTTCTACAGAGTTGACTCTCACCGTCGCTTCGGACCTGCCAAATTTTATTTCTGCATTATCTAATGTCTGTCGGATTAATTTTCGGGCTTCTACCTGAATTCAATAAATAATGAGAATTATAAATATATACGTTAATTATTTACATTTAATCTGTACAAAATTTCATGCACGATTACACAGATTACAAATACCTTTTTATTCACGGCAACTCCATCCTCACAGTCCAGGACAACACAATCAACATTCAATGTAGGAATCTTCTGTATCTTTCGTGCCTTTTCTCAAATAATAAAAGCAGAATACATTCATATTAAAATTCTGTATCCGGTGAATTATATATATGCTTTGTGCAACATGGCCCTTTTTGTATTATTGTTTTCTAACATCATTTCCTGGAACATACATGACAGCTCGTCGTGGAACATACTTTTTCGTATTAGTGGGGGGAGGATTTGTCTGCGATTGAACAACCTAAATATTTACATAGATTAGATTTACAACAGACACAAATATTAGAAAAGTCAATTCAATTGACTCAAATTGAGTCACTCAATTGTCTCAAAAAAGTAAATCTTGTAATTTTGGAATTGATTTATTTACCTGTAGCAGAACATTTCCGGATGTGGAAAGGAAACGACATTGTGATACAAGACTGGAAGTAATATTTACAGAATTTTTAAGGTACAGCCTTGGACACAACATATTTAATCCAGTTTTTGTCCAGCACCCTCAAATATTAAAAAAAAAGTTAAATAAAGTTAAAATTGCCTATGTTTTTGGTTTGTACTTATCGATTTGAATGCTTGACCGAATTCAATTTTCTTGCTACCGCCTTTTGCCCACCAACTTTTGATAAAAAGCTTTCCGGAGAAGTTGGACAAAAATACCAGATAAATTCCCTTAATTGTCATCCTGAAATTGCAGTAATTTAAAGATAAATGTTTTGAATCCATTGTTTTGTTGTCAGAAAAGCAAAATTAGAGAAAATGGAAACTATTTTGGAACAGCAAAGACGTTTTCATGAGGAGCGAGAGCGAATTGTTGACACAACAGTGAGAGAACTCGTGTCCAAAAAAGTTTCGGTAAGTTTCCAATTAAAATTAAAATACGTTTATTAATGAGACAGTTCAAATTAAACCATTTATTGTATAATTAAGAACACCATTATGTTACAGAATTTAAAATGATATTATATATGTGTTTTTGACAGCATCGAGATAATATTAACTCGGAACATCGGACGAAAATGCTCTTGGATGTAAGTAACAAAATGAAACAAATTAATTATTATACGTACAAAAGTTGAGTAAAAGATGTGTGATTTTTATTAAAAGTATCAAATTAAATTATATTGATTTTACTTTCTCTTTTCTCACGTGTATAGCGATACATGGACTGTACGGATAGCTTGAAAGAGCTATATGAAGATAGAGACAATCAGCGAAAAGAAGAAATTCAGTCATTATCAGGACCAAATGAATTTGTAGAGTTTTATAATCGTCTTAAAGGTCTCAAGGAATTTTATCGAAAACATCCAAATGAAATATCGATTCCAATGTCTGTGGAATTTGAAGAGTATACCAAGATGAGGGAGAGTAATCATGAAGAGTATGTAAATCTAGTAGAATTTAAAGATGAGGAAGGTTACGGGAAATATTTGGATCTCCATCAACATCATGAGAAATATCTTAATTTAAAAGGGATTGAAAAAGTGGATTATATTACTTATTTGGGGATTTTTGATCGCCTTTTTGACGTTCAAAGAAAAGATAAAGGTTTCGGTTATAGGAAGTATGTCGAGTCACTTTTAGAGTATTTATATGAGTTTTTCACAAGAATTAAACCCTTGACGAACTTTGAAGAAGTTCTGGCTGATGTTCAAAAAGAATTTGAAATCCTATGGGAAACTGGACAATTTCCTGGATGGCCTGTAAGAATCTCATAAATATTACTAATTTAGGTACTATTTATTTAATAATTTGATTCTAGTTAAATTGGTGATAATTTATGATTTTTAATGACTAACTTATGCAGAAAGACACGCATGCTGGAGCACTTGCTCATACTGGAGCTCATTTGGATCTTTCAGCATTCTCTAATTGGCAAGAACTTTCCTCACTTGGTTTGGATCGTCTCAAATCAGCTCTCATGGCTCTGGGATTGAAATGTGGAGGGTAAAGCCATAATAAAAATAAAAAAGTATTACAATCTGCTTACAATTCCGTAGTATTGTCATTTTTGTTTATTTATTATAATAAAATAATATTAATAATTACGTTTTTCTCCTGCAGAACTCTTGATGAGCGAGCTCAACGTCTTTTTAATACAAAAGGAAAATCTTTAGATGAAATCGATCCAGTTTTGTTTGCAAAGAATAAGCCAGGAAAACAAAAACAGGGTGCAGCATCTTCTTCAGGGAAATATAGTGGTAAAGAAGATGAGAGGAATCTGGATTTAGCTGCATTAGAAGCCCAAGTCTATAGATTCGCCGAGCTATTATCTGAGCAAAGAGCAGCTACGAAAGAAAATGTGACTCGAAAACAGGCAAGAACAGCTGGTGAGAATGAGGATTCGGATGAGGATGATCAAGGTAGTGATTCAGATGATGACGACGACGATGATATTCCCTATAATCCTAAAAATCTACCTCTTGGATGGGATGGAAAGGTACAAAAAATAAATAATAATTTTTTTTGTACTGATGTACTTTTGTACATCATCATATTAAAATTCTAATTCAAAATGTAAACAGGAATGTAAATATAAATATGCTGTGTTCTTTCTTTATTTTTCAGCCTATTCCATACTGGTTGTACAAGCTTCACGGGCTGAATATATCCTACAATTGTGAAATTTGTGGTAACTTTACGTACAAAGGTCCCAAGGCTTTTCAACGTCATTTTGCTGTATGTATTTTTTTTAAAGTTATATTCATCATTATTATGTATCATTATTATATCCAGAAAACGATAGACTGTTACATTATTTGCTTTTTCTTTTGGTTTTATAGGAATGGCGTCACGCTCATGGAATGAGATGTTTAGGTATTCCCAATACAGCCCATTTTGCAAATGTTACGCAAATTGAAGATGCCCTACAGCTATGGGACAAATTAAAAGGAGAAAAGACGGCTGAACGTTGGCAAGCAGAACATGAAGAAGAATTTGAGGATTCCATGGGAAATGTAGTTAACAAAAAAACATGGAATGATCTCAAGCGTCAAGGGCTTTTGTAAAAAAAAACATAATTTAATATTTAATATAAACATGATTTAAAGTTGGACAACATTAAATTTTTTTTTATTAAGATTATTATTAAATATTATTAATGATGATGCATACACCACATTTACAATTTCGCTTCTAGAGATTTTCTTCTGTTTAATGAAAGTACAAGCCTGTAGAAGGCTCATTTAAAAAAATACTTATCTGTATAAAACAAGGAGAATGCTATTTGTATATTGTACAATAAAGTTTATTATTTCATTTCAATGTGAAATACATTTATATTATGTCGGTAGTTTGTTGTTGTTTCAAGTCGTAATATTTAATTACTATTGTCTATTGTATATAATGTTAGTTTTAAGTTAACTGAAAAATCGCCACATATGATTCACCGACGTAAGTATATAGAGAGTTAAACATTATACTCATCGTCATCATATTGATGATTCAATAGGACAAATATACCTATTGAAAAAGGGTATGTGCAGGCTTATAAATAAAAACTTCATTTTATACTCCAGACTTTGTTTGGTAAGTGAGAACTAAATAATTAACTAACACATATATAGTGTGTGTGTACAGACTCATTTAGATTAGACTCCAAGTGCATACTTTACGTACACTTATAGACTATATATTTTATATAAAGGAGAAAGTACAGCCCATTTATACTTACGCAGATAATAATCAATAACAATAACAATCAATATTACTACTAAATACAAGTTTCTCCATACTGAATGTAAATTCAAAACATTTTATGACAAAAAATAATTAAATTCAGGATAAGAAAAATAACAATGAATTCTAGTGGAATTCCTAAAAAAAATCCGTGATAATTCATTTAATTTAAGACGAAGCCGAAAACAACGTTGAAAATGCTAATTTAAAATGTTTAAAAACGAATTATTTGAATATACCAGTCATAAAATTCTTCATATTATCTAGCACATGCACTAAATATACACATACCTAATAGAATAGAATACCTATAAGCTTAGGAACAATAATGATTTTTTAAATATAAATACATAAGTATTCAATTCATTATAAAATATGCATATACTTACTACGATGAAACAACGAAAATGCTACATGATGCTGGAAAAAACAGTCCTGTGTACATAGATATAGACATAATTAGCAAGCTTTGGATTTGATTATATGTATAAAAAAAAGGAGGACATCATAATTTCATACTTATTAATTAATGGGGTAAAAAGTTTTGGGGTAAAGGTAAAATACTTGTGAATTATTTTCCATTTTCAAACTATAAATATATATTATGTACTTATTACAACTTATATATCGATATCATTATGAATTTGTTGTATTTGTTTTTGTTACCTACATTTTTTTCCAAGAATAGTACATTTCGAGGGGTTTGTTGACTCGCCAAAATTTTTCACAAACCTGTGAAAGAGTTTGATTTTGAGGAATGGTGACAAAGTTAGTTCCATTGTTCGAGACGTATATTATAAAGTTGTGTAACATGGAAGTGTTGGTTGCATCTGGTTGAGAATCAAGAGCAAGCCGCATTCCCAAGTACTTTGTCAAATGTTCAACCTTTGATTAAAATTAAAAAAGAAAAGAAGAATAACATCAAATATGACTCTGCCATACATACGATATATGTATGTATGAATGTGAATGAATGAGTGTATTATATTTTGTACGATGATACAAAAAAATAATTTCTTACAGAAGCATTAGCTGTGGTCTTAATGTATCTAGTTTGATTCTGAGCGGTGGCAATAGCAGCTGCACTGTTGGACGCGATCATGTCTGGATGAGGCTTGAAAACTAACTCTACTTCTGTCACTTCTTCAGAGAAACCCGAAGTATTACTTGAATTATCACCACCCGCCGAGTCCGTCCGACTCACTTTGGCAGGACTTGGTCCGGTGAGACCATGACCATGACTTGGATTGCTATTACTGGCTCCAGCAAGATTATTCCCTACAGTATTATTCCCTGTGACAGATGAATGGAGAGCGGGTGCGGCTGTCGCAGAAGTATGACTTGACACGGCACTTGCCAATGCATTATTTGAGTGTTGACCATTTGTAGCATTATTTGGAGCAAGTGGATCTGGGAATCCATAATGACCTGCTGGTCCATTTGCAGGCACAGCAACAGCACCCACCGGAGGGGCAGCATTCCCCTCCCCAGTGGCCGCATTACTACTCCCACCCTCTGCATTTTCGTTAATACTGGAATTATTTAGGTTTTGTCCACTTCCCTTGGTCCCTGTGCCAGGTTTCTGAACTTTTCTTAACTGTATTTGTTTAAAAAAAAAGATGATTCAATTTACTATTTTACTCCCTCATAAACATTTGTATTAATAACTATATTATTTACACATTTTATAATATGAAATTTGCATATATACCTGTGACTGTGCTTTCATTCCCTCTTCTATACTTGAAGCTAAAGCTGATTGGTTGTGAGATTTTGATAGACGAGCCATTGCTTTTTGTTGTTGTGCCTCATATTCGTCTCTATTATATTAAAGGTTAAATATAATCATAGGTATATATTCAGATAATTTATCATTCACAAATGTGTACGTACCTTGAAGGGTATATTTTGGAGATGAGCATGTCGAAATTAGGATCAGGCCTCAACGAACGCTTTGATACGAGCTTCTTTCGACACGTTGGACATTCCTTGTTGCCCGACCTCAGAGCCGTGATTATACATTCGGCACAAAACCGATGCAGACATTCTTTATAAGGAAATCAAATTAAATATTAAATACTTAAATGATTAAATACATATAAAATAAGTGTAGGTAATAAATATGGAATATACGAATTAGTTATCAATCATAATCACGCTGTGCTTTATCATGATCAATATAGATGTGTCAAACAACTCACCTTTTGTGGTCATGGTCTGATGGAGCATGTCAAGGCAAATGGGACACATGAGTTCGGAATGCAAAGCTCGAGGAGAGACGGCAATTTCCGAACCATCAGTCAAAGCATCTTGAGGTGTTCGATGTAATTCATAATCACTCAATTCCCAAGTCTTATTTGATCCAACTGCATTGTTGACGGGTCCACCTCCAGCATTATTATTATTCTGATTCGCATTGACGGGTTGCGACGTTGTATTTGACTACAATATCAAAATCAAATTAAACCAAATTACTACATGTTGTATAACATCATGTAATTAACATGTCATATTTTTTACAATATATAGAACAAATTGTAAAGTATTCAAGTAAACAAAACAGTATTTACACGTACTACCTTCATTTGCTTGTGTTATATATAAATAAGTACTTTGAATATTTGATGTGTATTATTATTATTATTATTATTATTAAATTGTGTGTATTTATATATTTTGTACTTACTCCAGCCATAGGCATAATCAAATGTTCACGAGATGAAACTAAAAAAAACTTTGCTGATTCTTTTTTTCCTATTATGTTATCCTTTTAGAAAAATAATACACAAATAAAGTTATGTTCTTGATTGGCTTTTGGTTTGTACTTTCAACTTTTACGATGTGAATTTTCACTTTTGACTCAAAAAGTTTTGAAGAAAATGTGAATCTATAGGAAATTGCAAAGGGGACTTGAAAGTTGAAGTTGAAAGCTTTGAATTTTTCACTCTCGTATTCCAAATTAAATTTTAATACTCTACAAATGTAAACAAAACTGTACAACTAAATACAAGGGACACTTAGTACACATTTAACACTTTAATTCAGTTGGATTTAATTGAAATTTCAATTAAATAAGTATAATTAAATATAACTCGGATTTCTTGCTGAATATTTTTTATACAAGACTATTTTTCCTCTGCCCTTAGAAAGCGTATAGAATAAAAATCCGCCAAATTACGAAAGATAATGTGAGATTTTTCACGCGTTTAAAGGGACTTTTTTTGTCCGGAATTAAAAATATTATATCCAATTAATTGCAATTGCAGGCATATACTGTATACATTTAAATACACGGAATGTCAATCGTAGAACTCGACTAATTGTAATTGTAAATAAACTTGGCATTAAGTTTTGAGTAATTGAGATGTTATCGAAGGGAAGATGTGATTGTTTATTATCCGGTTTGAATAGCATGTATATATGTACATAATCAAAGGTATATCCCTATATAAATTTAAATATCTATAGTAGAATCATAAAAGTAAGCATACATACTTGTATATATAATGTGCAGATAATGAAGTTAAAGTCAGTTATGTAAATGAACCTCATGTCTAATCTAAATAAAGTCAAGGTTATTCATAGTAGCGAGTGATATGGTCTTTGCTGGAATATTTTATCGCTCAATTCGACTTCGACTAGTCGGCGGCCAGACATTATCAATAATTAACTGCCGTGGAGGACTTCGTTCACTCTCATTTAAATTACAATCGTAATTATAATTACCATACAAGAACTTCACAATCACAGCCGTACAGCACCATCATGAGTCTTCCAAAGGTTTTTGTTACCCGTTCGGATGTGCCTGCAGAAGCCATGGAACTTTTACGAGAAAAGTATGAACATATACACATAATAATAATATATTATTATACAAATTATATAAGCAGCTATAATTATAATATACACATATGTGCATACATGCATACATATATTTGTTGAATCACATATGTGCATACATGCATACATATATTTGTTGAATC
>JAIUND010000027.1:0-179771 GCA_034699125.1 Gisinianus flammeolus | reverse complement strand
CCCCCCTCCCCCCACGTCAGGTAACGTCAGATTTCGAATGACCCCCCCCCCCACGTCAGGTAACGTCAGATTTCGAATGACCCCCCCCCCATGTCAGCTTCTGTCAGATAGGGCCTGACCCCCCCCAATGGACTTTTTCCAAAAAAAATTCTAAATTATAGTTTATAGTCTATTCCTACTGATATAAGGATGATTTCTATGCATTATTTTCAGTACGAATAAAAAACATGGAACCCCGTTCATGAATGAAGGCTCTTCCCACTTTTATTTTTGCTAAACTGTGTGCGCGTGCAGACTTATATTCGATGAGTATAGTTCACTGATTGTGAGCGGATGATGCAGTTCCTCTTCTAATTATTCATATAAGGTTAATCTCAACTTAATTATTGGCATGCAATCTATTGTAATAAAATAATTGAACTCTGATTATTGAGCAATGTCATTCCATTATAGAACTTGAATGTCTTCCGATTATTGTGCAGAGTTCAGTTTGCACTTTGAAAGTGCATGTAAAACGAAATTATATATAGACGAAGGTCGTTGCATTTTCAGCAACGCTCATATATGCAATTCTAATTTGTACAGACTCGACTGACGCCTATAATTCCACTTTACAATTGCAATGCCTCACAACTCTCTTCAGAGTTGGCAAAAACCCGGGTTTTTGTAAATTTGATACCCAACTTGGGGTTTTGGGCAATTGGGCGATTGGGTTTTATGGGCTTTTTCTAGCGCCACCTACTGGTCTCAGGGCCCGTACTACAAGTACGGACCCCTGAGTCATTAGATGGCGTGTTCCAAAACCCAATAACCCATAAAACCCAAATACCCAGGGCAAAAGGATACCCAAAAACACGGTTAAACCCAATTGCCCATTTACCCAATAACCCGTGGGTTGCCAACTCTGACTCTCTTCCTTTTACAAAAAGTACAAAAAACAAGCACATCCATCAAGCCTCAAAATGAGTATAAAGTAAAATTATTTAAATTTTTTTCCTTTAATCTCCGACTTTGCTACATCAAATTTTTCTGACGTCCGCCTTTGGCGGACCCCCCTCCCCCCACGTCAGCTTCTGTCAGATTTTCGCTGACCCCCCCTCTTGCCTGAGTCAGTTTGTGGACCCCTAACCTCATATTCGAAATTTAAAAGCCACAGTCAAATTCCAGGGATATAGGAAAACGAAAAGCAGACTCACTCATCAATGTCCATGTACGTACATACTTATTTACGTGCTCCATTATTATTATTATTATTACATTTCATATATACATGCAAGTGTTTTTTTTTCTGGTATTATTTCCCAGAAAAATAAGACCTCTTTAATAAATTCTCTTTAAAATCCACCAAAGGAATTAATTAAGCCTTATGATTAATAACAAATATAGACGGTATTTTCAGAGTCCAATTAGATAACCAAGTAATAGCATTTCATCTTAGGCTCAATTATCCATAATAATAATCATTAGCAACATCATTTATTGTACTTTTACAGGGCTCTTGACAGACAACTTGACACTATTTTCTTTTATAAAGCTTTCACTCAATCCCTATAAATTAATTGCTGAGGAATGAGATGGAGAGAAAAAACGCATATGGTTATAAATTACATACAGGGAAGTATAGGTGTGACCGAGAATAACCCTCCACTTGAATAACAATAATAATAATAATGGCAAAATACCGATTTCTTACTGCATTATATACTTACTTATTCTAATATTCTACACAATCTATTTGTGGAATTTCTACTTTTAACTTACTACGCAGTTTACATGTGTGCATGTATATTTTGAATTTCCGATGAGAACTGAGCAGACTGACAGTCTTTTGTAAAGTAAAATCCACGTGGAAAATATCTGTACGATAGTAGTTCGTGGTACAAAAATGAAGAAGAAAAAAGGAAAAAAGTTTCCTCATTTTGTCAGTCACATCCCACATTGATAATTTACAAGTGAAATGGAAATTGATAGCAAATAGTAAATAAATATTGCTCGGTTGTTTTTCTATATATACGATATATATACTGTTGTACTTTCTCCCCCCTATTTTGTGCTTGAATTCTTTGTTGTGAGCATCATTTTCGTAAATAGATACTGCAAAGTACAAACTACTACGCTAAAATACTAAATGCAGACTTTCATCGGGTTCATGCTGTTCGACCTACAAACTACAAACTTGTAGAAAAGTAGAAAAGTAAAACTATTTTCTAAATTCACTAAATTCGAAATTTGATATTGGAATTTCTATTTTTAAAAAATCTCAACTTTTCCCTTCTGTCTGCTTGGAGATCATTTTTCTATTTTCTCTTTTCAGTATACATAAGTATATGAGTATATGTCCATGTTTTCACCCATTGTCAGACTCTTTGGATAGAGGGAAAGTGACATTTTTTTTTGACATGAAAAGAAAGTATACGATCCACTCACAAATATTCAATTCCATTCAACCAGTCAAGCATTCAGCATACCCAACAAAACACAACATGAGACATGAACCATGAAATATTATTGACTTTTGTCATCATCATCATCATCATCATCATCATATCGTATATATATATGCATGCGGTAGTAGTTCGTGGAGTTGAGTGTGTGACCCACCGAGTGTACAAGAAGCTCGTTCACAAAATATGTGTGATGATGTTTAACAAGCAATTCATCTAACTATAGCAAGGCCACAAACACACAACACACACCACACACAATCTCCTTTCATGTACAAATACACAGAGAAACTCTCTGACTCCTCTCCGTGTGTGCGTGCGTAAGTTTGTATACTGTACTATGTGCATATACAGATATAATATATATGATATAATGCAGAGAACGGATGTGTTTTCTCTTTTTTCTCTGTTTTCTCTATTCATCAACATACAGCTAAAATTTATAGCATGAGCATGAGCATCGTCATACTACGTAGAATATCCAAAAATGGAATAGGCAAATAATATACCTAATATAAACGACGAGAAAATAGAAAATATTGTAGGCAAACTACGGTAGAAATGCTAAATGTACTGCTGTTTTTTTTTCTTCTTTCCTTCCAAGTATTTTTATTTCATTTTCTGAAGGTCCTCAGCCTGACTGAAAGTATCCCACACTCATACACTTGTTATTGAGTTGAGTTGTGTTGGTGGGTTGGTTGGTTGTGTGTGGTATGGTTGTGTGTGGATTGTGAACAAAAGGAGAAAATGAGCTACGGATCTCCCTATTTTTTCTTCAAGTTCTAAAAGAGAGTCTCTCCTGTCCACATCACGCCATACTTTCCTTTGTCAACAATATGGATACTCCCCACAGTTCAGTTTAGTCCACAAAAATAGGAAAATAGGGAAATACTGTAATATATAGTACATACACAACTCTATGGAGAAAGCAGAGGGGAAAAACGCAGAATGAAATGACCTATACGCAGTTGGTGGTGTGTCCTCTTCGTCATCGTCGTCATCATTGTCATTTTGTCCACACTCACTCACTACTCACGACTCACGACTCACTCTCACATGAAGAGACACCGACACAAACAAATGATAAAAAATGCATATAAGTACATCCAACAATTCCTGAATCGTCATACAAAGGCATATTATTATTATTTTCATTTTGTTTTTATCTTTACATATGGAATCAAATTTGATATGAGACTTTCCTGAGGACACACACATACAGAGTCTGTATAATATAATAAGATATGTGTATTCACATCACATTACAAGTACACTGAAAAGAATTACGACTGAAACGGGGAACGATGAACTGTGGGAAAAGAACTATGAGTATACATTTGGACAAAAACAAATGGTTATGGAGTCATCTTACTCAATATTTCATCATCTCCATTTACTACCGGAAAGTCTAAAGCCCGAAAGGGAAAGCACAAAACAAAACATACGCAGTTGACTGAAAAGTGAATGTTATGTATATTCTTCCTATTATTATTATTATTTTATTATTATTTCCAGAACGCAGACGGCAGAGGATTCCAATTGCACACATGTATAAAATGTAAAATGTACAATGGGAAGCTGAGAGGACCATTTCAAATTTCAATTTCAACGGTAAATATTGCTAAGATATTTTGAGTACCTGTGTGTGTAAAAAAAACTTGAGACGAGACAATAAAGGAATTGTAATGCGTACATTCGAATGAAATAAAACAATAAAAAGAAAGGAATGTAAAACTCCAAAACTATCCGAATAAAGATCCCAGAGACCATTATACCAAGAAAACAAATGCATTCAATTCCCAATGAAGCATGTTAATTTATTCGTTGCCTTTCATTTCATTTTGTTTTGTTTTTTTGTTGTGTGTGTGTGTGAAATGGAGTAAAGTGCCAAGACGTAATTTGACTGCATCAAAGTCTCTCTCTCTCTCACACACACGCAAAAGCAAACTTTTCAACTTGAACATTGACAAGAGATGAAGAAAAAGAAGAAAAAGAAGAAGATCCTACTTTTGTAGGATTAAAAGTTGAAGTTGAATCGAGACTGCAAATAATTTACATCAGACATTACGATTTCGGAGGAAGGTCGCACTTGGCTCGTTTCTCTTGGCTCTTGTAAGTATTCCTTTTTTTATGTATGTAACCTCATAAGAATTTGTCACCAAGTTGTGTATCAAACCATTTTGAATACCTTATTCCTTGACAACCCCAACACTAACAGAACCGTTCGAACATACTAACACTATAACAACAAACTCCCAAGTGACAACAAGAAAATAAAAACAGGAGTCAAAAGTGGTAGACAAGTTGACTCCACTCCACCACAAATGCAAATTACAAATACATATTATTTGACTTGACATTTCCCCCCGTACAGAATACATTTGTTTTACAAACGCCTCTCAAACTCAACACAACAGTCCACTCAAAATGTACACATGGAAAATTTCAGTACTCTAGTATTCTCTAGTTGTAATTTGTAATGTTTACTAAATCCGAATCCCCCTTTTGATTTGGCATATTTCAACAATCTAAATGGAAATGACAGACAACATACGGATAAATAAACATTGAACGATACTTGTATCTTAGAAATTGGGAATGAAAATGAAAATTATAGTCGGTTGATGAGAGAGAACGAGCGGAGAGAGTTCATTTAAATTTTTACTATATATACGATACATTTTACATGTTGATATTGCATTGTGAATGAGAGTGCTCGTTAAGAATATATAGTTAAAATTACACAAGATAAAATGAATAATGGATGAAGATGAAGATGAAAAAGGTGAGCCGTGAATCGTCGTCGTCGGTAAGCTCATCCAAAAGCCCACAATGTTCACACAATACAATACAATATGTATTGTTACAATATAATACAAAAAAAAATGATGCATCAGGTGCTCTGCATGGCCCGATTTGTATTTGTACACAGTTTTTTTCATATATCCACACACACACACACACGCAAAGAAGGAAAAGGAATGAAATGAAACAAAAATGGAAATGGAATCGCCTTTGAAAGCAAAAGTAATGAGATGCAGCAGGTGTGGCTCTCTGTTAATATTATTATTATTAGTAAATATTCCCATACGAAGGAATACAGATAGTCGATAGTCACTGTTCGTTCGATATTTGGTAACCAGTAGCGCGTATAGAGAATTCATTTTATTTTTAGATACTCTTTTTTCTTTTGTCAAGTTGCATTATCTGTGTCTATACTTATATGTAAATGATTTTTAGACTATACAAATTGACAATTGTTAATTTGACAATCAAGCACGAAATGTGCTCCAGTTTTGATTCGCAACACACACACACACACATAGATAGATACAATTACATTTAAAAAAAAGATCCATGTAATGTAACAGCAACAGCCAGAACAGATGTAGAATTAAAATCTGACGTGCACATGCAAAATGCAAAAGCAAGTTCAAGGGAATCCAGATCCATCCACAGCCCGATTCCAAATTGTAAATTCAAAAGTGGTTTGATAATGAAAAAGGTAAAAAGGGGAAACTTAAAAGGAGTGGAGTTTTTGTGTGTGGGTGTGTAATGTGTGTATAGCTATTTCTGAATATGTATTATGTAGCTACCTTAATTTCTCATTCATGCCTTCAGAGATTTTCCAGAACGATTTTCCTTTTACTTCTCAACCTTTCATTGACCATGCAGACTCACACAATTCCCCATTCTCAGTATTCACACACATCCAACATCCACATCACTGACTTTTACAGCCCAAAATTGAAATCAATTCGAAAATAATTATTATGGTTTATGACAGTAAATCGCAATTCTATCCGGAATTATGATTTCACAGTTCAACCTTCCTTTTTTCTTTTTTTTCTCAGATGCTTTTTGGTATAACACTAAAACCTTTAAGCAAATGGATATAGAATTTCATGTGCAAAATGTTTAATTCAAAAAAAAAAAACGTGTGTTAAAAGGCTTGGCTGTATTTGTATTCTGTAATTCTGTATAGACTGTAGTTTATGGCTTGCACTCGGCATTTTTTTAAGGAATGAACCAAGGAATTAATGAATGAATGAATGCATATGAGCAAGTGAATAAATTCCATATGGCACCTGTGCTGAATCCACGTAAAAAAATACTAACAATCAGTCATGCGTAATTTCAACACCAAAAGCAGTTTTTTTGTGTGTGTCTCATTTAAATATATTTAAATATATCGAAAATATAGGAAAATACTTTGTTTGAGGAAAAGTTTTCGAGTTGATGTGAATTACACATGACAAATGTGCACGGTTTCTTCGTCTTTCTATCTGTATATGGACGTTTTACATATTTTTTACATGGAACTCACAGGTGTTCGCAATTCCCAATTCGCAAACTTCACATGACGCCACACACACACAAAGGCTTGTGTACGATATGCAAGTTCAAGTTGAATTCTCAAAAGCCTATCCTCATCTAATTACTCTTTTGACTTTTGCAAATTCCACAAATGAACCGACAAATTCTCTCCATAAGCAAACATTGCAAATTAAAGCCTGTTTTGCTAACACAAATAAATGCATACGAGCCAAAAAATATAAGGTATTTATTTGCAAAAATGGTAGCAAAATACCCACGAGAATTCCTTTCAATGCAAAAAAAAAAAAAAAAAAAATGATGTCATCGTTGACGAGTTTAAAATTCAAAATCAAATCAAAATCCAGATTATTCCAGTGGTCGTCAACCAGAAATAAATGTGGTTGACAACGTGATTGTGTGACTGGGAGAAATGGAAAACCAAAAGTCACGGTAAATATGCAGAAATGCTATGCAGATGCTGGTACAATAATTAATTAGGGATAAACTTTGAATTTAATCATGTCGAGTCCTCATTCCCATTTTCTATTCACTGGACGAAGAAATGAGTGGTGTTCAAAAGTCAAAACTCATCGTTGTCAAATCCATCAGGAGATGAGGATGAGAATGAGAGATTATGATAAGAAACGCCGGGTCCCATGTAAATCCAACCTGTGAACATGACACTTTATGAGAAGACAAGTTTCCAATGTGAATGGTGAACTCAAAAGATCGTATGATCCTCCTTCGGCAAGATTTCTTATTCAATATTCTCCAACCCACACACACACACACACAGAGAATGATCTGAACATGAACATCTAAAACATTGTCAAATTATCCTCGAAACGAGTTCTTAGTTCTTGGTTCTCATACTTCTTTCTCATCGGTAGTGCATGGAATGGAGGATCCTCCATAAAAGGGAAAATGGAATGACAATTCGAAAAAAAAGGATTCAGCAGCTGTTTCTGTTTGCTGCCTCCACTCAGCAATCAGCAGTCAACATTGGATTTGGATTTGGTAGTGGACGTTTGGAATTGGGAATTTGGATGCTGATGATTATATCATTGTGTGTGTGTGTGTGTGGGGTCGGGTCGTCCGTCCCATTCCATTTGCTTTGTCACGCGGCCATGTCATGTGAATTGTCAAATGTCATCCCTCACACACCAACACCAACCAACCAAACCCAAAAAATCTCTGTACTCATACGATATTCACGATGAGCTCCTTACTTTACTTTACTTTGATCTATTGACAATTGAAACCCACAAGAAAAATATTGGATTGTACAGATATAACTCCTTATGTAGAATTTAGAATTTCTCATCGGATCCAAAATCCAAATATCAATAATAAATACCTAATAATAAAAAACAAATGGGTAAATTGGAGTTCAAACTCCAGAATCAAATGATAATTCATCGTCATCAATAATTTCTGAGCAACGTGATCAACATTCATTTCCATCATGTTCATGTTCATGTTCACGTTGTTCTCCGTGTGCACAATCAAAAATCAAACGTACAAATACAAATAGATTTCGTTGGACTCGTTGACATTCCTCATTTGTCTTTCTCGGAATTTCTCTCTCTTTCTCTCTCTCTCTCTTTCCTCCTGAACCAAATAAGTGGTCGTAAAATACATCCGCATGGACATATGGAATTCAAGTTGGAGGATTCACGATTTTAAGCATGTGAAAAAACATATGTACGTCTATTCTGTATAGGAATGAATTGATTCCAGTCATTTGCTTTTTGCCATTTGCCATTTCGACGGATATGATCAAGAACTGGAGCTGGATCTGGAGCTAGAGCTGACCCATATAAATTCAACTCAACTCTATGATTATATATGCAGAGAGATGAAGGAAATGTGTGTACATACGAATCCCGGTTCATTGAGATTGAGATTGAGATGGCGAGAGGAGAAAGTAAAAGCAAGTCAAGTCATTGGGAATATTAAAGAACAAGAGCAAGAACACGAAGAAGAAGAAGAAGACGGCGAGGACGAAGACCCAAAGACGAAGAGAACACAGAGAAAGAGAGAGAGAGTTGGATTTGTAGTGCGTGTGTGCGTGTGCTTTTGGAAAAGTGCAAAGGGTGATACACGTGGCGAGATGAGTGGAAAGGAGGGAAATGGGAAATGGTTTCAAGCATGACGTCATCACTTTCTACTTGTATACTTTCTCTCTTCTCCTCCGTTACGTCAGCCTCGACACAGTCCCGAGTTTCGTCCTCACCGACAAAAAAAACACACAAGCAGGAACTCGAACACACACACACACACACGTGGAGCTCATCGATCTC
This sequence comes from Gisinianus flammeolus, assembly GCA_034699125.1. Lineage (NCBI taxonomy): Eukaryota > Metazoa > Arthropoda > Collembola > Symphypleona > Katiannidae > Gisinianus > Gisinianus flammeolus. The sequence goes on along the minus strand of JAIUND010000027.1, from coordinate 170,707 downwards.
AAATATCCGTACGAAAACTAAGACGAAGACTAAGGCGAAGGAGCCAGTTTATATACACACATTTGTTTACACACTTTTCGTCTCTCTCTCTACATTTTCCCCCAACTTTATTCTGTCTTTAACCGACTGTTTCTGTCTGTCTCGGTTTCGGTTTCGGTCTTTGTCTTTTGTGTCTCCTTCCTTTTCCTTTTCCTCGAGTTCAAAAACTATTCAGCCATTTCTCTTTGATTATGAACTGTTTGAGAGAGAGAGAAAACTTTAATAAAACTATGGTACAATGAATATCAATATAATGTGAAATACATGTAGATAATGATAATACCTATCTCTGTATTTATGAATCGGAGGGATTTGAAAAAAAACTAATTGAGTGTGTTGCGGATGTGATTACGTCTGTACGCGTGTGGAGAAGGATCCTTGGAATATCGTATGTAGTTCAAAATGTGAACGAGTCAGTCCGTTCATTCGTCCGTCGTCATCGTCATCGTCATCGTCACTCTCCTCTATGCATTCTCTCCTATTCTCTTTCTAGTTATTCCTCCTGAATTATGTAACATTTATTTTGGAACAATAACAAAGTATTCCGTGATCCGGATTGAAAACCGCATCTACCAAGCTGATACTTGGTGTAGGCAGAAGAGAATAGAACAACGAGTTGACGATGAATGAGTGAACTCGGAAACCTCCCCATAAAAATAGAAATAACAATGAGGAAATCACTGAAGAGAGAGAGAGAGAGAGAGAATCAACAATGAAAAGTTTCCCCGACACAAAGACGATGAGGACTCTCGACAATGAAAATGAAATGAGACAAGGAGAGGAAGAGAAGGGGGAAAGGTAAAGAGGACATGGAGAACTCAATGAACTTTCCCTATGAGAATGAGAGATTCATTCTCATTCCAGTTCCGAGATGTAATCCTCTTAATAACCACATCACACCAAAACAATCGTTGTGAGTACAGAGAGATTCCGATCTCCTACGTTTCATTCTCTCTTTGTCAACACAACCTAATGGAAATGATGTCCTCACGCGTTTTTCTTTTTCAAACTGAAACTCTAGCTCCAATTTCCTCAACTTCAAGTACCTCACCATTTTATCTGTATCTGTATCTGTAGAATTGAATTTTTTGTACACATATACATACGGACAGCTTCTGCATAGTCAAAACTAAAGACGTCAGACAAAAACGATTTCCCCAACAAGATGATGAAAAAAATGGGGATTTTCTGGATGAGTATGAATTTCAATTTTGAATGGGGAATTGATTGATTTGATATGCAGTATCTTATCTGTATTCTGTATTCTGTATGCCAGCCCACATTTAGATTTACGATTAGAATACTTTTTTTTAGCCATTCCCAGTTTCCCGTTCCAGCTCTTTTGAATTGTAATATATACGGATATTTTCTTGTTCCATTTTTTCCCCTGGATCGTATCCGCATGGGAAAAGCAACAGGAAAGGAACTGTCTGTTGGTTTGGTTATCCGTCTAAGAATATCCAAGAATATCTGCCTATATATATATATATCAAGTAAACGTGGGAATCGTGAATGGTTTTTCTTAAGCCTCGAGTAAATCGTAGCCGGATAAGAAAAAAAAAGAAATACGAATACATATCAGATAGAAATATAGGGTAAAAAAAATCAAGTCTTTTTTTAACTTGGTTCCAGAAATAGATGATGAAAAGACATGTGGAGTCTGCAGTTGTAGCTGTAGCTGTAGCTGTACTTATTGTTAGCTGTCCTGGTGGACACTTGTAAATGGACGGGGAAAAGTAAAGAGTATTTACTAAAGACAGGACAAGAAGTTGATTTGCATAAGCCATTTCTTGGATATTGTACAAAGAATTGACGTGGGCTTCTTTCTGGTTCCTCCTCACAGACGCCATTCATATTTTTCATCTTCATTCATTCATTCAATCAATCAATCAATTCCACAGTAAGTACCTAGTTTCAATCTCAAATCCAGTGTAATCCATTCAGATTGTCTCTTACTCGTCATCATCATCAGTCCGACTTACAATCACAATCACAATCAGAATTGGTCAAACTCAAAATCTGTAGACATTTAATTGAAATTCATTCCCATTCACCGGTAGGGCTTCTCACGGTTCGGTTTTGAACCGAAACCGAACGGAACTGTTTAAACCGATCGGTTTGTCGGTTTAAATATAAACCGAACCGAGCCAAACCGAAGCCGATCGGTTTGAATCGGTTTGAAACCGAAACCGATCGGTTTGAGTCGGTTTGAAACCAAAACACGTCAATTTAAGCATTCGGCTCTTTTTTTTGACGCGCCATTTTCAATGGTTGAAAACATATTTTAAAAATACCATGTATTTTCTGGTATTTTTGTAGTCGGTTCGAGTCGGTTTGAAACCGAACCGATCGGTTTCGGTTTGAAACCGACTCGAACCGAAAGCGACACCTATGTGTTTTGGTTTGGTTTCAAACCGAACGCAAACCGATCGGTTCAAATTGTCGGTTTAAACCGACAAACCGAACCGATGAGAAGCCCTATTCACCGGATTACATTTACTATCTCTCTTTACTTTCCGTTTCCGTTTCAGTAGGTACATCTGAGAAAAAAATCCCAGATTCTTCACCAAAAAGGTTATCTTGAAAAAAGAGAAAAGATAAATGAACTGAAATTACCTACGAATTGTGAAATGTCGGTATGGATTTTGCATGTTACAGGGAAATATATTTATTAAATACATATTTATTTATTTACATGACTTATTTGAATGTGACAGATTATCAATGGAAAAGGGAAAATCCCGTCTGCATCACATACAAAAGAAGGAAATATCTTAGATAAACAAGTGAGGATTTGCATGGATATTTATAGAGGAAACAAACACAAACTCAATTTGAGAGTTTGTTTTTGCTTTTTTTTGGGCTGTAGTGAACTGGAACAAGAAGAACAAGAAGAAGCTTTAGGGAGTGAATGTGTGACTACAGGAAAAAGAAAACACACCACAGAACTAGAGAGAGCGAGAGATAGAAAGAGAGAGAGAGAGAGAGAGAGAGAGAGAGAGAGAGAGAGAGAGGGGAACGAACGGATGAAAACATGTAGGGAAGCAGAAGCTCTTCATCTCCTCTGATCTCACAGCCAAGAAAACACAAGGGAAACTCTTCTTCACATGTGAGTTGTGAGAATTGATAATATATGCTCGTCCACAAAACTTAAACTCGAACAAAACATGTTGTGCATCTGCATAATTTCTAGAGCTTCCTTATCGCCAACTGGAGCTCCACACACTATTATTATTAGTATGATGTTGATTCTACAATCTACACTGAACCAAGTTAATATTATACAGTCTAAAGATAGTGGCAGGCTGGAGTTGGAGCTAGAGCTGGAGTGGAGTTGGTTGATATCACCCGTATTTAAATTCCCATGAAATACCGACAGTTAAAATATCGTACGGATCAGTAATTCAGTAGAGACAAAGGGAAAAGTTGTTTCTTGATATAATTAGCATTTTTTGATTTCCCCCCAAATCTTACCAACGTTCTATAACCGAAATGTAAATGCTAAATACATTGCAATTTTTTATATCGTATTTTTATTTATATCGTCTATTTTTGCCATCCATTTCCGAGATTCTCCAAAGAGAGACAGACAGACAGAGAGAGGAAAACTGATGGATTCTTTGGGATTTCTTCCGACATGTTTATTTTCACACGGCTCAAAGATGTGTATGATTTATTGGGAGTAGGTATTTAGTATTTAGTCTACACTTCTACAGAACAACCATGTACACGTACATTTTCGACTTTCGACTACACTGATCTGATTCCATGTGTACGTACTTCAGTACATGTAGGAAATCCTAATGTTTTGACAAGGCGTCCCCATGACGTACTTCCTCGTTCCACTGGAACTGGAACAATTTCTAAATAAATAATTTGCAATTCCAAATACATATCAAACTTTACAATCCTCCCCTCAAAATAACTTGTTCATCTCATCTCTCGAATCCAATTTCCATTTATAGAACATACTTTTTTCTGTCACTTTGGTGTGTCAAAATTTTTCGAAATTTCATATATCTGTAGAATTGACGACAAATGTTGAAATGCTGTGATAATTGAATTTTGATTTGCCTTTTGATTTGTCTTGAGGAAATTCATGTGTAAAAAAAATTACTAAATTCAAATTCAATGGAAAAATTAGGAAAAATTAGCAAGATGGTTTTGATTTGATTTCGGAATAGGGAAAATAACTTGATCACTTTATCCAACGTGGATTTGCATGACGGAAAAACGAATGAAACCGGAGGTACATTCGATAAAATAATCAATTTTAAATTGAAATTCCTATTGGATACGCACCAATGCGTATTCATTTCAATGGGAATCGGAAATTGGAAATTGGAAAACTCGATGATGATTGGATGATCAAATGATTAATCATTTGATGTGTTTGTACCTTGGACATTTCCCTATTGCATGCAGCATTCACATGATGTCTATACAGACAGACAGATGAGTAAATCCGAATGAAATTGATTCTCTTTGATCAGTCTGCTTGTGTGCACAAAATGAAATGGAAGATTTCCCTTTTAAAAAAATATGATAACGCATTTCACATTTCCATGGTGAGGATGGAAATTTGGAAATGTGCGTATTTACATTGTATTGTACATGAGATAATGGATAAGGATAATAACTAAGGCATAAGGAATCCAGATCCTCTCAACATACGATACATGCGGAATGGGTCAATGAAGATTCAGAGGAGAGATTTGGCATGTGTGTATTTATTCAGATGATTTCTAATTTGTCATTTGTCATTTGTTGATTCTCTGTCTCTTTCTCTGTGACAGTCTGTCTCCACGTGGCTCATCCATTTCATTTCATATACGTAAGTTCATCGGGGTGATGCGAGTTGTCATTTTAGGATTAATTGTGGACTGCTGAGCAAGTCTGTTTGTTCGCGTGCTTCTATCTGTAATTCCATTCAAAGAGGTTGAGGCTGATCATGAGTGAGACCACAAATCTGGCAAATCCTTTATGTAAGTTGAAGATCATCCTCAAATAAAATGATGACAATATCGTCATACCTGGAATTAGAGAATTACACCACATGTACATGGACACACGGCAATCAAATCTGTCTCCTGTTTATTTTGACCATTGTTCTGGCACGTGGAGGAAAGTATAAACTAACACAACACACAACACACAATCCCATCATCATCATCATCATCATATCTTCTGAGAAGAGTCTTCTCTCTTCCCACATTTACAATCTTACATATAGATTTCTCCCTGTTTTTTTTTTGTAAGTATTTAAAAACATTGAAAGAAAAGTTCTTAAGGAAATTTATTGAGTTGGGTAAGAATTTTTCGTGTAGATCATGTTTATGATGATTTTATTGATAATTGAGGATTGAGCCTATCAAAACGGACCGTAAAATTGATATTAATGAAGGCAGGAAGTAAAAAAAAAGAAAAAAAAGAAGGGATTTTCGTGTGGATTTAAATTTAAATAGTGTAAAAATCCTTCGACAATGTTCTTATTATTGCATCCATTTAAAATTCATGTGCACAAATGCAGATACAGAAGATTCAAATGTACACACGTTATTTCAGCTGTTGGGGTGTTGGAGAGAGAGATTACGTGGATTTGGCCCGTGCCAAGAAGAAAATGCCAAAATGCCAAATGCCAAAAAAAAAAAAAGTGCCAACACATTAACTGACAAAATGAATCTTGGGGAGAAACATAAGATATTCCAAGCAAGTAGATATAAATGTACTTTAAATGTGAACGTACTTATCGTAAGTTGACGTTTTTCTTTTGAGTCGAATCAATCCAAATCAAATTGGATATTCAACCTTGTTTCTTTATTTTGTAATTTATGTAATCGTTCCTGGCTTATGCTTTCTTCTCATTTTAAGCCTTTTTAAATGTGTACACCCTTGTCTCTCTCTCTTCCCATGACAAATTGTATTCCCCATTGTGAAAATCCACTCTTGTCTGTCTGTACTTTTTTGCTTCTATATACTCTGTGAGTTCCCTTTGACTAATTGGAAAAAATAAATTGCCCATACAACTTTTGTTGGATGTACAATATAATCATACGATGCAATTTAGAGCAAGTGAAAAAATAAATTTAGAACTGCCGAGTACAAAAACTCAAAAACAAAAAAATTCTATAAACTAATTCAGTTTCCGCTCTAAACTCTTGAAGAACATTCACTGGATTTAACGTGTTTCAGCATGGCCGATTACAATTTGAGGAATTAAATGAGTTTATTTATATAGTCAAGGACCATCCCATAAAAATCCCTGTAAATTTCAGAAATTGAGAAATTCTGAATTTTCGGCCAGGTTTTGCCACAATGACAAATGACAAATGACAATGAATTGAAAAAATTACGGATAATAATCATGTTTGAGGACAAATAGAAATATTCGTAAATAATTGAGGGGAAAAAAATAGTTATCTTATATGATAAAAAAAAATATTATTTGCTATTGTAAACAGAAAAAAGAGACAGATGATGTTATTCTCTCTCTGAATTTTACATGGGAATAAATGTGCTTCACAATCCCAATCCCAATCCAAATCCAAATCCAATGTAAATCAATAGAATCCGTATGATAATTAATCTAATTACGAAATTTTACAAAGGGACTCGTCCAGATTTCCCCGCCCAGACAACAGAGGAAAACATGGAAAATTACTTTCATTTGTCTATTTGACTGAACAAATGCACACAAAGGGCGAGAGAAAGAAAGAAAGCAAAAGAGATATCACTCCTGATTGATCATCATCCTCAATCTTCGTCATGTCCACAAAACGAGACAGCGAAACAACACACATATGTACAATAGATAATATTCTTATCAAAACCCTCCATCGAATCTGTTGTGTTGTGTTTTGTATCTGTATGCGTCCAGTTGGAGGACTATTGAGAATTATCCTCGTTATCATTTCAAATTCCAAATTTCGAATACAATTCAATGACCCAAACATTGACAAAAGACTTGAGAGAGAGAGAGAGCAAGAGAGAGAGAAAAAAAATTGGGACAACGGCCATCCAGTCACCGAGTGCAAATTGCAAATGGTAAATTAAATTAGACGTTGAGTGTTTTTCCATTATAATTTTTATACAATAAGTACATTTGTACATTTCCTGCACCCGAGAATACATTGCTACGACAAGAAATACGATAGAAATGTCAAATGACATTAAACAATTTGTTTGCACTTGAATCAGGATGATGAGAAATGAGAACAGAGGACACAAAAAAACGGAACAAAAAACAAGGGCAATGAACTTTTTCCCCAAATAAAATCAAATAAAAAATTTGTCATTTCCTCCTCTCATTTTGTTTTCCTTCCTCTCTCTTTCTTTCTTTCTTTCTCTCTCTCTCTCTTTCTATCTCTCTTTCTATCTCTCTTTCTCTCTCTCTCTTTCTCTCTGTCAAACTCAAATTGCAATTGATCGATAGTTAGTGTAAATAGTTTAAATTTTTAAAGGCATAAATCCAATTATTTCATATTACTTTCCGTGAAAAATATTCCCAAATGCATTTTTTTTTGTTGAATGAGAGCTTTCATTTTTAACGGTTCACAGTTGGTTGGATTTTTTGATTTTTGAAACGGAATTGGGATTTCGCATGACGAGGAAAAAATGGAGCAGCAGTCTAATTTTAATTGCAAGTTGAGAAGATGGAACACACGCTGTTACATGTTCTTGTTCTGGTTCTGAGTTTTCCACATCCCATATAGCAAATCCTCAATGCGGAATGACAAGTTTAAAACACATGTGTGATAAAAAAAACTGTGGAAAAAAATCTCGAGTTCCCAAAAAAAAAAAAAAAATCCGTACAGTTTCTCTTGAGTAATGAAAATGAAGGAATCTGCTTGTTGTTTGGAAGGAAGAAGAAACCGAAAGTGAATTTGGAATTTCACTCCGAAGCGAAAGTTAACATCTATGCGGTAAAAAGTACAGATAAAGTATGCAAAATACAAATCTCTGTGCATTTTATTTACTGTTTGTAATTTTTATATTTGTATAGTTCCTATACTGATATTTCCAGATTCGGTTGAGTTTCGTGTTTATTATGAATATTATATGATGTTGGCCCTATTTTTAATGATCCTACTTAGCAATAGGCCATGTTTTGATCCTTGTTGATGCCCCCATAATTTATGACCGACTCCAAAAACACACTTTCCCTTTTTTTTATTTTATATTTACATACTTGCTTTACTTTTGCGAATTTTTAGTGCAACATCTTAAATCTAAAATGCAAAGAAAAAACCAAGCAACATACATAAAATGTAAACATAAACATGCAAAGAAATGGTCGAGAAGAGCGCTGTGAATTTTTATAGTTTTTTGGTCTGAATTCCAAAAATCGTAGAGTTGTGAATTGGAACCGCATGTCATGTCGACTTTCCCATCTTCCATCTTTCCGTCTCGTCTCATTGAAATTGAAAGTGAAATGAAAGGAAATGCAAATGGTAAATATGAGTAGGTATTTTCTCTGGGATTATTTCAAATGTTTAGTTTGTGGATACTTTGTCGCTTTTACTGAGAACAGAGGCGATGATTTTTATGATTTGTTTTACTCCGAATAACGGAAATTCCTGTAGACGACACTTTGACTGACTGGACTGATCAAAATTAATTTCCAGCTCTGCATCAGACGGGAAAAGTCATGAGGTTCAATTCATATATAGAAATATTAGTAAGTATCAAGATCAAGTTTCATCAAGCAAACAATTATGCCGGGTGCAATAGACTAAATACTAAATATATTTATTAGTGTACATATTTGAATCGCCCGAGGCTCTTTTGTTAGTCAGAATCATGCAGAATTGGAAAGTTCGTGGAAAGGAATGATTTGAGTATGTACTTCCAATTCATGAGAAATTTAGATGGACACTTTAATTAATGGTAATTTTAATTTTAGTATCTGCATTGTCGTTTAATTGGGGAGAGCTCAAAAGATAGATAAAAACCAATTTTATTTTCACTGCCAATTTACGTGGTAGCCGGAGTGGAGTGACTCAGTAAAAAGCACAATATTTTTTGAAAGTATTTAGTACAATTTTAACACATTAACTTAAAAATTTGGTTAACAAATCCATTTCCTTGGATTCACATGATTAAAATATATCGCATTTGACATAATAAAAGGATCCTCTTATTGCCATTGTATTGATTTCGTCTATGATTTTGTTAGAGATGCCAAACTGTGGACACAGACAGTAACAAATCAAAATAAACTGGTTGGTTTATAGTGCCTCCGGATCCAATAAGCAGTCCGAATATGTTGAGACTTTTTAGCAGTATACAGATAGTTTTAAAGCTATGGCTATACGTTTCTGTTTCGGGGAAGAGATGGACGCCAGAATTTTAGAATCAGGTAGAAATTCGTTCGATAATCTATGCGAAACTCCCAATTCGATTAGCCTTTGTTGTCTCTCAAAGCTCCAGTTTCCTTTGGATTTCCCATCATTCAATGCAAATGAGGAGCAGGAAAACTACTTCACTTTGAGAAGAAAGAGAAAGTGAAATTGAGGCTTTTCTTCCTTTCAGTTCAGTTCCGACATTCCCGTCTCTTCGAATCGAAGGACATTTCTATTTTCGTATCCCCAGAAGCATTTCACGTTCAAAATACAAATACATTTATATAGTTTCTTACACTGAGGACGAACAAAGATCCAAATCCAAATCCAAGAAATTCACCCGGTATTAAAATATCTGTACTGAAACTTTGGATTTAGTGACATGTATTTTGGGGGAAACTAGGAAAAAATGTCATTCATTCCATTTCAGTGTCAAATGTGAAGAGAAATCGAGAGAATCACACGGAGATTCCTCTGACCATTAAAACTGACAGAAATGTATATCAATTTTCAGTCCGTTTCAGTTGAAATTCCTTGAGAAATGGTAAATACATACAGATATTTATCAGTAGTTATGAATTTCCGGTGGATGTTGATTGTTGATACACGTGGAATTGGAATCGGATTGCACCTTATTAACGACGGCTAGACATTTGGCGAGATTTATAAAATTAACTTTGACTTAATCATAAACTCCTGTCCATGTGTGTTGTTCGGTCGGCAATCAGACGGATCATATTCACGTTACGAGTACATTTAAATGCAAGGCTAAAACCATCAGCGTAAAATGATGATTATTAATTTATTTAATTTATTACTAAACACTCAATCTTAAAACTCAATCTCAGCCCAACTTTTCTGTTTTTCCTTCTCCGGAAAGTCCTTTGATATTTCGGTTGGGACGAATGCCAATTTGAGCACCCACAAAGTCTCGCTCGTCAATGACAAAAGTCGACAGTCATATCAACGTGTTGACCTATTCCGATTTCCAATCGCCACATTTCCCACATTTCTCTCACATTTCCCACATGTGTGACCAGATTTAAACTCTCCCAACGAGCGATCGTTGCTCTCTTCCTTTCGTCTTCATAATAATTCAAGTAAAGGAAATCCTTCTAAAATATTTTCCATTTCCTTTTGATATTTTGCTAATGTGTACCAATGAATTCATGAATCTTTTATTAAAATATTCCCAACGCAAGTTGCTCATACGTTTGCGATGGGAAAAGCCCTATTTCGTTTCACCGTCCACGTTTTACCACCGACTCTTTCTCGGAAGGAGGAGAACTTTCCGTTTTTTTTCTTCTCTCAGAAATCTCATTGGAATTCTTATTACGGATAAATATCCACAGATCTACCCAGCTCGTCATTTCCCCCTGAATGATATTATATTTCCATTGCAATATATAAATGTATGGAAAATACGGAACTGCGTACTTGTTTTGTATTTATGAGCATACAAATGTGTTTTAGCATTATACAACTATCATTTTGTCCACAGGAAATGGATCCATTTAAAAAGAAACTGAAGAGAACATGTTTTGACGTCGCAAATTGGGAATTGGTAATTCGATTCCAGTTTCCTTTAAAAACCTTTAAAAACCTCAAAAAAACTTTGAAACTGCGAAAGGGACTTGAACTTTACTCAAAACGTTAGGATTTTCCCCTGGTGTTGGTGATACAGCTTGTATGATATGTAGCATTGCGGTGATTTTTAATTTGTAATTAGTGATTTCCGTTTAAATTTTGGAGAGGAGGAGACACATTTTAATAAAATTTCGGATCTCTCAATTAAATATTTGATTTGAAACTACTTGGAATTGATTTTCTTGTTTCCTCGTTTTCTCATTCGAGAGTTCAAAACCCCGAAATTCGGTTGTTCTCTCTCTCTCTCTCGACTTTTCCAAATCTATCCACAGATTAATTACGTAAGAAAACCGCATGTAATAATTCCAGGGGTGTGTAGAATAAAGAGAGAAAGAGTAAATGAATTGCAAATAATGTTAATGTGGAGAGCTCATTGACCGACCACCGTCATCGTCATCGTCTCGACCCAAACCTCAACCCAAAACTCAACTGAATTGCTCCTTTTATATACTGACTTGACAGAATTCGGAGGAAATTCCTTTCTTTCCTCAGAAGAAATTTGATGCTGTGTGTAATTTCTCGGGTCTTTATTCTCGATGTAATTCTCCATTGGGGCAGAGAGAGAAAGAGAAAGAGAAAGAGAGAGAGAGATGAGTTATGAGCTTCGGATGAGAATTCTATAGCCCACCATAGAATTTATTAATTTAAAGAAAACGAAAAAGGTTTAAAGGATCAAGATTCATTTGTCAGAGATTTGGGATGAAACGAAACGGAACGAAACGAAACGGCATATGTGCAAGCAAATCCTGAACATTTCCTTGAGAATTTAGAATTTCCTATACTTATCTCCAGAAAAAAATGAAACTGCTACTGCATAAATTCCCTATTAAAAAACATTTGGCCCGTGTAAAAAAAAGAAAGAAGGAGAAAGTGGGGAGACGAATCATCGGATTTTACCCAGCAACTCCCAATATATAATAATAATAATAATATGAAGGATGAAGATACAATTCCAATTTTACCCGGGTGTTTTCTTTTTTCCCTACGCAACCATTGCATTGCCATGCCGGAGCCGGTTACAAAACATAAATAAATAAATAAATGGTTTCCCATCACAATTGAAACTGGAAATTTCAATTTTCCATCGCTCGCTCGTTGCAGAGACAGAAAATACCTTACATTTTATTGTATTATCTTTGTATGGTTTTCGGTTGAGCGATTGAGATGATAATAATAATAATTATTAATAATGGTTATTATTGCGTAAATTGAACTGTAGAAATTATAAAAAGGAATTGACATCTTAATATGAAAGTGAGTTTTTTTTTGTCCGAAAATAAATTGGATAAAAATAACTCCAGGAATTTTTCGCTTGAAAAGACGAGAAAAAAGTAATGGACGACGCAAACAAATGTACAATGGTAACTCGACACTCGATCAAGAAAAGTCAAACATCACGTTTTAATAAGGGAAGTTTAGAATAGCCATGAGGAAAAATCACAACAACAACAACAACAACAACATTTCCATGTTGGGGAAAGCCAAAGCCATTTGAGGACGTCACATTGAGATTTAATTTTGGAAAAAATAAATAAAAGGGGATTTTTATTTATGTTTAGTGTTTTTTACGATTACTTCTGAGATTTCTTTGGGAAATTTTACATTGATGGAGGTTTGTAAACGAGGAATTGGATTATCTGAGTAATACGACGAGGTCAATTTTCAGGTGAACATTATATTTTCATTGGAAATCTGAGAAGAAACAAATCAACATGTTTTTTTCTCCTTGCCTTTCTTCGTTTTCACACAAGGAAAAGAAAAAGAAAATGTTCACTCATTTTGACTTTGACTTTGACTTTATCCTGTATCCAACAAATACGAGTTCCTATCGAGAACAATACCTGGAGAAAATCACCCCAAATTATACAGATCAACTGACTTACGGAGTTACAGGCATTTCATATGGGGCTTTGTTTGGTCTCTGTTTCTGTACTCTGTGCACTCGGGTTCATCCTTTGAATCATTTTTAATACATTTATTTGGAATTGGAATCCTCAATAGTTGCACAAAAATAGAATTGACAAACGACAACGACACGTACTTTTTATAACGAGCATATACAAAAAATTAATCAAAAGACTCGGATTCAAATTCCCTAGTAATATTCCTCATCTAATACGACAACAATTATTTTTTTCATGGTACATAAATTTGAAACGCAATAAAATAAAATAAAATTCCCTAATAATAAATAAATATATCTCCAGATACTTTTGATATGCAAAATTTCCTTTATATTCACAAACGTTACCTTTATTTTTCTTTCTTTCTCCATTTGGTTTTGGATTTGGATATTTCCAACAAAACAAATCCCGTGAATTACAAGCAACATCCATAATTCGACAACTCGCAATATAATTTGGATCAAAGAAAACACGAGACAAGCGATCACATTTTCTGTTGACAAAAAAAAAAAAAATTGCATCTGCTGTCTCGACGCTCCAATACAATAAAGGATTGGCGATTATAAAGATCTCCTTGTAAATCAAATACTATTTTCATCTTTTCGTACCTGGAAATTCTTTGAAGTTCAATTTGATCGTCATTTCTTGTCCCTCTAAAGTTTTGACAAGATAAATTTTGGAATTTTGTTCTTGGAAACTTACATAAAAGAAAAAGACAAGAGACATGGAATTTCCGATCATTTAAATTTAACCAGATTATGAGAGAAATGCTATTAGAGATTCCTCAGAAAAGTCAATGGAATGACGACGGAAGAACGGATGAAAGAGGCAAAGAGCAACTGACCTAGTTATTGGAAAACCGGATTGGGATCCGTAATCAAATTAGCCCACCGATATTTTTCACCCCCGCTCTCTCTCTCTCTCTTTCTCTCTCTCTCTCTCCCTCTCTCTATTTCTATCTCTTTTCAACAGTCCTTGTTCCATATTTGAAATGTGTAGCTGTAGACAGAGAAGGAAAGGCCTACTTTAACTTTCACTTCCACTTTCCACTTTCCCTTTTCACTTTCCCTCCTTTTCTCATTCATCATGAGTTGCGAGGAGATTCACCTACGAGAATTTGATTACTCTCCTCCGTTTTTGACGGGGGCGGGGGGAAAAATTTATGGAGGAGATTCTCTGAAAAATGACGCAGATATGTAATTATGATTGTGGGGATTGGAGGTCCGGACTCGTAGTCAAATAATGAATGGGCTGGGAACTTTGAACTCTGAGCAAAATCAAATATGAAATGAGGTTCCGTCGTGTCTGAGACTGAGAGGTCGTCAAAATCTAAATCTGATGTGATGCATTATTAATTCCCAACGGAAACTTACACAACGGAGACAATAATGAATTAACAATAGCAGACAGGAAGGCAGGCAGGCAGGGGCGATGTTGAGATTACGAAATTATGAAATTTACATCATCATCATCATCAACATCGTCGTCATCATCATAAGAAGACGTAACTGTACGATAATAATTCCGAGTCGGATAATCCTTAACCCTCCACAATCTCCATCCTATTTACTTGCACTTTCACTCAAATCCTCATAACATTTTGTTCTACTTTCCCCTGCCGTCTCACATCTCTAGTGAGATGAATTGAATTGAATTACTCTGTGGTCGCTTGGTTTTCAGCTGTGGATTTCCAGAGTTTGTTCCTCCCTGCCATTGCCGAGAGGATCGAATTCCAAAAATCAAACATGAAACACATGGAACATGGAAAATGGAAAATGGAACAACCAAGCGAGAGAAATTCTCTCCCAATATATATACAAAGGAAATGTTTGTATTGTAGTCACTGTGAGAATCCGTGAATGAGGTTGAGACTTGAGATTATACTGAAGCACTCGAGGCTTAAAGTGTCCCTTAAATTTAATTGCGGCATCTCCTTATCGGGATTTTCTATATGTAAAGTATAGAAATTGCAATCCTGCAATCCTGCAATCTTGCAATTTCCCATTTCATGTTCATTTTCATTTTTATAATAAGGGCAAAAAAAGAGGAGATTTGACAGGAAATTCTATATGTGCACTGTTTTTGTTGATGTTGATGTTGTTCAAGTCTGACGACGACGCGACGCGAGACGAGCACTAAAAAATATCTACAATCTACAACGGAGTAAACCGGGAAACCGCGCGCTCTCAAAGTGGGTCGGCCAAATTTGTCTGTTTATGAAGGGGATTTCAAGTGGTCCCCCCGTTTTACACAAATGTAAATTTACATTACATTTACACTCGAACTCTATAGGCTCTCTTGACTCTGGATTCAAGTCTTCACCGGATCCCACAAAATGATGACAAGGACGAGTCATTTGAACCTCAATACGATATGACAATGAGAATCGACCATTCAAGTACACAATCATTGACACCATCAACAATACATTAGAAGAATATCGGGTACACATCTACACACGTATTTCGACGACAACAAAACTGACCTAAATTTAAATGTAAATACTAAATACAAATACAAATACTCAAAGTCAAAGTCATGAATGACTGTCCCAAATTCGGTCAAATTCCCAAATTCCAAATCTCTCTGTACATTGTCGCATTTTAATCCCACATAATTTGATCCCCCCATCAAATTAAATTAGACTACGTAAAAAGCAAAGGAAAGGATTTCCTCTCTCAAGCAAATCAAATGCGACTGTACGATATAAAAATTGCTTTGAACTTTGTGGAATTCCGGCACTTCTTGGTGACACAAAGACCAAGTTTTAAAAGAGCGAATCATCCAGGAAAGAAAACATATGGAGAAAATTGATGAAAAACCGGAAAAATCGGAAGTTACGAGATTATACTGGTTAGAAAGATTCATGTACTTACAAAGATTGAGATTTGAGTGTTGGAGTATATATTCGAGATGTGTGTTGTGATAAAGTAAATGGTCGTGGGAAGGGGTCATAAAAGAGAATGTGTGGATTCTGCAGGGAACGGTTATGACTGGGATTGAATGGATATCGTGTGTTTTTAGTCCCATTGACCTCCCACGACCTCCCAATTCCAATTCCCCACATTCTGAGACATGTTATACTCATGATAAATACGATATGTACATCACTGGAAATCATTGCGGAATCCTACCTGCTCCTGTTTCTGCTCCTGTTTCTGATCGATATCATAAAAATGAGGGAAAAGAAATTGAGTGTCCACCGAATTACAGTTTACAGTTCAAAACTGCATTCACTCCGTTCGGAATCCTTTTGTCTTTGGAATTGTCAATTCCACAATAGTTTTTTAATGCCGACAAAGCAAAAGCAAAAGGAAAGTGGAAATGAGCTAATACATACTAAATAAAAAAGAATGGGGATGGAAATGTGTAACCTCGACATGGAGTCTGGGGTGAATGAGGGCAACGACTCCATCTCCATGTCCACGTCCAATATGTCCATGAGGAAAATGAACAAAAGAGATAAGCGATAAATTGCAAATTTGCAAATTTATAATTTATAATAGTAAACTGGGAATTTAGGGGAGACGGAGGAAAAGGGAAAAGGGAAGAGAAAGAGAATATATAAAAGAAAGTTGCCTAGTTGTTTGACTTCTATTGTATTTATTGTTACACCGCAAACACCAACAGAAACCAACCAGAATCCCAAAAAAGGAGCTCAACTCTCTCTCTCTTTCTGGCTGAGCTTTAGAAAATAATAACAATGGCGCATCAGAATCAGAATTAGAATCACACACCATCGGCGATAGACTTGAATTTCCTTGGAATTTTGGTGTTTGGAATAATATCAAAGCTTTTCTCCATTGTTTGTTCATGGAGATTTGGATTTGGACTTGGATTTAGTAGGTAAGCCAGTTGATGCATTTTCTTATGTCACCGGAGTCATTTTAATTGACGAGAGTGACCTTTGTACTTGCACTTGTACAGCGGAATATCCAGTTCCAGTTCCAGCTTGAGAACCTTTTAATCAGACGGTAAACAAACTCACTCTTCCTGTCACTTCTCCTCATTATTCATTATTCCTCTTTTATATTCGGACTCGCCGAACCGGCGACGTCCACCAACCTTTGACATGGAAATGAAAACAAAACAAAACAACAGTGCTTTGTATCCATATTGACTTATGACAAACGGGCTGAGGATAGCACGAGCAAAAAAAAAATCCATGCAGAAATTATCAGCTACAATAATTTCCGCGTAGACACAAGTCCAAAGTCGAAAAGGACAGGACTTTGAACCGACAAGGAAAACAAAAATAAAAAAAGAGTCAAGGAAATCGACACGAGTCTTCTTCACTCATCTGCACAAACGACAAATGACAAACGACAAAGTAATGCTGCCTTCTAATGGATTCTCATGCCATGTAAATGTACAGGAGCAAAGTCAACTCTTCATGTCAATCTGAATACAATTGTATCTGTAAATCCCAAAGCGATGACTCCGATGACCCCAATTATAAATACAAAACTTTGTGTCTTACGGTAAATTCGACAATATAAAATCATAACCAAGTTTGGTTGTTTGTGTACATTCAGAGTACTTTGACTTTGTTTTGTTCTCTCTCTCTCTGGGGATAAATATTTATGGCGGAGGTCAGTTCTGTTCCTAAATCACAAAGGGAAATGTATAAAGTAAAGAGGGCAGGTCAAAGCCCACCGAGTTCTCTCTCAACTCCATCAAAATCCACACACATTTGGGATTTTTCGAGCTCAAGGCAATTTCCGGCTCACATTTGTTTTCACCGTATGATGCTTTTTCAAAGGAAAAACAACTTTATTCACTAGAATTTGGTGTCGATGACTCAAAATGAAAATGAAATGCGTGGTAATAATAATAGGTAATATTTTTGTAGCAAACCCGTCCAGATTTCCTTTGAGAGAGGATGAAAATATTATACAAATATTAAGGAATCTTGAATGTTTGTGAGAAAATCGGAAAAGGCAAAATGAGGGAACGAGGAAGTGAAGATCCCGCATTACGAGATTGCAGATCTCCTTTCCACATTAATCCTTTGACAACTTGAACGACATTTAATTATAATTGGAATTGGGATTTATGCGGAAGACAGAAGGAATCTCATTTTGTAGTTTATGAGCGGATTCGTTTGCGTTTCATTTGATCTTGATCACAGTGGGTGGAATTTGAAATGAGAGAGAGAGTGAGAGAGTGAGAGAGAGTACGATGAGCAGGTGAGTTCAGTTTAGTTCAGTCCACTAGGGCTAAAAGTAAGTCTTCAAGCTCCCTGCACCAGGAAAAACTCATCAAAATCCCAAATTATTCTCACAACATCAACAACAACATTTGAATTAGAATTTACGTTGTTCCTCAAATAGAAATAGAAATGGAAATGTAAATAATCCCATCGAGTCACGTCAAAAGTCAAACGTCACCGTCACTGTCGCTGTCACATTTATGCATGCTCATGCTTATATTTATTCCGACGACCCATCAATTCATCGAAACAAAACACAACGGATTACGTGTATCTTACTATATAAAGGAGATAACGAGCGAAAATAGAGCGAATGTAAATCGGTACTTGTCTGTAAACTGTAAACTGTACAATAAATGGAAATTGGCTTTTAACTGTAAATTGTTCATTGAACATATGCAAAAAAATGTGAGAATTCAAATGAAACAATGAAAACTCTTTGGGTTTTTTGGAGTTTTGGCTTGAACTTTAATCCCAGAGGAGCTCAAACAGGGAAATGACACGAGTTCACGAGAATTGTCATTTCCCTCATGTTGTTTGCTTACCCATAGTCAACTAAGTAATTGTAAGTACACATCGTACATGGAAACATGTATAGAAAATGGGATCATTCAATTGAAATTGCCTTGAGTGTCTCAATTGTTGTCCACTGGCCTTAGTCCTTAGTCCTTGTGCCCACATAAATACATACATTATCGGCATTTAATGGTGAATCACATTTCGTTCATCATTCGGACGGACCATTTCATTTAAATAGTGCTGCGTAAATCCAATTGATTTGTCCATTTCAACTTTCAACGTGCTCATGCCAACTTGATGCTAATATTGAACATTGCCGACGGCTCCTCATAAATACTATTTGACTATTTGCATTCCCTTCATATACATTTTCCTTATGGACTTGGAATCATCTTGGAAAAAGAAATATGTTCAATGTACACAAACACATGCACACAAAAATCTCATTTGATTTCCCGTAGTGATTCCCCGTGAATAGTAAATACAAATAGTATTTATTTGTACTCACAAATCAAGAATCAACATGATGATTTTCTCGTGTCCAACAACGTGTACAAAAGTCCATCATCATCATGACAATCACAATCCTCGTGATTCCGAATTCACGTTTGGAACGCGGAATTTGAAATTTGGAACATGGAATTTGGCATAAGGAATTAGGAATTGAGGAAATTCACGTGGTTCCAATTCCAATTCACAAGTTCATTCTTTGACATTTCCTCATTCTCCCCGCCTGCCTGCCTGCCTGCCTCTGTCTCTACATTCTTTATGGACATTTACGATACGATACGATACGATTCCCATTCTCCAGCTCCATTTCTCGTGTGTGTGAAAGTGTGTGACGTGCGTAAGCTCCCTCCCCTCGCTCCGTTTCCCCACCCCACCCCTCCCTGCCTTTTTTGTGAATTATCCTCGTTCCAGAGAATGGAAAACTACAACTACCAAGGAGGAAATAAAGGGAATATTTACCTACGAAACGAGAACGTGTTGGGAAACGAAATTCATTGAGAATTTTGGGAGAGGTACTCTCGACGACTCCACACGAGGAGGAGGATCCAGCACCATTTAGTATTACGAAATACACACGCATGGAACGCATTTAGGCCAAAGACAACGTCATCGTCATCGTCATCGGGGTTATTGAACACACACACACACAAACACACATAAACACACGCACACAATTCACAAGGTGAAAGGAAAGCGAAAGGGGGAGAAAGAGAAAGAGGAATCATCATCATCGTGCGTACATGCGTATTCACTCCTTCACTCGCTCCCTCACTCATTCGTCACTGTATCTGTATATGGAGTTTATATGATGACGAGACAGCGACAGCGAAAGAGTAAATACTTTTACTTTTTACTACGACACTCGCATTATTCAGAAAAAGTGCGAAATAATTGAGAGCTCATGTCAACATTACAAGAGGAAAAAACTCGAAAGGAAAGGACATGAGAAATATTTTCTATTCGGAATTCAATCTTGAATGCAAATTTTTCTTAATTCTTGGTCAATTCATCGTTGTGTTTATGATTTGTACGATACTTTACGTTTGTCATGGATGAATTTCTCCTGGTGTAAGTCAGCTGGTTAAATTGGTAGTTGGTAGCTGGTCCAGATTTCTGCAATGACAGAGAGAGCGAATTTGTCCTCGTCCCCATAAAAATAGTCAGATAAAGTTTCCATTGGAATATTGGAGAGAAGGAAGGAGAGCACCAAATACATAGAGAGAAAGTCGACGCACTTCCTGGTCCGTCCGTCACTTAAAATCCACGAGCAGCAATGACGTCAGAGAGAAAGAGAGAGAGAGAAAGTCAAGAGAAAGTTTTGATAGTGCGTAAGGAGGAACTGTGTTCCATGTTTTTTTGGGGTACATGGAGAAATGAGGGGGGCCATGAGAATGTTTACAGTCGAGTTGACTTGGAGGAGGAAGAGTGAGAGAGAGAGGCAGTTGATGGGTGAGGGGAAAAGGGGGAATGGGGAGGGGGACGACGGCTCTGAAATTCTGAATGGAGCCGAGGAGAAAGTATACACATATATGGAGAAATTGTGGAGAGAGTTGTGAATGAAATGGATTTAGAACTGGAGCTGCTGGAATTGAATTTGGGTGGTGAGGAATCGGAGGGTCATGGACACGTGGAGTTTTAGCTCTTTAGCTGTATAGCTGTTAGTTTGTGGGGAGAAACAAGTCGGAGGAGGGGTAACCGCGTGTCGGAAGAAGAACACACAATATATGAAGAGGAAGAAGAAGAAGAGGAGAGAGAAAAACCTGTCTCGACTCTTTCTCTCTCTTTCTCTCTCTCTCTCACTCTATTTCTGGGTTTTGTCCTATTTCCACGTGCGAGAGGCGGACCCATGGAATTCCCCCCACCCCCACCCCAAATTCAAACATCCTCAAATCACATACACACACACAAAAGTTGTCCAGTAATGACGTCAAAGTGCGAGTGCGAGTGCGAATGCGAATGCGAGTGGAGAATGAAATGGAACGACCAAGACAAACTGTGAACTGTCTATGCGTATACGCGTATACGCGTGAGTTACGATATATATGTGCGTGAGCTTTATCCTCAGTCTGCTTCTGCTTCTGCTTCGGTTTCTTCTATATACTGAAACGACTTTTCTTTTTCCCCCAAATCTATTTTTAGTTTGACGCGTGTTTGTGTCTGCGTACGATAAGTCGACTGTGTCTGTGTGTAAGGTTCGCTCTAGATATTTTGGCTCTGGCTCTGGAGAAACTGGAGACTCCTTTGTCTATACGTATACGAAGGAATTGTATGTAATGTAATATCCACTATAGTTTCTCCACCTTGAATGAACGAATGAACGAATGAACGAATGAACGAATGATAGAGAAGAAGGAGAGAGAGAGACAGACAGACAGACAGACAGACGGGTAAAAGAGATTCGGTTGCTGCTGTGCTGTGTCTCCCTCCGTCGGTTCCTCCCGAAATTCGGTTCATCCATCCGCGAGTTTTGGATGAAGAGTGATATGACGCAATTCCTGGCCCAGTGAGTCCTTTTGTCAGCCTCCAACATAAATCTCAATGCAATGCCATGCCTTGCCACGCCGAAATCTACTGTCAAGCAAAAGCATGTTGCCCAAAACATGTGTGTGTGGATTTTCTCCGTTCGTTCGTTCTCCCAACTCAAAGCTCGCTCTAACGAAATTCCGTCAAAATCTTTTCTCTATTTGGTTCCTGACTAAAAGCCCAAAATATCCACGCGGGGGCCTCCCAAAATATTTCTCTCTCTGTCACTTTCTATTATCCGATCTCGCATCTCGGATCTCGAATTTCGGATTTCGGAGTTCGGATGCCATTGGAAATTTGTCTGAACGTTTTTTTTTGTCTCATTTTCACTTATTTCAGTCTCATGCAGAGGCAAACTGACTTGTGGACATAATCAATTAATTAAAATCAAATGTAAATTCCCCCTCTAAATTTTTAATTTTTAAATGTAGGCAAATCTCAAGACGAAAAATGGGATTTACGATATCTTGCCAAATTGGATCTTCAAGTTTTTAAACGACAGTTGCCGAGACAAATTGTCATGTAATGTTTTTACTGGGTAAATAGAAATAGAAACCGCTGAATGAAATGGACTCAAGCTCAAGGACGAAAGAAACTAAAAATAACTTATTGTACTGTCATAATCGCATGAACATGAACATTTCAAAGATTTTGATTGCAATTGGGATAAAAAAAGGAATACATATTCGTCTAGAGATTTCCTTTTGTTGTCTAAAAATGAACACGATGAACGATGGACGATCAATTGGATTGGATCACGGACGAAAAATCAACTCAACTCTTTATTTCCATCATCATCTTCATCCTCATCTTTGTCGTCCTCTGTTTCTTTCTCTTTTATGTGTGTGTTCGGAAATGAGAAATGAGGGATTTTGAATTCAATTTTTCATCCAATTTTGTCCAGCTTCTCATTTACTTTCTTCACGTTCCCCCTTTATTTCCTCTTTCTTTCCCCTTTCCCTTTTGCTTTCTCCTTTCACCGATCTATACTGCCTCACAGAGAAAACCTTCCTAACAGTTTCCCTTTGACTTTCTCTCCATATTTTCTTCATTTTCTATACACAAATGTCGCGGTTCTTGATTCTTGATTCATTCTTGAGCTAATGGCCGTGGCTAATGGCCAGAAAAAATTGAAATGTACTATATAAAAGAGAAAAAATGCTCTTGGTTTTTTTTTCTGTATAGAGAAAGGAAATTTCTGTGGAATTATCCAGTTTTTTTTTCGCTCAAGGAAATCCTTTTTCTTGTTTTTGTTCTTGTGAAACGGAGTTCTTGGGATTTTAATGTTATGGGCGGGAGAGGCTCAAGTTATTTTTAGTTGAAGACTCAAGGTGCTTGTTATTATTGTGAGTGTAGAAATGCCACACTCACAACGTATGAATGGGAATAATTGGGACACAAAAAAATCCCAAGCAAGTCCAAGATGTGGGGAATTGTTGAGTCTGTGAATGGACAGAGTTTTTTTTTTTTTTGTACTCACATTCAGAAGTTTCTGCTTCAAACTGGATTCTTGGGAGCCGGATTTGGATCTGGATTACAATCCCAATAAATTAGAAACAAGGACTCAATGCCATTTGCCAACCAAAAAAAAAAAAAAACACCACACCTTCAATTCCTGGAGTTGAACAGAGAATTCATTCAGCCGTTTCCACTTGGTCGTTCATTCTGAAGGAGGAGAAAGTGAAAGAAAGTTGTGAGAAAGAAAGTCGAGGCTAAATGGATTTTTCTGTGTGAATGCATTCCAATTAAATGTCGTCATGATGTCGGTTTGTGAGAGATTCTCTCACCACCTTCTTCTTTTATGTCCAGATCAACATGCCGGGCGCGTTGGACAAACAGACAGATTACGCCCATAATGATAATGACAAGGACATGAAACCATTCAGAATGCTCCAGTTTCCATTGTCTCCCCAAGTGAAATCATCTTCATACGATAAGTATGTACTTCCAATGAAGAACAAGAAAGTGGAAAAATCCTGGTTGACTCTGGATAAATTAAAGGAATGTGAAAAAAGTCGTCTGGAGAGAACACACATTGTAATTACTAATTAGAATGGGAGAATTTCTAGCAGTATTTATATACATACAGAAGCGTTTGAATTTTGAAGCTCATCAATCTGCCACGCGTTGCTTTCCCTCAGTGTGAAACAAAGCGAAACAGGAATGCAAATACAGATGCAGATACAAATAACAACAACAACAACATCCGTCGAGTAATGAGATTGAAATTCCCTCTATAATTTTATGTGTAGAGTCCAAAAAACAGATGAGAGCAAACATTTCACTACAAGAAGGAAGAAGAAGAAAGAAAGAAATTAATTAATTCTCATGGGGGAAAACGGAATGATCACAAGTCAGTCTCAAATCGCAAGGTCATTCAGTTATCCAACGAATGAACAACAACGGAAACGGAACGTTGTCTGGTCACGTTTTCCCTTCTCCGCCACATAATGCACGTGGAGACGAAACGTCCACAGTCCACTGTCGACTGGGAAACTGTGAAACCATTCAAGTGTGTCATGTCGTCTGGACCAAGTGAAATATCTGTTGACGGAGAAACATCACCATTTCTTAACTGTTGACCCATTCTGATAAAGATAAAACAAAATATGAGCTTCCAATCGATTGGGCAAAAAAAATCAGGGTTTTTCTAATCGCAAGCTGACGATGACGATATGAGCCCGAGTTACGAGAGAATTTGCCTCATTCTCATTCTCATTGCCATGCCAGTACAAATGCTTTCCAAGCTTGAAATTTCACATCTAGGCGTTAATTTAAATGTGAATGAAATGAATTTCCGACGGTTCATATTTTATTTGTGAAGTTTCTAATGAAAAATTAGTTTAATCAAGAAAGAGGGAGAAAGGAATTTCTATTGTGTAATGCCACGTGTAATGTCCTGGGAAATGAAAGGGAGGAAAGAAATCCCGAAACCGAAACCCGAACCAGCACTTTTCCTTGCATAAGAGACTGCAAAGAGAGAGAGAGAAAGAGAGAGAGAAAGAGAGAGAAAGAGAAAGAGAGAGAGAGCTTTGTAATTATGGCTGAGGTATATTTAGACACCTTTGGATTTTTAAGGGTCTCGTCCACATCCGGAGTTTCTCGTTCTCTCTTTTCTCTCGGCGTCTGCATAGTTGAGCGTGGAAACGTGAAACCGCATTTTCCTTTTAACTCGAGAGACTGAGGATGAAGATGAGATTCGCTTTGCTTTGCTCCATTTCATTCTCATCATTAAAGTGGTTCAAAGTTACATTTGGAATTTGAAATTTGAAATTTCCCTATGGAGAAAATACGATTGAATGGAGAATTGCAAATAGTTTCGCCTTTGTCTTCGTATAGAAATTCGAGATGTGACTCATTTTCTGATGGGGGTTTTGCTTTCACTGGATTTGTTTTTTTTTTATCCTTTTTGAGCAGAGAGGTAAATTTATAAAGTGTTCACAAGATTTTGAATATGAACTTGAAACAATTCATTAGAGTTTCATATTGGGATTTAATGAGAGATTTTTGGAAGGGGGAGAGACAAATCGGGATCGGGCATTTATATTTAAATTTAATTGTCAACTTTCACCATGCAATTTTGAATTGTTTTTTTTTTCCTTGTCAGTCTATTTGATTTCCCTCGTTTGAATGAGAATGGAACACGAGGAATGGAATTTTGAGTGTTTGCTGACCTTCATGTGGGGAAACAAAAGTCTATTTATAAAATAATGGAGCAAGTTAGAGAGAGGAAAACGGGAGAGAAAGTAAAAGAGATGGAGAAAGCGAGTGAGAGTTGATATTACTTTTCCTCGTCCTTTCAGTTTTTTTTTTTTTTTTTTTTTTGAATCCGAATAAATTCTGTTTTTTTTTCTATCCAAAGACAAACAAACTTTATGAGTTTTGGAGTGGCAGAACTCATAGAAGGACACGAAAAGAAAAGAACGTTTACTTTGCAAACCAATGGGTTTGTTTTATTCACCTGACTATTTTCAGTAGTGAACTTGATGAAACTCCAACCTTGACAAGGAAAAAGACCTTCAACCCTTCCACAATCAAATTTGCACAGAGAATTCCACTGCAAAAACAAATCCAATTCCCAATGGCAATGTCCACAGTTTGTTTCAATCCTCATGTGAATTAGAATTGGAAGCGCTGACTTCTCTTGCAACTCACCATTTGAACTTTCCCCAAATTTTCATGAGCACCATTTGATCATCATCATCATTTGAAATTAGTCGAGGGCAAACGGAGAAATTTGCATGAAATGCTAAATCAAAATCAACTTTTAATGGATATATTTCTCTCATTCCTTGAAATAAAGACAAAGGAAAGGCGGAACGGATTTTGATTGGTCTCATCCCAATTTCCAAATTTCTACTTGTATTTTCCCCCAACTTTATTTTGCAACCTCTTGAAATATTGTCAAGCATTCTCACTCTCATGGATGTTTCGTTTCTGGTTGGTGTGGTTTGTCGCTATTCCAGCTGATCAAGCGGAAATGACATGGAAATCCCAAAGACTCCCAGATTTCCGGCTCATCAAAACGAAACGATGACAAGCAAAATCCAAATCAGAGGAAGAAACCAATGAGAGAGAGAGGGAGAGAGAGAGAAGAGAGAGAGAGAGAACGAGTGAATCAGTCAACCAGTCAGCCAACACCAACAGGAACGGGAAATGTTTCCGTCAAAATCTACAACAGCATTACAGTTCAAAAGTGGGATTTGAACCGTAAATTGACTAACGAATCCGTTTTCTCCTCTGTCAAACGGAACCTGGAAATAAATTTGGGCTCAGTCAGCCATTGAATCGAATGGAATCCCTCAACATTTGACAGATAGATAAATAAATTCAAAGAGACAATTTCCAGGAAATCCACATTGATTGTGAAATCCTTGGTAAACATTTTCTGGAAGAATATGCAATGAACTGTGTGAAGAATCTATTTACTCGTTGACAAATCCACACGTGGAATCATCTCAATCTCCTAACGGTTCACTATTTCCAAATTCCAAAAGAAATCCATGGCCTTTCATAATATTGTTGACACATAATCTCAATGACGAATCACATATGAAATGAAAGCATTACACATGGAGAAAAAAAAACGAGAATTTATCTTTGTAAATATTTTTACAAGGCGAACACATTCAAAAAATTTAAGATTCATCCAGAATGGAAATACCAAAAAAAATGTTCGTTTTATCTGCTCGAGCAAGTTTTACTTTACACAAACAAACTGTAATGTAACCCTCTTTACATTTCCATTTTCAAAAAATTCGGGATTTCATAGAGACTTTTTATAAACTTTCCCTTTCACATTCCGAAATTGAAAGGTTTGACTTTCCAGAGCTTACAAAAAAATACAAATATAAAAAAATGCAATCCTATCAGTTTTCAATGAAAACTTTTCATGCAGTCAACTCATGGGAATTAAAATTTTCAAAACGTTTTCTATTTTCTAATGAAAAAAAAAATCGCTTGAAAGGCCAAGGAAAAAGTGTTACCACAATATTATTTTGATTTCCAATTAAATTGTTCATATATTATTATATTGCATGGAGATTTTGAAAGGAAAAGTTTGAAGGTGAGAATTGACAATTGACAATGAACAGTTTCGATCATGGATGATGCAATGGAAATCTCTCATTCTCAATTTATTGCTATATTTAAATTTAAAGAGACCTTCAAAACTGGGGTGACACTAAATTAGTTGAATGAAATTTGATTTGGTTTTGATTTTGGTTGTGTAATATTTATTGCAAATGTCAAGTCATTTAGTGCATTAACACTATTTTACAGAGACAAGCATAGAAGGTTAAATGTACTACCTACATTAAAACGAAAATGGTTAGTTGTAAGTCACACATCAGAAAATCAATTTGCAAATACTTTTGTTTAGGGAGGATCATAATGATTTGTTGGATGGATTTATTTACAGGTTCGCTTAGTAAATGAGTGCCCAGTCCATCTCTGAATTTAGTTAAACTACATTCTATCGTAAATCTGTAATTTCCAGAGGCAAAAAATTCCACTCCATGTATATCACGAAACTTTAGAGACTTGTTTAAAGTTTTGTGCTTTGTGTCGTCATATGTAGTTGTGCATTAGCATATTTTTGGTACTGGGTCGAGTACGTCCAGCAGGGTCGGCAGGTTTTAAAAGAAACAAGCCCGTTATAAAATCAATTCCTTTGTCATACGATAAGGGCCTCGAATACAAAGGGAGTAGTAAAGTACTTAATTTTTTCATGTATTATGAAAGTACGTTTGCAGCTTCGAGTAGCTCATTTTCAAAAAGTCTCTGTTTGCCTCTTTAACTTTAACTTTCTAAATTAAATGAATATACAGTCTATTAAATTGAATATTCCGTCAGCTTGTTCATTTATTAAATTAAATGAACAAATACTTTCATTCCCTACATTTAAAATCAACTTTGAAACTGACGAGAATTTTACATAATGTAATTATTTGAGTAAAATTGACAATACGAATGTTGAAATGGGATTTCTGTGTGTGGATTTTCAAGCGACGTGATTGTGATTGTGAGTACCTTTCCGGTTACTCAATCTCATCCACATTGCTGGAGCATCGAGGGAATCATTTCAAGTCTCTCTCCACCAGTTGACAGAGAAAGAGGAACGGAAAATGGAATCTGTCATATTAATTAATGGACTGATCAACAGCAGTCTCATTAAAAAGCTAGTCATTTCAATTTTAATTCCTTGGGTTTCCTTCATTCATTCCTCTCACTTGTCGGATGTTCTCACGACGAAGGTGTGAAATTCTCATTACTCAATTCGGAGGAAACATATAGAAAAAACGAAAGGAAGCGTGAGGAAATGACAAGTGCCCACGTCATTTCGTGAGCACTTGTCATTCATCCCTTCAGTAGTACGAATATATACGGAAATGAAACTGAAACTGAAATTTCAATATTCAATATCAATTTTTCATTGTCATTTTTTTTATGCCCCGTGTACTTTCCCAGTAGAATTCATTTCAAAGAGAGAGAGAGAAAGAGAAATGGGTAGAGAAAATCACGTTTGAATCTATTTTATGCAATCCGATGGCAAATGCCATCGGCTCACAATTAGCTAATTAGATATTATAAAAGAGATGAATTGTGATATTCATCATGGAATTTTCCCCGTTTCCCAATTTCCACGTGCACTTTCTCACGTGTAAAAAGAGACGTGAGTCTATGGACAAAAAAAGAAGATTGCTCGCCGACTGACTCCTGACTCAAATAATGAGATGACAAATCAAACTTTGGTCAAAAATACTTTCCCCAAAATATTCAATAGAAATTAGTGAGGACTTGAGTTCACCAGAATTGAATTCAAGCTAAAAATAAGTTTGGATTCTAGAATTGAGATTCGGGGAAAACTGGAGACGACTGGAGAATTGAAAAGACTTGGGAAACATTTCACGGGCGATTGAAAGAGAAATGAAAAGGAGAGAGAAACTTTTTCAGTTGACTCCCCCATTTAATTCCTTTGGATGGCTCACTAACAAATGACAGATGACAAATGACAAATGATTGAAAGAGGGAAATGAGAAATCCCGCAGATGTGGCATCCAAAAATCCTGGATGATCGTCATATTGCCATTGTCATCGTCACCGTCACCGTCACATCCATCCTGACCTTAACCTTTGTAATTCCCCATCACAAACTCCTTGGAAAAGTTTCACCAATTGAACGGAAAGAAGAAGAAGAAGAAGAAGGAAAAGACGGAAAGGTTACCGATTTCAAGGAGTAAGGGAAATTCGTGTGAGGTGTGAAGTGCTGGTCAATTGTATTTCATCACTTTGGCGGAATGATGAGTCAACCAAATCAACCACACGGCTGCTCCAATCCTTGACTCTCCCTCAAAACCTCATTAGTAAACTTTATAATTGTCAAGAAAGTATATTGCTGGAACTGAAGTTGGAGCTGGAACAAAAATAC
This sequence comes from Gisinianus flammeolus, assembly GCA_034699125.1. NCBI lineage: Eukaryota > Metazoa > Arthropoda > Collembola > Symphypleona > Katiannidae > Gisinianus > Gisinianus flammeolus. The sequence goes on along the minus strand of JAIUND010000027.1, from coordinate 141,082 downwards.
GAGGGAAGAGAAAAAGAAAATGAAAAGGAAAAGAGAAGCCATTCCTTTTCATTTTCCATACTAGACTTTCTCCCCCACTTTCTTATGGACTTTCTCTCTCTAGAATTTTCAGAATTCCCAGAATTCCAACAGTTCTCCATCAAAACTTATAAGTTAACTTTGGAATATCTGTATCTGAATAGAAATCTCAACTATTTTCTCTCTTTTCACTCACTTTCCTTGTCTCATTTCCCCTTGGAATTCGCCTGAATTCTCTGTCTCGACTTGTAATTAAAGGAATCAAACTTATTTTTGGTTTTTGCATGACCATTGAAATGGACACGAGTCGAAAATTAGAAATCAGAACAAAAAAACAAGAGCCAAAAAGAATTGTACAGGAATGAAATCCTATCCAGAGTTTCATTATAATTGCCCGGAATTTATTTAACCTTACCATTCATTGTCTTTTCTTTTTTATCTTGATTTGCATTCATTTTCCACAGAAAAAGCATAAAAAGTCTTCAGGGAAATTTTTTTAACACGAAAAAAAAACAATAGGTAAGATTTCTCTATTGTTTTTGATTTTTGTATTTTTCATTATTTCTCCTTCAATTTTCCCAATCAAAATGTCTAGACGGCGATTGTGTTTGATTATTTATGACAGGTGTTAACAAAATTTGGGTCATGGATTCATTTTAATTGAATTTGAACAATAATAATTAAGTATTTTTATTCTTTTTGCTTGCACTGTAGACCTGAAAAACCTGAAAACCTGGAAAATGTGCATGAAAAAGTACATGCAAAAAAAAGTTCCGCAGCGGTGGAAATGCATAACAAATAAATGAAGCTCAGCTCGGCTGCAATTTAAGTTGGAGAGTGAACTTTGTTTTGATGCTGCTACTACTGCTTCTTCTGCTGCATCTCGTTTGAATATTTAAATTTAGACACTTGCATGAGCTTGAGATTTGAGATTGTCTAATCAGATTTATATTTGTTGAAGTTGAAATTGAAATTGAAGGAGACCAAAAAGAATACGGAAAAGAAAAGAAATAAAAAAAAGAATGATGAAAAACAAACTCACCGGTGATGAACAATGGGAATGATCTTCATTCGCACTTTGTGTCCTTCGAAGAAATTTGGCTATTTTCGACTCGCTCTTTGTCGCTTTCTTCTCATCTAAAAATAACAACAACACACAAACACAAACATAAGATACACTTATAAAAAATACATAGAAAGAATAAGTACACGAAGCGAACAAATTTTTTTTCAAGTGACGTTGGCCTAGGCTCTGTATTTTTGTACGATATTCTCTCCACGATATATTTCTCTTCGTATATAGAAAAGAAAAACACTCAAGTTCAAGTTTAAGCTTAGCGTAAAAAAAATAGTGTACGAATACGTACAGAATACAGACCGAAACAACATGGAAAGGCAAAATAGGCAAAGAGAGAGAGCAAATGTCGACGGATATAACTTGATGAAGCCCCATAAAAAGAACCCCATCATTTTAAATGAGTTTAGATACGAGTTTCACCATCTCCCCTTTTTTACAATTCTTCATATCCTAAGACAAACAGACATTTCAAAATAAATAATACAGAGTGTATACGAGTAGAAAAACTTCCGGACCAAAAAAAGAAACATGCTCCTTTCAATTTTGCACGGAAAAATAATGAAAAAAAGTAAGTAAGTAGTTTGCATGTATTTTGACTATTTTTGGACTACACTTTTCATGATGGGAATTGGATGAACAAAGTTTATCACAAAGAGGAACAGAAATCGTCATCGTTTTAAACCCCAAAAGATACAAAAAAAAAACTCGAGGGAAAATAACAAGATTTTCTTATTTCCACAGTTGTCAAGCGCATTTCATAAATTCTGTGTGACGTTTGACGTTTGAATCTGTGCTTGGGAGATTACAATACATTTTATTGTCAGCTACTCATTCTTCAATTGACCTTTTCCAGCAGAGTTTCCCCTCGAACGAATTTCTGTGATAATTCAAATCTATCATGACAAAATTGCTACAAAAAAAAAACAAAACAAAAAGAAAATCCGTGAATTTTAATGTGGAAATTTTGGATTTATGGATTTACATGCAGGAGAGAAAAAACGCGGATGGGTGAATCAAGAAATTAATGGATATGATATTTTGGCAATTGTTTCATGAGAGTGTGAGTTTGTGCCAAAATTGAATGGATTTCAATGTATTTTGGCAATAATATCCGTGGGGAGCCAGTTGCTTCACACAACTCACCAAAGGAAAAAAAAAGACAAACGCCACATCACATCACATGACTGAATCTTACTCCATTAAATTATATCGTACTTTTGAATCTGAACACATTTCCATGACAATGTCAATGCCAACGGCAATGTGGAAAGGAAGAGCAATTAAAAACATAAAGGAAAAGACAAAACAAAGACGGATTCTACATATTGTCAAGGGAAAAGACACGCATGAAACATTTCCTTTGTACTTCTTTTTATGTCCTATTTTCATTTCATTTCATTTCAAAAAAAAAAAACGTTCCCCGACTCAGATTTCTGCAGAATCGTTGATTGACAAATTGGGGGGACTTTTGTATATCTATTTGTATGTCTCTGTAAAATGTAAATTGATGAGTGCTTGAAGAGACAGCCACAAAGAAACAAAACTATGGATGTGTATTTATTTATTTTTGTGGGTCAAAGGAAATTCGGGGGGATTCTAATGAATTTTTGCAGATGTCTGTCTGGTTCCCAAAAGTCGTCTGCTACTCCAGGTTTTTTTCTGTCTTTGATCCTTCTCGCAAAATAATTGGAAATGGGAAAAGTCAAAGTCATTTACAGGAAAATTCAACTAGTTTCCATTCAAATTCAAAATACAAAATCCAACTGCTCAAAGAGAAAGGGAATTTAACTAAAAACTCTAAAAACTAAAACGGAAGTAACCAGGAAAACGCGGTTAAACTAAAATCACGCTCGCTTTTATGCCGTATGGAGAATTCACAGGGAAAAGGAAATAAAACTGACGTAGAATTGTCTGTGAAATTGGGAAAAGTCTGGACGTTATTTATTATTATTTCAAACGAGTCAAAAGACTGTTGCTTTTTCCTTTTTTTTATGGTAGATTTCGAGGGAATTCCATTTGCGATGAAGTTATTTTTTTTTCCTTTTTCTCAAACGATAACAAACAAACAAAATCCGCATAAAAAAAAAAATCTATTCAACTCCAGACAAATTGCAAATTTTGTGGAGAGACTAAAAAAAAAAAAACATTGGAAAAGCCAGCCGACTTATTATTTTTTCTATTCATATTCTGTGTTTTTGTTATGATTTATGATTTATGATGATCTTGAACTTGAAGAATTGTCTTCACGTTTTATTTCGCACTTCGCAACCCTTCACATTTTCCACACACACTCTCTCATGACGACACTCAAAAAGAGAAAAAAAAATCTAATTTCGTGTTGAGAGAAATGTGGAAAGCGAATGCTAATGAGAAAAAAAAATGTGACGATGTCAAAAATTTGACGTGCCCACAAAAACAGATAGAATACGAAGAAGAAGAAAAAAACCCTTTACTTTTTCTATGTAATCAAGACAGCTATTTTTGACGTTTCACCTCAATAATATATTCGCCTTCCCCCAATTTGCAATGCAATAATTGCATTTCCAATTCCAATTCTTGCTCCAGGATTTGTCATCATTAACGAAAAGAAGGGCGAAGTGATTGCATGCTTTTCCCTACACAAATACATAAATAGATGATAACACTTACAAATACGGCGTAATAATAAGTATATGTAATAATAATAATTGTGATTCGCTTTGATCTGATTTTCCTGTCAACTCCCGGGATTCGGAATTTGGGATTTCTCGTTTGGTTGGTTGGTTGTGTGCGGAGGATAATGAATTTAAAATTCAAATGTGATTCCATTCATCAATCTAAAAGTAGAGGGAAAATGAACATGGAAATGGAAATGAAAACGGAGCTGTGGAGACGTCATATCGTTTACAGTCACACCGTGAAAACGAGATGTGTAATAATAATTCATCACGAAATTTCCATGCAATTGAGATGAAGGAGAGGGAATGATGATGAAATGGATTTCCTAGCCATGAGAGAAAGTCTGTCAACCGACGGAAACTCGATGAAATCATTTAAATTTGAAGCTCCTCTCATTCAAATTCATAAGTTGCGACGAGACAAGATTCAGCCAGCCTCAGGCTATACGCTAAATAAATTTGACACTTTGCTCTCTCTCTCTCTCTCTTTCACGTCTCAAGATTTATGGTACGATTTACTCTCTCTCAAAATACATGCGAGTTATTTATAGACTCTGACACTCTCGCTCGTGATTAAATTAAATGGAGATTTCAAAATTTCAAATGTCAAAATTCTGAATTCAAAATGTCTTGAGGTACAATTGATATACGAATATAATTCAAAAATTCATCAAAAATTCATGAAATTCATCAAAATTCAGAAATCCCAAATGTTTTCAACTGTTTACCTGTGGAATTAGATGTTTTATGAAGTTGTTCACCCGAGCCGAAATGATGAGATTTTTTGGAAGAAGTGGATTTACAGGAGGAGGAAGTGTGAGGATGTGGATACAGAAAGTGTGAGGATGTGGAGCTCGGTGTACTTTTCTCTTCCCCAGAATTCTGCTCACTTAGGACTTCCGAACTCCGACTCGATCGAAGACTCGCCTGCAAACACAAACAAACCAACAAACAAAAAATACACATGTAAAAAAAAAAAAGTTTCACAATTCCCATCTTCCATCTTTTCATGCTGCTGCATATCATTATATATAAGATTTATTATTATTATCCTCATCGTTGTTCCCATTCCCCCCCTCATTATAATCCCCCCATTCCCATTCCCATTCCAAATTACATTCGAATGAATCCCATTTCGGAAAAGGTACTCAAAATTCAGAGGATATATATTATTATTATTATATGGGATAATTATGAGCGTGCGGTTAAAACGGTCGGAAGTATCTCTTTTGTCTGGAGAGAGCTGGAGATCCCTTTTCATTTCATTTTGGGAAAGAACCAACGAACGAATGAACAAACGACGAGGACGAGGACCAGTGACGCAAATAGACGGAATTTTGAATTAATATTCTCTCATTTAACGGCAAGGTGACGATGACGGAGACGGAGACGGTGAGAATAAACTCACTGGAGCTGGAGAAACCGGGGAAATGACCGAATTCCAGTCCCAAAGATCGACAATCTACATTTAGCTACTTACTTTCATTCCCTGTATAAAACTGTTCTCTTCTGTTCTGTATGTAAAGGAATTCGGTAATTATGTCTAATAGTTTCCATTGAGGCGAATGCTCGTGGATTTCATATATCTGTAATAATATTTGTATGTATGAAAGTTGTTGTAGGAATGAGGGAAATTTTGTTATGTATGTCTGGATGATTTTACACTCCCTCCCATCGAGTTCAATTAAATTAAACGTTTGAAATGAGGGATTTTCCATCGTCGTCACACAGAGAAATGTCAAATGACATTGTTCACCTTGGAAATTTCGTCCCTATTTAATAATCCATTCAATGTCATTGAAAATCCTCAGAAATTCAGGACATTTTTCCTTGATAACTCTGGAGCTTTTTGATGATTTACATTACAACTTTACAACAATGTTTTATGTAGGTAGAAAATGCAAAAAAAAAAAAAAAAACGACAAGTGAGGGAAATTCCGATAAATCGTAAAATGTGACATTTAACATTTAACATTTTGACATTGACATTGAAATTTGAATATTTCAAGTGTTTCTTTTGATTTTACGTCGGTCGGCCTGCGCTTTCCCAGCGTGTGTGTAACCGTAAATTACTCCAAATACCACAAAATGTCGCTCTCTCTCTTCCAGTTCCAGTCAATTGGCACACAGGGATTTTTTATTGGGAGGAAAATGAATTGAAAAACCTTGTTCTTTTGGTTGTTTGACGGTTGAGTTGGAAAAATTTCTGGAATATCCGTAGTTTTGAACTCTCTCTCTCAAATTCACAGTTTGATTCCAACACTCAATTTGAAATTTCTATGGCCAATGACGGGATTTGTGTCTGTCAGTTTAATCTGACGTCTTCAAAGTCTGGAGCTTTTAATATCGCAAGTCTCACGGTTTGTTTTGGGATGAAAAGAGCACGGATTTATTATTAACTTCTCTTTTGTCATGTTTGTAATTAGGATTTTCCATCTCTGATCTCGTTTGTTTTAGTTTTAGTTTTAGTGGTTGACATTGAACAAGTTCAAGACTTTTTGATCAAAATAAAAATCAAAACTTCAAAGCAGAAAAATTACATTTCAAATATCCAATTTTCAATGGGAAAAGGAATATGTAAATAAATGAAATAAATAAATAATCAAATGGCAAATTGCAAAGTGCAATTTGGCGAAATCGGGGAAGACGCAAAGGAAAAAAAAAAAAAAAAAAAGGAAAAAAAAAAAATAAGAAAATCCATTCCGTCTCATCTCAGTCCATTAAGGAACTTGATTATTTATAATAAATCAAGAAATGGCATTAAGAGTTTGTCTAAACAAAAAGTCGGACACTCTAAATTCTAAATCCGGACACACAAACAGCCGCTATAAATAAATCACATTGCTATTTCCATTGCCATTACCAAACTCCAACAAGTTGAAACGAGTACTCGTAAATGTAGAAACTTTTGCCGTTTCTTTCGTATGGATTTGAAATTACACAATTGGCTTATAGTATTCAAGATTTTGACTGGAGGATTCCATTTTAATTATAAATATTTCCCTCTCCAATTTCACAGTTGTCCATGGAACCAGTACCATTTTTTTCTACTCCAGCGTTTCCTCAACTCCAGAGATCTGACGCAAAAAACTGATGGAAACTTGAAACTTTACCGAAAATTCCCCTTCTTTTCTGAATTCTGGTCTACATGTACAGAATGTATTGAATTCCATGAATAATTTCCATTGGGTAAACTACACCGTCCCGATATGTTTTCTCGGGGAAAAAACATCATGGAAATTCAAACCCGACTCCAAATCCAAATCAAAATACAAAAACGAAAATATCATACAGGTTTTTTTTCCATATGGATATTTTATTGTTAGTGAATGTTTGCGTTTGCTCATTATTTGATCTCGTTTCATTAATTCCAAAGGATTCTTTTCCCTGTTACATTTGAAATTCGGATATATACAAAAAAGATCTGTATGAGATTTGAGACGACGATGGAATCATTCGAGTTATTTTTTCCACCGTCTGTTTCTGTTTCCGTTTGGTTTTTAGTTTTAGTTTTAGTGTGTGGGCTCACAGAATCTCTATACACTACAGATGAAGAGGAAAAAATGAAGTGCGTGTGTGTGTCTTTTCCACATTTGTCTAGAGGATGAAAGTTTAGTTGAGAGATGAGAAAAGCTGGAGCATGTGGTTGCGCGTCAAGTGTGGGGGATTTTTTAATAAATTACCCACACACACACACGACACAAAAACTTTCCACATTATTTCTCACTTTTATACTCGTACTTCTCTCTCGAAATCTCTTTCTCTCCTCTTTCAAAGTCTCTCTACACAAACACACACGAAACTAAATTTATCGACTGGGTCGATGGACCGTGAAAATTTCTGTAGACATTTCTCTCAAGTAGTTGATTTCATCATGATCATCATTTTATGAAGTAAGATGATTGTATCCGTATTTATTCAGACGGAGGGAAATGTGGGAATTTGATATTGAGATGGACTGACCTTGAATTGATTGGTGAGATCGTCAATGGTTCGGGTTTGGGCAAAATCAAAAGTGAATTCTGAAGCTCGAGGAGTAGTTGATGCCCAGCTGGGTGAAGACTCACTTCCGGAGCTTTGGGCCAGCTCCAAATTCTCGTTTCGCATCTACAGAGATCACAAAAAAAAGAAAGAGACAAACTTCATGTTTAAATTTATTACATTTTATATCGTTTTTCTCACAATTTCCCATAAAAAAAAAGTGCAGAACTACAAAACTACAAAAACTATACAAAACTAAAACTAGAGAAACAGACAGAGGAAATTTATGCATCTCAATTCTCAATTCTCAATTTCATTAAAATCTACAGAGACAAACACAAGCACAAAACCAAGATGCTCAAATACATTTTATTACGTAAACTTTCGTCAAATGTTTGTGCTGAAACGCATGTGGAAAGTTTGAAAGTTCTGAGAATTCAGGCTCTAAATTCTAAATCTAACATTTAAATTTGAAGGAGGATGCAGATGAAAAGCATGTGCTCACTTCAGTATCGTACGATACATTTGTGAATGTCATGAGTGCACTCCCGAATTTCCAATGAAACTCCATAATAAAAATCATCCCAAGAGATTTAAATGCATGATAAATAAAAATCCGGGAGCATTTCCCTGTGGATTCTGAGAATCTGACAGCAGATTTTGGAGTGCACATTGCATTTTGCAAATTGGGAATTGGAAAATGGCCTCAATGTCAACTCGAGACTCCTCCGACTGTCAAGTGAAATGAGCATGTGGAACCTGGAAATGTGCCTCACGTGGACTTTTTTACCCTCACATTTTCTTCAATTGTTTCTCCATGTACATTTTGTTTGCACATGTCCCCGTCGCTCACCATCCCAAATCACAACCAACAATCTCATGATTCCGTCTGACAATTAAACAGTACAGATAAATTAAATATGGTGGAATTGAAGATTGAAGAAGAGCCCTCCAGAGAGATTTCTTTCTTTCCTCCTATTTTTTTTTGTCTTCATTATTATTCTATTTCATTTTATTTGACAAAAAGACAAGAGCCAAAAGGATAAAACAAAAATTGTCTCAAGTTCTCAGTTTCAGTTTGAGAGTTTGAGTTCCCAAACTGTCTAGGAAAATCTTAGCAGACTTTCGGCTATCTGTAGTTTCTGTAGTGTGTGTGTGTGGACTTGTTGAAAAATCCTTGCTCATGTCAATTACAAACCCCATCAGAATCCGAATCCGAATCCGAATCAGAATCAGAGTCAAAATCTGAATCACAACTGCTCAACAGAATTCACAATTCTAAATTCACACACATACACACACACACACATTTTAATTCTAATTCCGTCAGTTCGTTGACAACTCACTTTGACTCCCAACTCGTCGTGACGTCATCACTTGGCTAAATTTAATACACGTGTACAGAAATACGAGGACTACAGATATAGGAAAAGACAGGAATAGCCAGCACACGAATCCAATCACAAATCAAACCTTGTGATTGTGAGTGTGTGATATTTGATATTCATTTACATTTACATGGAGCTCCATTGCGCTAGGTTAGGACTTTGTTTCCCCTCCATTCACTCTTTCATTCCCATAACTTCATAACAGATTAGATTAAATCCTCTTTTGATTAAATCCGCTCCAATGAACCCTTTTAAATGTTAAATGTGTGTGGATTGTCAGTTTGTCAGTTGTCAATTGTCAGTTCCCAATTATTTTTATCAATCTGCGTATCAAAAGTCAAAACGCATTCAAATCAAACCATCCGGGAAATTTCCTTTCTTCTTTTTTAGTTCAATGGCCAATCAGAAACGGAAAATGATGATGGTCACGTGTACTTTTCCATATTTCTATATTTTCAACTCTTCTTTCCTTTGCTCACATGGAGGAAATTTTATTGAATTTTCTCATATTCCGTTTACATTTGACTGTCTGGGTTTTTGCTGTCAAAGTAGGAAATGATGACAAGGACAATGACAACAGACATTAGTGGAAATGGAACGTCATTTTGATAAGGGAAGAAACTGAAATGATGAGGGAATTTACACGGTTCGGTTCGGTTTTAATGGACTCTGGAAAGAGATTGAGAGAGAAATGGGCATCAATATCTGTATTCACAAAATGAACACAATAAGTATACGAGTATTGTAGAATTTTCTAGACTGGAACAGAGCAAAAGAGGAGAAAAGGAAAGGGAAAAATGCAATTTGTAAAGTCTCCGCGTTGACTTGTCAGAGGGAAAGAGAAAAGGACTTTCTCCAAGCTTAAAAACATTCCAATTCTTTCCCTTTTTATTTTTCTGTTTCTGTTTCTTTTAATGTATTCACCAGAGGATTTATCCGTGTTTTCATGCGATAGGGAAAAAATCCCCACTATTTTATATACAGATTTATTCCCTTTTATGAGCCAACCAGTTGAATTAATAACAATCCACAACTCCACAAGTCTCCATCACCATCATAATCAAAATCAAAATCATCGAATGTGAAAGGGAAGGAAAAGGAGAGAGAGAAATTACAGATACCAACTGTACAATTCATTGTTGTGTACAAAAGTACCAAACTACAAAATAATCTGCGGTATATCTTTATTATTTCCTCGAGCTTTCCCTCTCATTTTCCCAGCTTATGATTTCATTCCAAAAATGTCTCTCTCTTTCTCTCTTTCCACATTCGTTGTGAATGTTCAATCAAATTCTCGAACAACTCGAAACTAAGCCAAACCGCAGCAAAGACAAGGAAGGAAATGGAATTTCTCCTTTCTCGTTTCATTTCATGCTACGTGCTCTTGCCTCATATTTCTACATCTTCTCTCTATTTTCCTCTCTTTTGCTCTGGAGAACGAAAGAGAGGAAAAACTCAATTTAGTGTGCCAGTCTCATCGTCGCTGAGAATCACAGTTTCACTTGAGAGAGAATCCCAAACTACATGTAAAAACTATTGAGGAAACAAAAGAGAGAAAGGAAAGAAAATCAAGATGAACGGCCTGCCTGACATTTTTATGTTGATACATTTTACCTTGACTCTGTAAAGCAAACGTGTTGCCATTGAAATTGTAACTGTCGTCAGTCTTTCAGTCTTTCAGTCTCCTCAGAACTCGTTACAATTCTCCCATAGTCAACAAAAGTGAAAAGAAAAAAGGGAAAAAAGGAAAAGTCGAGGACAAGCAGAAGTCAAAAAGAAATATATATCGTACCTAATACACAAGAAGAAAATGTATTTCGTGCCTTTTCCCTACAAAGTTCTATACGTTTCTGATTCTGATTGTGATTCGGATTCTAATAGTTTATTTATGCAACAGCAACCACACAAAAACATGGCTGTTCAAATGAAAATGAATCGAATGTCATTTTTTTTGTCCCTTCTCTCATCTGTCAATTTGCAATTTGCTACTTACATTGGTACGATAGTTTTCTCAGTTTTCTGGTAGTTAGGAGTTGGTTAGTTGGTCGCTACGATCTACGATATGTCCGTCTTGATATGGTGAGTCGTTAAATAGTTTAATTGAACACACACACACACACATAAAAAGACAGACATGAAGATATGAGCGTAGGATATTACGTGTAACTCCTCTGCTACAAATATAATCCATTTACTTCCTTTCTTTCTTGCTCTCTCTCTCTCTGACCTTTTTAGTTTTAATCTTTGATGGAGACCATTACATTACAATCATTTCCGTCCTCCATATCAATTTTTCAATGGAGTCGTCAACTTGAGTCAAGTCCAAGGAGAGAAAAGAAAAACTCATAGACAAAAGAGCTCAAGTTTTTTTTTTTATCCCCCTCCCGTGAAAATGAACTTTCGACATTCACAAATTCACATTCGTATTAGAAAGTCGACCAGAGAGAAAAGGAAAAGGAAAAGAGTTGCTGGAGAGTTCAAGCTGAAAAGTCATGGACAATTCGTACGAGCAAAGAGCACGCAAGATGTTGAGCTATAGACAATTCGATAAGTTTTTTTTCTATGGACACTCTAATTCTCATTTCATGTTCATGTCCATGGCGATGGTCGATGGTCGATGGGTTATCAAGTGCATCCAGTCGAGAGTCCTCTTAATTTTTTATCCCTATACCATTATAACCATTATAAATTTCCCCGTATTATTCCCACCATTATTATTATTATTACTACTATTATTATTATTATGATCAGACCTTGGAAATTTAGTGTTCCACCTTCTTCATGTGTTCTCTGTGTATTTTGTGTGTTTGTGTTTACATTGGGAATTTTATTACATTGAGATTTATAAATTTTGGACTTGACTTGAATGTCCATGCAAAGGTCAATGTTGTTGGTCACATTCACATAGTAAAAATATCTACTGGAGCTCAAGCTACGAGTTGGAATTGGTGTTTGAGTTACAGGTACAGAATTCGAATTGGAACTGGAGAAAGAGAGAGATGAGGATATGAAATTTACATTTACATTTGGGGGATTGCGTGTGGGAAATCATTCAATTAATCCCAGTAGCGATGGGAAGGAGAGACAAGAAATCAAGGGGAAAAGGACGACCATAGTCATTGTAGTAGTAGTACGATACATACTAATAATACAATCTTGTGGAGTTGGATTTTTTGGTTGTTGATTGAATTCCACACACGAACATTCAGATTGTATCATCAACAAACACATTGAAAAAAATCCCATAATACAGATACTTGTTCCATTTAACAATTCCCAATTCACAATTCCGCATCAGACTTTTTTTAAGTCTTTTTTTTACAGATATGAATGGACAAAGTGCTGCTGCTGGATTGGGACAAACAATCATTTCCAAATCATAGGTATTTGATCGTTTCTACAGGTGATTTAAATTTCAATTATCTGTACATTTTTGTCATTTTGTTTCATAATTTTTATGGACAAACTTGGTGACATTTACATTTGCTGTTTGCTATACAACATTTCGACGTGAAAGTCTTGAAATTTTTTGGCATTTTTTGCCGTTGTGGTTGTGAGGAGACACTGAAGAATCCGGAATTTTCCATCTAATTTCAAATCACTCGTGAGCATGATTTATTTAAGGGGAGAAAGAGAAAAAGAGAAAGCAACAGCTCGCTTGTGCAGAAAATCCGAATAGAGCCCGAAATTCCAATTGGCTGTTTTGTGTATCTCGTTCGAGTTCGAGTTGTGGTTTTGGTTTTGGTACTATGGGAAAAGGATGTTTGAGTTTGAGTTTGAGTTGGATTTTGATTTTGATGCTGAAGGCGCCCATGGAATTTTCAATGTAATTTGGATTTAGATTTGGCCCATGTCAAAGTTGTTCTCGGTCAGTCACCACAAACACAAAATCCGACACATCCGAACGGAAACCCAATGGAAAATCTCCCATCCAAATCCAAACAGAGAGAAGGAAAACAAAGCAAACAAAGACGGGAGAACCGAGAGGAGAGAATAAGAGAAGAGTGAATTACAAATTGAAATGGGGAGGGGACAATCATATAGAAAATAGAAAATACATGGATGAATCAAAATCAGAGAGTCCATCCAGCTTTATCTTCATTTCTTTCCTCTCTCTATTCTCTTTTCAACACTAAAAAAAAATCCCATTCAAATTCAAAATTCAATTGATTCCCTTTGCGTATAGTTGTATAGTTTCTACAAAAGTGTAAACATGGGACTTTATTCTTGTTCTAACGATATATTTCTGCTTCAAAAAATCCCCAAATCATCCCGAAATCCCATCACCCAAATTGCCTCACATATAAAATCCAGAACAACCCCAAATACCCGCATGTTTTCCAATTCAAAGAGTCCATCAGTTTTTGGGAGCGTAATTGAGCCGATGAATTTTAGCCAGCATGTAAATTAAAACTTGCTCAAGTTTGCATACATGAGAATACAAGTACAAGCAATTAAATATTCCACACTCTTTCCACTCGGATGAAAGTTAATATGAATTCTCAGAATCCTTCATAGAATTTCCATTTCCATTTCAATGGCAAACATAGAATTGAGCTTCATTTGCACACGTGGAGAATGAATGGAGAATGGAGAAGGAGAGAAGAAGAAGCAGGAGAAGCTCAATTTCACGTGTTCCCAGGTGTGTCGTCGTCTCCATGTACAATTAAGACTTGGTCAGCTGGAATATAGTACAAATGGAAAATGTGACACGAAGAAAGGGGAAATCGGCAAACGGCAAACGGTAAATGGCCTTGCCACGGCAATCTGGAAATGCAAAATGCATTTCCATTTCCATTTTCATAAATATTAACAAACAAGAAAAATATTTCCTTTACATAAAACTTCTTTCAATTTTATTCCTTGGGCTTGTTTTCCCTGTCCTTTGTGGAAATGGAAAGAGATGCAGATACTTGGCAATTGACCTTTATAAAATCCCCCTATTAAATTGAATGAGAATTTCTCTCTCTCTCTCTCTCTACTCATAAAGTGGAGTCTATTAAACGATCCCAACCTCCTTGTTTCCATATCATAAATAAAAATGGACTCAAACCCGAGGAAAACCAAAAACCGAAAGCGTCATCAAATTTCATGGGAGGAATTGGTTCATCTCCATAGATTGAGTCACATTTTCAACGAGGATTTTGTAGTGTAGTGTAAGATACTTTTGCTGCTGTAAACTATTACTATCTGTATTGCTATGGCTATTAAAAGTATTTTCCCTTTTTCTTTCCCGTGGATGGGAATTCCGAATTGGGAATCTCCCGGGCGCACAAAAGGGAAAAGAACTTGACTCCAACCCCAAACGAATACAGAGCAACAGAGAGAGAGAAAGAGAGAGATGGAAAAAGGGGGAACCTTGAAATCGGAACGAGTCTGGAGCTTCTCGTGCTCCAGAGTTGGGAATATGAAGGTCAGGGAAAGCTATTCACCCAATCACACACAGCCAGAGTCAGAGTCAGACTACGTACGTACGTACGAGTCTACTTCTAATTCTACTCCCAAGCAAAACTTACATACGTTCCCTTTCTCTCTCTCTTTCTCTCTCTCTCTCTTTTGCTTTCTCTCTCGTTGCTTGTCTTTCTATATCTATCCGCACGTTCATCATGGAAAATGGAATATTTTATGACGCCGGATACGAAGATTATCCAATATCCTCTCTCTATATAGTCAAGGCAGTCAAGGATAGCCCAACGAGAAGAGAAGTAAAGAGAATGCCTCTGATTATTTCCCCTATCCATCCTCTACCATTCCCATGCATCCCAATGCACACACACACACGCAAGTATTACACAATTTCATTTTACTTGCTCCCTACCTTCACCTTTTCCTTCATTTTCTCTCCTTTCTCTCTCTTTTTCTCATAGTTTTCGCCCATTATTTTATTCACGAGGGAAAAGCAAAAGGAGAGAAAGAAAGGGAGAAGAGAAAGAGAAAAGTTGGGCGGAAATGGGAAGGGAAGGTCGGCCAGTCGGCAGTAAATTCAGTAGTTGCAAATATTCCGCCCCACTTTAAAAATAGAATCTCGCTTTCCTTTTCTTTCCCTCTTGCTTTTGCTTTTACTTAAGCTTTTTCAGTCAAGCTTCCCGAAAATATTTCCTTTGGATTCAAATTCAAATCAGACTCCAACACTCCAAAAAAAATCCAAACTCATAGCATTCATAGCATTCCCAATCCTCATAAATAACACGGCTAATTATATCGTATTTTTCGACCATATCCCCATGGCCAGAAAAAGAAGAAGGATGCGACGACCGAGGACGTCATCACCATCCCATTTTTTTTTTATCTCCATTCACTAATGATAAATCCACTAAATCCTTAAATTCACACAAATTCAGTGACTTTTTATGGGCAAAATTCTTTTAATAGATTTCCTCGTTCTCTTTCTCTCTCTGTTTTTTCTTCTCTTTTATTATTATTTTGCCCTTTAGTTTTTTTCATGCCGGACAATAAATTCACAGTTAAATTCTTTGAGAAAAGGAAGGAGAAAAGGAAATCAATAAAAAAAATCTCAAGCTACAGATATGCACTAAAAATGAACAATTTAACAATATTCAATATTCAATAGGGAAAAGTAAATAAATACTAAATAAATTAGAGGACAATAGAGAAAAGGGAGTTTCTGATTTTGCAATCAAAGTTTGAAATCATAATCTACTTTGTCACACGCACTGACAACGGACAAAAGCAACAGAGAATGAGAGAGAGAGAGAGGAGAGAGAGAGAGTGGAAAACCCTGGAGAGAAAGCAATAGAGAGAGAAAGAGAGAGAGGGAGAAAAAGAGTGAGTGGAAAAACGAAAACAAGTCAAGTCTGCCATTGTACAATATTTACTACGATATTTATAGTATTGACACAAACACACCCTTTGATTACATTGCTTCAGCTTATTGATTGCCCCCAAACCCTCAAACCCCCAAACCCCCACCCCCTTTCTTCCCTTTACCATTTCTTACTAAGTACTCTTGTCATCGTCATCATCATCGTCATGGTCGTCATTAGTTAGGGATATTTCTATGACAATTGGCATAAACGCTCTTGATTGTCCCTCCAATTTCCATTTTTATTTCTATTTCTATTTCCATTTCCATCCCGAGAAATTACCAGCTATCTTTATTCATTCTTTATTGTGCAAGGTGGACTTTACTGGTCGTCAAAGACGTCAAAGGGCATTTGACAGTTTCCTCACCATTATGTTATGTGACCTCAAATTAGTGATCCCAGTTATGAACATTGTAGTAATATACATAATAATATAATACATACAAATAATACGCAGTGCAATTTATCGTAATTGAATTATGTCTATAGAAAATCAGGAGTCAAAAAAGTGAGAAGACAAAGTGAGAGGCAGCGAGGAGGAGCAACAGGAAGTACATAGGCTATAATAGAATGCAAATCACGACACGCTCACGACACACGGACGAGAAAACATAAAACATAGGTAGAATTCATGGGGAAAAGAACAAGCGACTTCAATTTAAACGATGAAAAGTCAAAGAATATACTTAATGTTAGATGAATACGATTTAAAGGAGTTTCATGGGAAATTGAGCAAATGAAAGAAATGATGGAAATGGAAAGGGAAACTTGAATGATTTAATGACGAGCATTAAATTACAGTGGAATACAAGCATAATAATAATAATAGTGAGAGTATGAGCTAATTAAATAAGAAGTCAAGTTCAAGGTGCTTTTGAGAGGGGAAATGATGATGAAATCAAAGGAAATGAAATGATGGATGAATGCCTACCTCAATGCTGTTAATATTGTGTCCAAATCCAAATGACCACGGGATTTCCTTATTTCTCCACTCTGGACGTGCTTTTAGGTCAATTTTCCCTTGGATTAGGAACTCGATTTGTTTACCTTCTCCTTTTTGTCGGTTTTGAGTTACTCGTCCAGTGTCCAGAATCTGCCTCCGAATAATGATGATTGATTCTAATTGGTCCAGATCCAGAATCCAGACTCTGATTCTGATTTCTTCGATGACGATTTGAATGCAAAGAGGAAATTAAACTCGGCACTTTCCCCTGATTTTTCACGTCCACATTCACACTTTGTATTGTTTCTGTTTTTATTATTTTTATTATTATTATTATTGCTCCTCAAATCTAATCCTAATTTGAATTTGAATTGAAAAACGTCAGATTATTCGGAGAATTCGAATGCGGGAAACCGTGTTTTACAATTACAATTACAATTGTAATTTGACGAGACAATGTTCTAAGATTGTTGTTGTTATTGTTGTACTGTACTTTGCGGTCGTCGTCCTTGTTGCGTCCGCTTCCTAATTGCTTTTTTGTAAATTGTAAATGGTGAATTCCTCGTAGAGATTTGTTTTGCTTCCGTTCGACGCTCCCTTGAACTTGACTTTGACTTTGATTTCCTTTCCCTTGATTTCCTTTAGATTCCTTTAGATTTCTTTGATTGTCAACCAAAACTTTTCACATTTGATCAAATGACGGTGGTCATGACAACGGTGGTGGGAATTATCTTTTTGATATGTGGAGTATTGAGTATTGAGTATTGAGTATTGAGTATTGAGTATTGACTGGTACTGGTATGTAAGTATGTACGTATGTATACACAAATGACAATGTCAATTACACATGTACTACACGCACCGACGCAGGCTGATTGGGATTTGAGAATAGAACGAGAATGATTGCGTAACGTAACAATATTCCCTCTACTTGTTGTCCGTCTGTCTGTCGTTCGTCGGTCCTCGGTCCTCGGTCCTCAGTTCCTCACACAACAGAGAGAACAATCTACTGTATGTATTTATTTTTTGACAATGCACCAAAGCACCAAATCGCAGGCAGTCAGGCAGGAGCAAGCGAGCAGTGGAGACGAACCGAACGAGAGATGAAAAAGATGAATAGGGAGAATTTCCCCGAGATGAAGAATACCAAATACCGAATACAGAATAGAGAGAATAGAGAAAAAGAGACTGGAGAGTGCTTCAACTCTCTGACTTCAAATCCAAATCCCACCAAACACACACAAACACAGCCAGCGAGTAGAGAATAAAGGAGAGAAGCGAGCGAGGAGTTACACAACCAACACGCCAACGAAATGCATCAGGACGATGTGTCTGTGTGTGTGTGTGTACTTTTTCGGGACTTTCGTGAATTTCGGCAACTCGCGACAGTCTGCTACTGCTGCTCTGCTCTGTTCTGGAAACTATAGGCAATGTCTACATCTACATCTACAATATTCACATACACATACAAATATACAACTTGACTATACACAAACGCTTCTCTTCCTCTTTCTCTTTCTATTTCTCTATAGTCTGCGAATTCGCTATTCGTCTAGTGCGTTCTTCCCAACTGTGGAAATCGCAGGCGAAATGTTATACCCGGGCTTTTTTAGCTCTACACTCTGTAGAGAAAGGGAGAGAGAGAGAGAGAGCGAGCGAGAGGAGCAGATAAGGAATTCCACGTAAATACTTATATCTGTATTCGGGGCTTCGTTTCGTTTCGTACATACAGATATCTGTACGTATCCATTTTATATTCTATATTCTGTATTATATATGATAGTATACGGCAGGGAGGGAGGTAGGCCTTCAGCTTGATCTCGTTCCAAGGGTTTCTCGCATCTCATCTCCGAAGAACCCGTCGTGGTGGTGGCTCTTACTCTTCCTCTTGCTCTTTCTCGTGCTTTTGCTTTTGTTGCTATAGGGAAATGGAATTGAGCCTAGCTCGAAAGTTGGTATGATACAAATGTACAAGTGCGAGTCTCATGATCATGGCCAATATTTCACTACATATTCTATTGTGATATGTACATGGTGGTTGGTTGGTTGGTTCGTTCGTTCGTTCGTTGGTTCTACATACAGATATATACGATATATCGCTCCTTTCAACGTCATCAGAATTGGCCATATGTATCCACCTCAAACGTCTCTAGCCTTTTTTTCGTTGTTTCTTTTTTACATCCCTTGTTCGTTGTAACAGTTCAATGGTATGCATGATATTTAGCCGACCGACTATGTATCTTATGACTATGATCCATAGTCTATGGATCATTTGTAAACGACAACAACGATGAGATGAGTTTTCCTCATCATTTCTCCATGTTGTTTCACTATTTCACTTTTTCAGTTTTTTATGCATGGTTGCAAATTTGGGGGGTCTACAGAGATTCCATGTGTACATATGTATTTACGATATGTACAAGAATATAGGGAGTTTATCATCAGCATCATCACAAGTGGGTATATTCAGAAAATGAAGTGAAGTCTCGGTTACTTATTTCATCGACTACGGTGTATAGACAGAGAACGAGAGAGAGTGAGCGAGAGAGAGAGCGGAGTATTTGAGTTTGGATGTGACTGGGTGAGACTTTGAGAGACGGGAGACTGCTGCTTTTGCTTATACGCAAAAAGTTTCCATAAAAATCGATGTAATCTTCTGCGGGGGGGTTCATTCCATGCGCTTCACAATCCACATCCACACTTTCCCCTCCCCCCAAAAAAACCAACCAAACTTTCGTTCTTCTCTTGTTCTAACGTCGTCGTCGTCGTCCTCGTCGTCGTGTATCTGCCTCGTATAACATATGTACTTGATGTACCAAGTGTTGTTATGTTTATTGTTCTTTTGTTTCCCTTCTACAGATATTGGGGATTTTATCTCCCGTATTTTATTTTCTATCGACTCTATTCTCTCTTTCTCTCTTTTTCCATTACTCCATTTCTCTCTTTGGGGTTTATTTCATTTGTCTATTGATGTAATCCCGAGGAGAATGTAAATGCATTCATTTCCCTTCGCTGTCTCTCTTTCTCTCTTTCTCTCTTGCTCCATTTGGTGATTCAGTCTCAACTCCATGCAACCTGTTTCTGTTTCTGTTCTTATTTCTGTTTCTCCTTTCCCCCCGCGGGCCAAACAAATAAACAACGAGAAAAAAAGAGCACTCACTCTATTTTTCTCCAGTACTTCAGTTCTCCAGTTAACTGGGAAGGAGATTCTTATGCATGGCCTTGATCTGCATTGTATGTGAACGTGAATGTGACTACTCTTTGTTCTATCCAACGTTTGTACATACTTGACGAGATGAAGATGAAAATGAAAACGTCTCGAGTGTATCCTGTTTCCATTTCCCAGAAACAACTCCAAACACTTGATTTCCTCGTATATTTATTCATTTCCTCTCTGCTGGCTGGCTGACTCGACCATGGCGACCTTCACAATGAACAATCACAATCACTCCCGTCTTTTTGTTTGCATTTGTTTTTGTTTTTGCCGTTCTATTTCTATTTGGAGCTCCACTGCTATTCTGATTCCGATTCCTATTCCTACTGCTACTGCATATAATAACAGTATAATAATCATAATGTAACACTCGAGATATTTGGAAAGTCCATCGGATTAAATCCATCACTTATTCATTTTTTCATCTCCATTGCTTTCCTCACCATTTTGCCTAGTGGATTCCACCTGGGAGGCCCAGTTTTCCACCAGAACTCCAGGAGAAATGAAAACAAGAGAACGTGAAATCAATCAAAATTCAAAGTATGGACCCTGGAAAAAATTAGAATACTTTCTAGGTTACTTGTTGTCCCTGACTTGAAGGGTGCATTTATTCTATTCATTCATTTTATTTATTTTACTACGCGGTAGTAAATAAAAACGGGGAGATTTAAAAGGAAAAGCAAAAAAAAAAATCATGGATGTACAATGGGAAATTTGAATCAAAATCAAAATCTCTTCTCGCCGTTTGCCATTTGTGGTTTGTCGTTTGACAGTCATCGTTAGACTTAGACTTGGGATGGAACGAGGAGGATTCTGACGTTTAACTTGACAGGGAATTCATTCATGTTCACATTTATTTATGATGAAGATAATTATTATCTCCATTTAGACGTCCCATATCGCTCTCGCTTTGAAACTTTCACTCTTGTCAAAAGAGCTGGAGCATCTGCTCGTGTCACTTTGAATTCTCTTCAACGTCCAATGGCGATGACAAATCTACTGTGAAAATACACATCGTCATATACCAAACAAATACAAATACCCGCATCCTTCCTATTTCCTATTGTGTAGTAAACTCTCTCTCTCTCCTTCTCTCTTTCTCCCTCTCTCTCTCTGCTTACAGACATGGAATAAATCGGACAACTCTCTCGTCTGTAGGGAATTCCTTGCTGTAAACAAGCAAACATGCAAACATTATGCAACAAGAACGAGAACGAGAAAAAGAAACGAACCGCTCATTTCGCCTCGCCCTTCAACAAATGTCAACACACTCCGGACTCTTGGAAATTCAAATTCAAATTAAAAATTCAAACTCAAACGTATTCGTAAAAGCACAAATACTTCTTGGAAGTCCCCAAACAAAAGGCAAACTCAACTCAACTCAACTCAACTCAAAGGATCTTTCTATTTCAATGCGTAGGGAAAGCAGGGGCAAAAACATGCACTTTACATTTTAATTCCTACCGCGGCTTCCCACGGTGGTTGTAAAAGGTCTAAAATTTCTATTGATTACTAGATTGAACTTTTGTCAATCCCTGTAGTAAATGGCTCTTTCCATATTTATGGAACCGTATTTTACATGGTTCAATCGTAATTAGAAGAGAGATCTCCAGTTAACATTACGCTTGGGGCAAAAACATGCAATCCGTTTTACCAGAACTTTTTGTCATTGTTTTGCACATTGTTTAGAAGACAACGAAAAAAAATAAATAAGGGACATGTATTTGTTGTACTCAGATCGTTTGAGAATTTTACAACTTATCATTTCGTGTGCAAGTGCAATTTTTCGGAACGTCTTTTACTGTCAAAACGCAGAAAATCATTTTTTTAGTCAAAATGCTACCTTTTTTATCCTTCTAATGACTTGATAGAATTAATAACGTATTTTGACACCGGGCTTTCCATGAGTCTATGAATTATTTTTTAACAAACCATATATAATTTCGGAGGCATTTAATTATGAAATGAGTGTATGTTTTTGCCCCCACATGTTTTTGCCCCGGGTTTCCCTACTCAAATTAAGAATATTTAAATTGGAACATTTCCTCATTCTCACAGCGTATTTCTCCTCTTTTGCCATGTTCTGTTTGTTTTTGTGCTTCTGGCCGCTAGACAAATTCAATTAGCAGCAATTAAAAATGTAAAAAAAAAAAAAAAACTAGGGAATGGAGATGATCAAAGTCCTGAAATTCTGATGAAATGCTCTCCAAATGAAAATGAGGCAAAGTGATCAGAGAAAAAGGGAGCAAACACAAAAAAATTTACAGTCTCTGTCTTTGTCTTTGTCATTTTGTGTTTGTCAGGAATGAATTGATGAAAGTGAGCATTGGGGAATGAATACAGATGCGGGCAGGGAATTTCCTGAACGTTTTTTTTTCTCCTCACGCCTCACGCTTCAAGCGTGTGAAATTTGGTAAGTGTAAGTAAAGTACATATGGTTGAAATTTCTAACTCCAGATTGCAAAGGAATCCATATTGAACTGGAACTGGAAACGGAAGAGTTTTTAGAAATCCTGGATAATTTTGATGATGCTTAAGAGTGGACGCTGGAGCAAAACAGAAATGGGATTTTATTTTTTAGTCAATTCCGTCACATGTAAGTCCATTGTTTTTTTTCTGCTTCACCTGGAAATGCCAGCCGATTGGAAAAAATATTGAGAACAGGAATTGACGTCCTTTTATTTTTTATTCACATCGACAGCCACTTGATTTTTGTCAGCATTTTTCGACTCAGTATTTTTAGGATTTTAACGTGAAGTCTACGAGGGAAGATATGTGATCATTGTGCAAATGTACACATGAAATTCAGTTTAATTGCTTTGCTCTTCCTCATACTCAACAGCGCTGAATGGGAAATGGAACTGTCTTCAAAATTTTCCACGGTTGCTTGCGGTTTATCCTGCAAATTCCAGTCAAATTCCATGTCTAACAAATAACAAATAACAAAAATTGTGGACCTTGAAAATGTTTGACGTTTCTTGGTTTCGTTTCACGTTGAACTGTTGAACAGTTGAAGATGAAAATGAAAACGTAGCAGGGAATTTCAATTGAATTTTTGAACTTTTAAATAAGAAGGGAAAATCCAAAATCCAAACTCAAAATCCTTTGGTAAACGCGTGGACTGTTGAGATTCTCCACAACTTTTTCACTTAACGTGAAGAAGAGGATAAAAGTAAAAGAAAAAGGAAAAGTCAAAGTCAAATTTGCTCAATCCAAATCCTTTCTCTTCTGTTTGTTCATCTTGAGATTGTGAAGAATCCTTTTGAGTGACGTCCGTCCGTCCTTCACTCCTGCATGCAAAATCAACTAACGTTCACGTGGCAACATGCATTTCCCCTCTCTTTGTTTTCAACTCGCCATTTCATCTCATATTTCATTGGAATGGCAATGGCAATTGCAATTGCAATTATTATTATCATTATTCCTAGAAAAAAAGCCATGTTTAATACGGGAATTCAAATGCGAAAAAAATGTATCAATCAATATGTATACTCTCAAGTTGAGAAGGAAGAATGCCAAGGTCCGACATTCAAATCAATGAAGCAGGTGCTTTTCCAGGTGCGTCAAACCAAACTATGATGGAGACGGACAAAATAGAGCATGAAATATTTTTTGGATTCTGGATTCTGTTCTGTAGAGAAATGGCAATGGGAATCCTTCCTTGTTTTCTTCATCTCTATTTTCTCGTCCTTGACCAAATTGTGTGTTGATGTTCATGCTAAAGAAAAAGGAAATTGTTTTTGATGTGAGTTCCATATGCAATGTAAATTGGGAATCTCCTGACCACTTTTCTCCAGGAATAAAATAGCCATCATCTCTTGTGTTTGTGTGTGTGTGTGTGTGTGCGAGTCTAGTACTTTTGGGCATGAATTCCCCATTTGTACCATTTCCCTACCAAATGTATCCAATTTCTCCGTTATCATCAATTCAAGGGAGTTGTTTGCATATTGGAATGTCAATGTTGCTTTTGTTGTTTCCATACGCAATGAAAGGGAAAAGGGAAGATTTCCGTGGGCGTAGTGAAATTGACATGGGAAAACTATTGTAGTTCTCTTTTGAGTGTTGAGTGTGCGAATTTAGGGGGGAAATTGGCAAGACAAATTTAGAAATTTGAAAAGGTGGGGGGAGGGGGGAGAAGTCTCGGGGGAAAATGTATCTTCAGATAAAAATAGAAATACATAATATATAGAAAGGAGAGAGAAAGAAAGCGATAGAGAAAATGTGTATGGGAATTCTCTACAGACCGTTCAATTTCAATTCAAATTGTCTTGGACTAACTCCCTTCTTTCTTTTTTCCCATCATTTGTCTATTTCTGTTCAAAATTGGGTTCATATTGCATTCACTCCATCCTTTTTTTCACTTTCACTTTTGCTTTCTCTTTGTCTTTTGTCGTTTGTCGTCATTCTTTAAAGCGTCGGTTGAGTAAAGTCAAAGTAAAGTAAATGCAAGTTTTATTCTATCTCTTTCTCTTTCTCTTGACTTTCTCCGAGTTTCACGAACCAGAAAAAAAGGTAAATAGATGAACAAGTTGGAAGTGTACTCACACTTTTTCAAAGAGATTTTCCAGTTTGAACACACTCAAAAGTGTCAAACTCCATTCCGTTTCCCCCTTTTTTCCCCCTCAATTTCCCCGGTATGCTAAACAAAAAACGGAGAAAGTTTGACGGTGAAAGTAAAACGAAAATGAAAAGTTAAAGTCCTGACACTTTTTTTTTAGCTCTCATGTTTTAGGAAAAAATATCTACTTGCGTCATTTCCCTTTTAAATTGCTATGAACTTGATGGACGTGAGTAGAAAAGAAGAGAAAGATGACAAAATAAAATGATGAGGATTTTTGAGTTTCGGGTAAATTTTAAAATTTCAAATAGATTTTATTTTCGTAATATATCTGTAATGAAGAAATCATCATCAACAAAAAATTGTGATGACGTGACGTCACAATGATTTTACATATAATTCCTCTCAATTCTCTCAAACTCTCAATAGAAGTCGAAATGGAAATTGAAATCGATCATATGTAAATAGTAAATAGAATTAAACAATTTACAGCTATACATTATAGATTATTTTTTATTGAGACACTCTTTCATTGTTATATCCTGATAAAACTCAATTTTGTCAGTTAGTTTAACGTTAATGGAGTAGAAGGTCAAAGTTCTTGTTGAAAATCATTAATTATGGGCAGAGTTAGGTTAGACACGCACGCACGAGTAATTTTATCATTTATCGTTAGTCTATATACAATCACGAGTTAGGAGAATAATACGAATACGAGTACGAATAATGTCATATTTATCAACTTTATTATTACGTTGACCATCAAATCCCACTAATTATTAGTATTAGTAAAACTATCCTAATTAACATGGAATATCTAGTAGTAATAATAATTACAATTGTCAAGTGAATATTGTGCTCATTTTCCTTTAAATTGTAATTGTTATTTAAATATTATATGTACATATATTTTAAATCCACACACGCTTGAGAAAACTATTGAGAGGCTTCATCTTTATCCGAGGCAATATAATTCAACTAGAATTAATTATTTGTGTAATTTGATGATGATTTACAATTATGTAATCGTTTTCGTTTTGACAGATATTTCGATGAGATCATTTAATATTTACACATTTACTATTTTAGATATAGTAATTATTTTATTATTATTATTATTATTATTATTATTATTAGAAGAGTTAAATTTGTTATGATAATTTCGGGATGTCGGGATTTCGGGTATTTATCGCAATATCGAATAATAACGTTAAAGTCTCGTTCGGATTTATACAGGTAAACTACGATATTTATCGTTTAGTGTCAGGATGTTACAATTTACAATTAAATGATTTCATTAATTAGTAATTATTCTAAACATATTATTATTTAGGTACATCCGGTTAATCAAATTTTTGGAGCGACACAATAAATGTATAATACATTATGTATTTATGTTTTTTTTTATTAACAAACTATATTTTCGGTGTATAGGTATATTCTTTAATTTAATTTAAATACTCTGGATTCCCCGTTAAAAGTTAAAAGTTAAAAGTTTAAAGCTGTCGATTTCATATTAATAATAATAATTATTTACATGGAAGTATTTATAATTTATATATATTTTTTTAATTATATTTTAGTAAACAATCGAGTCATTGTTTTATGTAGTTTTATTTCATCTCTACTGTATTTTTTGTTCCAGTGTTCCAGTACAATCACAATTATTATTATTATTATTATTATTATTATTATTATTATTATTAGAAACTAGACCACCTAAATACACTGTAAATATCCATTTCATTTTTTTATATTATAGAAGTTTACCTGCAACTTTTGTTCTCTATTTTCACCTGACTAACTAATTCTGCTACATATAATTATGATAATACAATTTGAATATACATTACAACTCTTTGGATTTAAAATGTTAAAATCTCTCGCCTAAAATACATATGATAGATATTTAATTAAATTTGTTTACTAATCATAATTAACTATTACCCTTGAATTCAATCACTTTTGACAATTCTTTGCTTTTTTATTGTTATTGTTTCCTATTGACTTCATATCCCACAATTCAGAGTTCGTTGAGATTTGAGATATTTTTTTTTTGCAATTTACAATGAGTATTTTGTCTTGAAAATTCAAAAGTTGAAAATGTAGTACAAGAAACCATAATTAAAACGTTTATATATTTTTTTTATTACACCCACTGACATTTTTTGGCTTACTTTGCTTTCTCATTCTTTCTCTGATTTCCGGATCTGTTTACCCAAATCCCTAATTACAGGTAGTATGATTAACAAAGTCCTTTCACAACTGATGATTTGAATTTGGATGATTTTTAAATTGTAAAAGAGATTAAAGCTGTGGTGTGATTGACCATGCATTTACTCACTGATTTACATTACATCACTCTGACTTTCACTTTGACTCTGAATCTGAATCTGAATGTGAATGTGACGAAACCTCACTAAATTAATTCAACTGTAAATATGTAATGAGATTTCGACATCCACATAAAATCCAATATAAATCTCAAATTTCATTGTTGTCCGTGAACTTTGGCAAATTTGAACAGGATTTTTTAAATTTTAATCCGTTCCCTTTTGGCTCTCTCCTTTCATGATCATAAATCCCGATAGATTGACTCAAATTTCTTAAAGAACTTTAATTCGTGTGGTTTTGCGGTAGTAAGTAAAAAACCATCTTTCAATTTGTCATTTTTACGCAAATTTATTTGTTCTTCTCCCACAACAGAGGAAATGACTTAATTGAACTGATTAAGCAAAGGGAATTGAGAAAAATTCTCTAGTTGGTGTGTTGATTTGATCATCTGATTGATTATATGCTGAGTCATTTCTACATTCTACATATGCATGTTTAAATTGTGATTGTGACAATGGGATCAAATTACCAATTCACATCCGCACATCTTTAATCACAAACAAGTGATGAATCAAGAGGACGAGAATAAACTCCAGCGTGACCCCGCTAAAGCCTAAATCAACAACAATGCCAAACAAACCAACAAAAATAGATTCCTTGTCAAACAACAAAAAAAAAAAAACACCCGCATTTTCCTTGTCGTCCACGTCACACTTTCTCTCTTCGCCTTCTGCATATTTAATTGCCAATTAATTGTTGTCAACTGTCAATCTCAATTTGGATCTGGATCGCTCGATCACACGTGTGTAAATTCCCTACAAGGCTTCCCTTTCATTTCATGATGAAATTTTCATCATTATTCATCTTGAATGCGTAACGAAAATATTTTAAGTATTTTGTAACGGAAGTGAAAAAACTTTCCCCATTGGTTTTTTTTGTTATGGTCACTTAAAGGCTTAAACTTCACCTTCAAAAATCCTAATCAGAGTTCTAAATTTAACACAACTTTCTCTGAATTGAATTCGCTCACAGATAAATTCCGAGTATAGGATAGGAAGAAAATTCTCGAGTTCTAAAGAGATTTGAGAAGGAAATCCGATTACATTTGAGGAAAGAAACGCTCCAACAATTAAAGAATTCCCAACATTCTGATTCCGACATCCAAACTTCAAACTTCAACATCCGAAATTCTTTGTCATTTGAATCCCATACAAAATAAAGGGATCTTCAACTTTCTTTGAGAGAAAAACTTTTGAATTACATCATTTGGAATCCCTGATTTGGCTGCATATGATTATGCAGCCGCTTACATAATTTTTGGATTTTGAAATATTTAAATGATTTAAATGGTGTATGTTTTCTGACATTTCGTTGTTATTATAGCATATTGGATGCTTTGAGATAATTTGGACCTTGTGCTCTGTTTAGCTCAATAAATTCAATTCCATTCAATTCATAATAAAAAAAAAAAACTCTGGTTCATTTCCTTTGTTGGTTAGTGGGATTTGACCCAGCTTATTCCACAATGTACGATATTTGGAAATGGGGAAATAGCACAGCACATTTGTGTGTGCTATAAATAAGACAGACTCAGACGACTCCAAATAGGATTTCCCTTCTTCATCTTTCCTTTGTCCTCCCATATAAATCCATATGGAAAATGTGGAGTAAAGAATGTATAAAAAATAATCTAAAAACAGGTTGTGAGAGTTTTGTACGATACTTCATATTACGGAGTGAAAGTCTGGAAGAATGGAAACTTTTGAGACACAAAGAAAAAAAAGAACCGGATGGGGAATTTTTTTTTTTTTATCATTTTTTATGATGGCGTCATAAAAATGTTGGACATGAAAATCTCCAGAGTTTCTCTTTATTTCCTCTATTTTCACCTTCCATTTCCAGACAGACTTTCACCTGACAAAAAACAAACGAAAAAAAAAACTACAAACTGCAACGAGCTCAGTCTGAGCTGCTCAGAATAGAAATGGGACTGAAGAGATTACAATGAGGACTTCCCGTTTCAAATTCAAGCACATGGAATGAATAATAATGTCAAGGAAGAAACGTCTGGAAGTACTTATATAATATATCAAACAATATGAATCAAATCCGTATTTTTGTTTTGAACCCACTTCAACTCACAATCAACGTCCGTCAACTTTTTCTGTATTCAAATGGTTGAAATTGAAATTGAAACAAAGACGGTTGCCACTGGGAAAACATGAGAAAACACTCGTAGGGAAATCCTACACACTTTTGTACAGAATTCGAATAAAAATGTCTATTCTCATAGCCTTAAAAAACAAAAACAAATAATAGGCTTTTTTGATGCTCCAGAAATAACAGACATTATCTTTGTAGACGACTGAACAAGTCGGAAATCTAACTGGATTTTTTTTAATGAAATGCTCCGAGAAATCCGTTGTTTGCATCAGCAAATCCAAATTCCTGTCTCAAACGTCACTCCATTTCTCCAGAAGGCAAATGAAAAAAAAAATACTATCGAATTTGAATGGAAAGAAACAAACGTATCTTAAGAAGCCCTCAAATTCCATGGATTTAAACCAACAAAAAACCCCATTAAAATCCGGAAATACTTTTCTAAAAATACTATACAATTCACCGTTGGTTTCTGCCATCAAATTTCAAAAACGGCTGATCCAGAAATGAGAAAATATACAGTGAGTTCTCTCTCTCTGCTTAGGTACTTTGTTTTTGGCTCCGGAATTTCCGAGTTACGTAATTTAAATTTGTTTAATTAGACTCCGGAGTTTGTACCATAAGCTTCCTCTTGTTGTTGTTGTTGTTGTTGTTCTGTTGAATTACACAAAAATCCTGGAGAATTGTAAAAAATATATGTGTGACTGTTTGCCTGCAGACTTGTAGAAAATTGAAATTGAAAAATTCCGTGTATTTATCGCCACAAGTCTGAACAGTTGTTTTCCCCCTTTTACTCAAATGAAAATAAAGCTTTCATTTCTAATACGTAGAAAATCCCTGCTGTTCAAATGTGAGCTGAGAGCGGACTCAACACATGGAATAAACTAAAAAAAAAACTGAGAATAATAAACAAATGGAGGATGCCAGAGGAAAAGGACACGAAACAAAAACGTTAAAAGTTTAGAGATTACTCAGTACACTCAATACAACGAATAAGCCGACTCTATTCTCTATATTTCCATCCTTTTAATCATTCTTTTGTTGGATCTCCGTTTGGTGGAGAAGGAAAATATTGATCAACTTTTTTTCCCCATTACTCTGTTCACACAAAAAACAAGCAGACACATTTCATCCTTAATTGTTCTCAGAATCCCTTGAACTTTCCCTCAATTCACACACACGCTTATTAGACTACAGACAAAAAGAAGTAATTTTGTAGTGAGAATTGACGCAAAGCTCCTCTTCAATTGCGTAATTCCCTCTCTCGAACGACTATATAAAAAACTTCTCTTCATTATCCTGCAACTGCAACAAGAAATTAGGCAAACAATTCACGAGAGGAAAGTGAAATCGAGAGGACAATTCAGTATAATTAAAATTACCCAAGGAAAGCGCCCCATAAAAAAAATATTATACACAGAATACAGATACAATTAAATGAAATCAACTGACAAATGTGTGGAGATTGGGAATATGTACAAAGTAAAAGAGAAAGAGAAAAGTGATCTGCTCTCATTTTATCATGAATTTTCTTTTGTGTTGTTTCGTGTTTTTTGTATACGGTGGAAAAGGTTTTTTTTTTTTTATTTCTTTTCATTTTCTCGCTGTTATATTTTATTTTAGTCAAATAGTTTCTGAGTAGTTTGATCTAGAATTTGGAATTTGGATCGAATGAATGGAGAATTTTATAAGGCCTGAAACGAGCAGATACTTTTAAACTCTCATCAAAATTAACTCTAATCCCGAAAATTTTGGATTTCGTCAACTGGACGACGTCAAGTGTTGTGTTTACTCAAAAGATTTCACAATCGTCAAAATCTCCAGAGTTTCCTACTCAAACTTGAACTGGAACTGGACTCTCAATTCAGTCAATTGAATTTACAAGTATTTATGCAGATTTCCATATAAAGTATTACGTCAGAAATAAACTTGAGAATTCTCCAAGAATTTCCAATATCAAATGTTTTCTCTCTTTTTCTTCCACTTAATTTAGGTTGGCTGGTGAATTGTGAATAATAACTTTTCCCTATCTCATCGTTAATTTTAATTGAGTTTCATTGCATTGGGGGAAATCAGGTGAAATTTGAATGTGAAGAGTATTCTGTTTTCTTTTTGTAGCTCGTGTAAGATAATATGTATTTTGATTTGGGATGACACAACAACATAATAATGAGGATGAAAACAACACGTCCAAAAAACAAAACCCTAAAAATAGTGACAATAACAACTAAATTCCTCGTATTTCTTGATTCATCCATTTTGCTTTTGATTATGAAAAGGGAATGGAAAGGGAAAAATTAACATCATGTACATTGTTTTCTTGTTTAAATCTGAATTGTTCTTTTTCTTTTCTTTTCTTTTCTTTTTTCATGTCCTTTCCCTTTTCTTTTGCCCGTCCGCCGTTGTTGCGTTTGCAGACTTTGAACCCTGTCAACTCTGTCCTTTCCCATATAATTTTCTCATTTCTTATTATGTTTACGCAATTTTTTGTTATGCCTCCTCCACGATCAAAATCAAAATGGTGAAATCCGGCTAATAGACAGACTTTTAATTTCCACTTGTGCATTTTCAGAATCTTGCATCATTTACCTTTCTTTTCTTGATCATCTTGGCTCTTGCCCGACTTTTTGTTTTACCCTTTCTTCTAACGAGAGTTTTTTACCATGAACTGGCCTAGATACCCAGAAAAATCTGCACACTCTCTCTAATATTTCTTAATATCAATTAATTAACCATCGTTGTGCTGTTCATTTCCTTATCATTTAACAAATAACTATGTAATTGACAGAGAAAGGAAAGTAGACACTTTATATAATATTTTTCTTTCTTTTCTCACAATCTTTCTTCTTCTTGTTGTTGTTTCTTTTGACACAGATATTCAGGCTCAATTGGAATATGGAATGGATTTTGATTATAATTCATAATGAAATTGAAATTGTATTAATAGAGAAATCATTATTGATGATTAATTAGGCTCACACCGATAGACATATGTAGATCCTCCACATTTGTATTTTCTCTGTTTGTTTATATTCAATAATTGTGTACACGAGTCCCACGTGTTTGTTTACCGCAAAATATTACACAATTTCTTCCCATACTCTAAAAAAACTATTTTTTAATTAACTCTGCTTTTTAAATTCTATAGACAAAGGTACATGAGGAATTCTGGAATTATGGAAATCTGGAAATCTGGATTCTGTGAATGCAAAATACACCGTACATTTTTTGTGTCCACATGGAAAAAATCACAAGAATTGTAGACGACAAACATTGAAAATGTCCATTTGAATTATTGTTTCTTGAATCGGACATTGTTTTATTGGGGAATCGGAGGAAGCTTTGGTTTTATTTATTATTTATATCGTTTCTGGAGACGTCTTACTTGATTTTTTCATTTCATTTCATTTGTCCATCGTCATCATTGAGCTTTGAGTCCAATTTCTTTATTCCTTGTACGCCCACTGTCGATACCTTCATTTACACACACAAAAAAAACAACAAAGAGAATTAATTCACATTTTGTCATGATTTCCCATTAAAAGCTATCCAAATTCAAGTCCAAATTTAAATCCAAATTAAATTGAAAGTTGCACAAACCAAAAGTTAAAGCAAACCATTAAGAAATTATCGGATGGGGAAATGACAAGGAAAAAAATATTACTGCGAGAGTGAAATTTGAAAGGGAAAATGAAAGGGTTGAACGAGTGAGTGCTCGCCGGATTCCAATTTATATCCAATTACAATTTGACTAAAAACCCTCAAAAAAAAACCTCAACTGCGGAGATCCAAATTCTACATTCCAAATCCTCAATGGCAAATTCCGAATAGGAAAATCCTCACGTGAGTGCAAAAAAACCAATCATCTAAATCTTTGACTTTGTGACTCGAGGAAATCCTTGTCATTTTATTGCCCCATTAAAACTGACGAGAAGATTCAAATCCAAAGTGAAAATGAAAGTCAAAGGGAAAGTGAAAGTGAACAACAACAACAACAATCTGTGGACTTTAATCAAAAGTTAAACGATATATATGTACCTCCCAAAAATAAAAGCTTTTTAACTCACATCAATACAACTAAAACTAAAACGAACGTAACGTCCATACAAAATACCACTAATGACAACTTAATTAGCGATCAACCTCATTTTCCCTACGATTACGATACACATCAAAACGGGGAAACCGTTGACAATTTATATCACGTTTCCCGATCACGTTTGCCAAATGTTACATGACGGAAGTTCACGGCACTGATTTCCAGGGAAAATGAGGGCTTCAAAGGTTTTTCTTAGGAAACATTGTGGAATGCTGTGAAAATTCATTGGAAATCATCTTACTTCTGCCTTCTTGGTTATTTATTGTTCATCCCATTGTTACAACCACGAAACCTCCTGAGAATGTGTGAGATTATTCAATTCCGAGAACAAAATCCTAATTTTTTCTGTAACAGAAAATTGTGACGTTTCTCTGAAATGTCACAGTATTCATTTCATGATGTGGATTCCGATTAATTCTGTGCATGCTTCATCACTCAGCTTCTCGCTCCAACTGTGATTCCTCGCGTTTTGTGTGGTCCACAGTCAACTCTGCTGTCACAAGGAAAAGGAGCACGATCTCGGAAAATCCCCCCTCCCCCCCAATTTCCTTATTTCCCTACATTTTCATTCATTGTGTGCAAAAGTATGCATCTTCAACCTTAAAATTACATAGGCATGGAATTTTAATGCTTGATATTTGATACGGTACATTCGGAATATTCGAGGAAGCTTCAAAATTCAAAATCCCTACACAGTTTGTATGACAAATCTGAAGGAAATTTTAGAATGAAGAATTCCTTGTTATTTTGTACCACCCAATCAATTTAGTATTTGGGATTCGGATATGAACTGAGCCGAAACTTTCCTCTTGTCTCATTTTCTATGGAGATTCCGAGAGAAAATAAGAAAACAGGAAATGAGTCTCCCTTGAATTTGCAACAGTTGGTTTCACTCACAAATAACTTGGTGATTCTCATGGTTTTGGAAAGTCAAGGTCATTTCTTGAGGATATTCAGGCGAATTTTGCACATGGATTTCCCCTGGATATGATGAATGACGATTGACGATTGACGATTGACGATTGACGATTGACGATTGACGATTGACGATTGACGACTGACGAATCCAATGGATTGGAATATAGAAATAGAAATGGACATGGAAATGGAAATGGAATGAAAGTCTGCTTGTCTGGGGGAAAACAAAGGATTGGGAAATGCGACACTCGGAATTGTGACTGTTAATTGGATTTAGATTGTCTTTCTCTCTCTCTCGATTCTCGGATTTATTTTTGGAACGTCAGAGGTCCAGTCCCAAAAGAAGAGCAGGAGTCGAGGGAAGGATTTTATTAATAGATCTTGGTGTGTGGTCTTTTGGGTTGGTGGGTGGGCGGGTACGATTACGAGTGAGTAGGTGAATGTAGGTGTGTTTTTTGTGTTTTTGTGTGATGTGCGTGCCACGCGGACTTTCTCCTTCCATTCCATTCCTCCTTTCATTCATTCCATCCAGCTATTTATAGAGTGACTAATAAACGAAACGAAATGGGATTATAAAGAAATAAAGACAAAAGAAGAAATCTCCCCCCTCACTAAAAATAGCCTAGTCAAAATTATTTAGTCAAATGGATTGTACAGGGCAGCGTCGAGTTGACAAATCCCCGTGGAATTTCCCCATGCTACATTTCCTTTCACGTGTGTCCTTGATGAAATTATTCTCCCGTGCACATTGTCAACTTCAAATCAAATTTACACGACTGCCAACAGAATAAATCCAAATCCAAATCCAATGACAAATGAACAGGAGAAAGCAGTGAAATCCCCCAAAAAATAAAAGACGGACATGCATTTTGGTAGGGAAAAGGGGAAAAGTCAATAGCGGACATGAATTTTGGATAATTACATGGAAGGATTATCGCAATTGCAAATACAAATACAAATGCAAATGCAAATGTAATGGCAATTAATGAGATTTATTTATTGTGGGGGTGGTTACCGTTTTTTGAGCCAGAGTTCACGAAAGATTTTGAGGGGGCTGATAGAGCTGCGGGCGTACATGGTGGCAATCCGAGCGAGAAGGAAACTATTGTCCCCACCTCTCACACCTGCCTGGATCAAACATCAAATTGACAAACAAAAACGACGTGGCGGGAAAGTAAATCATGTTAGGACCACAACTCTACCACAACAACAACAACAACAACAACAACAACAACCACAACAATTACATCTAATTCTAATTCTAGTTCAAAGTTCCAAACTACCGGGGTTTTTAGTTAGAGAGGGGTGAAAAGGGGGGGAGAAGGGACCTACCTGATTCACTTGATGATGTGGGTGGGGATGAGTGGAGGTGAAAGTGGAGCTTTCCCCCGTCGAATTGCACGGACTTTCACTGCTCTCCCTTTGCTCATCGTACATGTCATCTTCATAGTCTTCCTCGAGGAGTGGCGGAAGTGGACCCAACCGAGACACACCTATACCAATTAACAAATTAACAAATTCAAAGAGACACAGACAACTATATTAATTTCAATGGTGAAATATTCACAGTAGAGATTTGATATGAATAATTGACTTAGTTATGTAACAAAGGTTATTTTTATTTGTATTGGTGACTTACTGTAAGTATTATCTTGGACTTGAGTGGGAAACCGGAAGTTGAAATCGGATTCAAAGTCCTCCTCGAATAAGTCCTCATCCTCATCCTCATCTTCATCAAAAGTGAATC
Organism: Gisinianus flammeolus; assembly: GCA_034699125.1. Taxonomy (NCBI): domain Eukaryota; kingdom Metazoa; phylum Arthropoda; class Collembola; order Symphypleona; family Katiannidae; genus Gisinianus; species Gisinianus flammeolus. Next base: position 105,163 of record JAIUND010000027.1, on the reverse strand, counting down.
GAGCTTTGGATCGTGGGATATTCCTTGGGAAATCCGGAAGTGTCGTCCCCACCAAATCTTCACCCTCCTCAATCTTTTCCAGGCTTTCAAACGTCCCATAACGATTCATCGTGGCCCCCGAGCAATGTGATAAATCCTCTTCATTGTCATTATCATTGTCATTGTCATTGTCATCGTCATCGTCATCGTCATCGAAATTGTAGTCATCATCATCCCCATAATTCTCGGCTGTACTGTCATTGGACTCGACCCTCAAAAACTCATTCTTCCCACCACCACCGATTCTGCCCGAGGATGAGCGATGTCCATTGGAATTGGACATGGAATGAGAATTGGCATTGGACACGACGCTACAGTCGTCTTCCTCCTCTCCATCGCCATCTTCATCCTCAATTTCAATGTCCATATCAAAACCATTCCTCATTTTCCCATGTTGATGATGATGGAAATTCCCATGATGATGTGGAGAGTCTGGTGGCGAGTCCTTCGTGACGACGATCTGTGGTCGACCTGGACTGTCCAAAAAGGAACTGACCAAAATACTTTTACTCGAATATCCATTGGATTGTTGCTGTTGTTGTTGGAGATTGGGATTGGAATTGGAATTGTGATGATGAAGATGCTCCACACTTTTCCCACCACCACCACCATTTGAGCTTCCAGCGATGGGTGGTTGTGACGATGGCTCTTCTTTCATGGAGTTGGAATAGCCGCCGGCCAAACTGGAGGAACTGGAAGACCATGAAGGATCCGTCGTCCCATTCTCAGCTGCTGGAGACGCGGAAGCCACATCCGATGAGGAGGAAGTGGAATCATCCGAGGACTCGACTCGCTCCACTCTCGCCGTTTTCTCTTGCTCTAATCGCGTGTACAGTACTCGCTCCTCACAATCCACCAATCCTTTGCCCTTTGCCTTGTCTTTATCGTCGTTGTCGTCCACAGTTGGTTCCGTACTTTGAACCATCCCACCATCATAGATTTTAACGACAAGGGGTTCTTTAATTATGGGTTCGATGGGGATGGGGCAGCCGCCTGGACCATGGGCATAGTAATTGTAGTGGGACGAGCCATTGAATTGAGTGCTCGCACTTGGTGGAAGATTCCCAGTATTCGCGGATGAGACACCCGAGATTGTGGTCAGAGTGGAGGATGCCGAGTGGTTACTTCCGGTTCCGGTTCCGGTCCCACTCCGACTACTCCCACTACTTGTTTGACTGTAGTTGTAGTAATATGGGGAATTCATGCTGGAATTATTTGAGTTGGAATTGGAATTGGAATTGTAATGTGTCGAGTTGGGATGAGATTGAAAGAAAGCTTCACGTTTCTCCATTAAGAGACTTCGATAGTTTTTGTCAGGGATTTTCGTACGGATCCAAGTGAAGTCCATGTAGTCATCATCCTCTGTCCCTGTTGCCTTGTCCACGGTGGCAGTGGTGGTTGTCGTGGTGGTGGGAGGAGGAGGAGTTGGAGGGGCCTGGTTGTTGTTGTGGTTGTTGTTGGAGGGAGTCAGTTCCACCAGCGTCTCCACTCGGTTTTTATCCGGGCGGCAATCTTCGACAAAACAGACATGAGACATTGGCTTAGTTTCATTCTGACTCTGATTCGGACTCGGATTCTGACTTTGACTTTGACTTTGACTCTGATTGGGATTGGGATTGGAATTGGAATTGATTTCATCCCCACTCATCCATGTGGAAGCGGTGGATTTTGATCGACAATTATGGCAAATATTAACAAGTGGAGGGTGAGGGTTGGGGTTTAGGGTGGGGGCAGTGGGAGCAGTGGGAGGGGGTGAAGCCTCAACAGGAACGGCAACTACCTGCGGCGCCTCCACAAATTTACTTTCAGTTTTACTGTTACTGTTTTGGTTTGGATTTGGATTTGGATTTGGATTTGGGTGTTTGTGGGTTCTCGGTTGGTGGTCATCCGTCACCTTCTCTTTGATTTTCCCTGTGTCTGTGTCTGTCGTCGTCAGCCCGACCATCACCGTTCTGTTTCGGTTTCTGTTTGAGTCAGCATCGAGAAGATCAAGATTGAGAGTCTGGGGAGAAGTCTGTGTGTGGGAATTATTAGAATTATTAGTAGGGGGACACTAAATTAAATCCATATCCTAATCTAATCTAATGTACGAATCAAATTTATCAGGGTTTTTTCTTGGTGCCCAAACTAGTCGGATTAGTAGAAGCTCCAGCCATATAATTCCCCACCATTTTCATTTGTTCATAAGTATGCGCTGATTTCCTCATTTGCTCATTTGTACAATAAGCATTCACACAAATACAAATACAAATACAAATACAAATACAGATAATCTAATCAAAAGTCGAATTATTAAGATTAAGAGAAATTGAAATTGAAATTACCTCATTTTCTTGGTTTTGATTTTGATTTTGATTTTGACTTTGACTTTTCCCGTCGTCCGTCTGTTGCTGTGGCTGCTGCTGACCGTGGAGTAGTCCGTTTTCACTGATCACACTCAAATTCAAGTCCTCGGAGGCCTCGATGGTGGAGGAAGAGACCATCATTTTGGAGTTGTTGGGATCATGAAGTCGCTCAATGAGGATCTCTTCACTAATGCCCGAGTCGTTGGATGAGGATTCTTCAGGACTTGGACGTCGATGGGGATGATTTTGATTATTCGGATGAGCCATTAAGTCCTGGACTCTGTCCAATGTTGAACCATCCGAGTCACCATCTTCCCCATCCTCAACTTCCACTTCCACTTCCGTTTCCGTTTCCGTTTCCGTTTCCCCCTCCACTTTTGTCTCCCTCACCTCATTTTCATCCAACGAAGCAGAGGCGGAGGCCGAACCGAAACCCAATGGATTTGTATTTGTATTTTTACTATTATTATTCATATTACCATTATTGCTCTGTGCTGATGACGAAAGCGGCGACGACGACGACGACGAGGACTTGGTTGAGGCACTTTGAGTTTGACTGTGACATTGACGGGGGCGAGGGATTGGAGGAAGAACCGGAGGAGGCTTGTTGGTGACCTGGGTCAATGTGACGCTGCCCAACGAGGAAACCCGCGCACCCGCAATCAATTTGTCCTTTTCCTTTTCCTCTTGTTTCTCTTTGTCCATGTCTTGGTCAATGGCTCCATCATTATCAGAGATGGAGCTGGTTTTAGTCATAGTACTGGAATTCAGTGAGGAGGGTTGACCCTGACTTTGACTTTGACTTTGACCTTGACTTTGACCTTGACTTTGACCTTGACCTTGACCTAGGAGTTTGGGGGTGGGGACGGGAGAGCGGGTGTGGTAGTAATAGGGGGCGACGAGGGGATGATTCCCATTCTCCAGTCCATCATCCCCCAGTTTCTTGATGAAAGAGCGACGATCACGCGGGGTGATACCAAAAAGTTCAGGGTAATCCCGTCGGACTTTGTAGTCAATGAGGAGACGACGACGAGCTCGAGGATCCGAGCCGAAACCGGAAACGATGGGGGAATTGGCATGGACTTTCCCTTTGGCACAACTGTTACTATTCATATTTCCATTTCCATTTCCATTTCCATTGACATTGACATTATCCGTAGAGTTTTGTTGTTGCTTTTGTTGTTGTTGTTGTTGTCGCTCTCTCTCTTCTTCAAATTTAGAAGGAGCCACAACTTTCTTTGTGGTGACTGCCCCTGTCATTGCCATTGCCATTGTCACGGCGGGTGGTTGCGGTAGATTAGCCGACTCGTTTTCTTTCTCTTTGTCACTGTGAATGATGCCGATTCGGGTTGTGGGAAGTGGCGATGAGGAAGACGAAGAAGATGATGCAGAAAGGAAGGCAGTGGTTTTAATGATGTTTGGACAATTAGTGGGAGATGAATTCTTGAATGAGCTGGAGGAGAGGAAATTGGAGCTGGCGGCCGCGAGAATCTCTTGTTGACGATTTTTGAGGATGGCATTCGTCATGATTTTGGGGCCGGGCATATCACTTTTGAGTATTCGTGTGCATGTGAGTATTCCTGGCCCATTGGCACTGGCACTGGTACTGGCACTGGCTGTGGCTGTGATCCCCTGTGAAACACCTTCCGTACGCCTTCCATGAGTCAAACTCCCACACTCGTCCTCGTTAACCACCAACATTTTCTCATCTTTTCCTTTCTCTTTCTCCAATTTCTCATCATTTTCCTTTGGCTTACAGTTCAACGTTTGCTTTTCTATTGAATCCGTGGAATTTTGCTGTTCCAATTGTTTCTTTGGCTCATCTTTCCCGAGTTCACTGCCCTCCGTCGAATTCGAATTCTCTCGCTCTTTCATTTTCAATTTCCTCACAGCTTTCACGGGAGGAGTCTGCTGCTGTGGCTGTTGCTGTTGTTGTGGTTGTTGTTTTTGTGATGGAGGCAAAGTGCAAGTGAGGATTTCCGATTCTTCCGAATCCTGTCTCAACGGTCGAGTTTCAACTTTTCCGCGTTGAATCATCGGAGATGATAAATTGAGGCCACGATTGAAATCCGAAATGTTATCATTATTATTATTATTGTTGTTGTTGTTGTGGTTGGTATTTGTAGGACTTTCTCCAGTGGTTGTAGTTGTTGTTGGTTTTATTGTTGGTGTTGGGATGGGGCGATTGAGATATGATTTGAATGGGGATCCTTCCGATGGACTCACGAGCATCTCCACAGGTTTTTGTACTTGCACTTGACTCACGGGCGGCAGCCTCACGCTTGACGCGAAAAACGTTTCACGGTCACTCATTGTTTTCGCTTTCACATTTGTCACCACGTTATTGCTGGAAGGTCGAGGATCGGCGGTGGTGGCGATGCTCAAGTCTAAATTGACAATGTTCGGTGGTTTGCGGTCACATTCACTTGGAGTTGGTTTGGAAGTAGACGTGGGCTGTTGCTGTTGCTGTAACGGTAACTGTGGCAGTTGGGAATTCATGGACATGGCCATGGTTTTGGCTATCGTCATTGTCATGGAACTACCCGGACTGGACATGGAGGACATCATTCGTGTGGTTGGGATTGGCGAAGGCTGAGGATGAGTGCTCGTGAATTTTTGTGGTGGTGAGGTCGTCATCGTCTTCGTGGGGATTTCGTCACTGCTGACCTTCATTTCATTCTTGTCAGTGACAGTGACAGGGACAGCAGGGGACGGTGAGTCGTGCGATTGTTTGTGGTCAGGTACTTGCACAATTCGACTCTGCGGATGTTTTATTATGCTCGGAGAAGAAACGGGGATTTTATTATTGTGGTTACCTTTTCCTGGACCATCCACTTTCTTTTCCTCATTTCCCATGTCCATATTCATATCACATTTGTCCTCTTTCTCTTTCTCTGTAATGGATTTTAAGATAAAGCCGGAACTGGATGGTTTGTTCCAGACTCGACCCTGTGAATCTCTGTCTTTACCGGAAGTGGAAGGATCTTGAATCGCATGGAGGTCTTTTCTCTCGATAGCCGGCGTGGAATTTGAGTGAATCAGTGGATTTTTCTTAAGGACGTGTTCTTGTTGTGGATGAAGTCGTAGTTGCGGCTGTGAGTTTGTATGAAGGAGACTTCCGGTGACTTTTCCGGTTGTGGTTGATGTTGGATTCGTTGTCGTTGTCGTGGTCGTTATTGTTGGGGAATCGTCATTGTCGAGTTCGTCTTCATTTTCCGGCTCCTCGTCAATTTTTTCTTCTCTCCGGCTACTCGTCTGCTCGGACTCTGGGAATTTCTCGACAAACTCCGAGATGGAGAAATTGGACGAGGAGGATTTGGACAATCGCGTGTTAAGCGTGATTCTAAAAAGGGAAAAGGGAACAGGGAAATGACACAAGACAAAAGACAAATAAATAATCAAATAATCCACATACATATTTTAATTCAATAGTTCACATGATTTTCTTATCTAGACAAATTCCCTGTGGATTTTCTCAGAACAGTCAATTTTGAAAATATGAAATGGAGGATATTTTGGATATTTTGCATGTGATAAAAACGAGGGGAAAGTTGAGGAATGGAGCGAGTTGAATGGCCTTTCCTCGACTTTTTAAGTCATGTTCTGCCCTCATGATTTTGAATTGAATAATCGAGAACTGATTTCCCTCGTCTATTGACAATTGTCAAGTTTTAAAAAACTGAGTGAATGTTTCTCATTCCTTTGATTTTGTTTTATGTATGGAACTGTCAAACTAGTATCGTATTGATATCCATATTGCCATTGACGTTTCCCAGTTTGCATATCGTATAGAGATGAAGATGAAGTGGGAAACCTTATGAATTATGTGGAGAAAGAATGAAATTTGAAATTTCCATTCCCATTCCCATTCCAATCTTTACCATTCTTTTGTCTTGTAATCGCACGTACTTTCCTTCTTTTTTTTACTCTTTCAACTTTCACTCAAATCCATTTGTCACCATCATCTCAGTCAGAGTGAAAAAAAGTACAAAGTACAAAGGTGTGATCATGACGGAACGGTGTGCACAATTTGCACACAATTTTTTTTTTTGTGCACTTTCTTTTCCTATATTCTTTCAATTTTTTCTCTAACACATTTTTCTCGGCAAACAAAATGTGTCCAAAAGTAGACGGTGAGGAATCCTCACTAAGGATTCCTTTTGTTCTTTTCGACTTGCCAACTTTCACTCCCGTATTAATAGAAATATTAATAGAAAAAATCATCTCAGGCCAACCACCTTTCACCCAATCACATTTCATTTATTTTGTATTTTGAATTGTGGACTTTAGACTTTGGATTTTGTTTTTTGTTTTTTTTTCTTGGACTTCGGGCTTTTGGCCTCTGCGCAGATTTTCTTGACGTCGTTGAAAGCTTGTGATCTCCCCACTGCCTTGAGCCATTTAAACCTTGTCATGGGGAGAAACAAAGGAGAAAACCTATCAATTTTTGAGGATGGAAGTGGAATTTCTCAATTCCTCAATGATCTCTGGACTCAACAGGGAACGAGTTGAGTGATTGGAGTGAGAAATGAGGTTAATTGGGATTCATGACGTTGACAGGTAATTAATTCCATGGCTCATTACTGACTCATCTTTTTGCATCAATCTCATTAATTAGAGATTTTCAGAAAATAATCCTTTGTTTGTTTGTTGTTTCATTGAAAAAAAGGAAGAAGATGCCAAGGAATTTGAGTTGAGTTGAAAGTTCAAAGACCTCATTTTTAAATGCAGAGCGAGAGATCAAATAAAGTAAAAAGTAAACTACATGATTATGATTATGATTATAATTACCGGATATTTTTTGAGAATGTTTTATATCATTTTCTATCCTGAAGGACTTTCCCTCACTTTCCTCAACTTTCTCCGGGTTGTTTTCTTGGGGTTTTGTTTTTACATGTGTTGTCATTATCATTTCCTTATTTTTATTCATTATGCATCATGTCAATGACTTGTATCGTATGAGATACTTGTGAAGGCTTTAGAATAATGAACAATTTCCGTTACTTTATGATCTGGTTCAAGATATGAAAATACATGGAGACCGGATTGAAACATGGGAATTGATGAAAGTCTCGAGTGGTCGGTTTGAGTCTGAGATGATTCAGGATTCCGGGAATCCAATAAGAATTCTAACCAACTTCAACTTGAAGTGTAGCCTTTACGTGTACTTTATCTCGTGCTCTCCGTCAATTTACTCGTAGCTGTATTTCCTTGATTTTCTCGTTTCTGTGGGGTTTGAAGCATTTTGAATCTGTTTGATCTTTCATTTGAATTTTTGAAGTTGAAATTCAAGTCCCAATTTTCGAGAATCAATTTGCTCATTTGTCTACCATGAACTGCCCATGAGCTTCCCTGCACGCGCTACACAGTTATAGTTCAAGTATCCAAACCCCAATTTGTAAATGCAAATTCGCGTATCGTTTATCACTTTCCGTTACATAATATGTACGAATACTGGTTTTCTTTATGGGAATTCCCCATTTGTTTCCAATTCTAACTCAAACTCCAAATTGTTTGAATATGTTTGAATTATTCCCTTTGAATTTTAATCACGACTTGAAAAAAACCACAGAGGGAAGATGATGTAGTCATTTAAAAACTATATTTGAATTCGAATTGGAGATTGAAGATTTAAAATTGAAATGGAAAAAATTGAACTCACATTTGTCGTTGAAGTAAAAGTTTCCAAATGCTTTTCAATTGCATATTCGTCGTCCTCAGGATGACTTGATTCAGTTTTGGTCGTCTGTAAATGGGGAGAATCCGATCAAAACGTCCATAATGACTCCCCGACGGCTCCGGACCAAACACCAATCGAAATTCATTCTCTGCAAATAACATTGACAAAACAAGGACACGAACAATCAAAAACACATTTATAATCTAAGTTGTAAAATCTTCACATCCATTTAACATGCAAACAACCATGTTATTCAGTCGTCTGCATTTACTAACTGTATTTATATATAAATCAAAAGTTTGAAGAGCGCTCAAAACTCAAAAGTTCTTGTAATTATGTAATTATAGTTGTTAACAATTCTTATTCTTAATTGTACTCGATGGTTTTAATTGTTATTTTTCAATCCCATTCTCCTCTGTCACAAATTTAGAAATGTCAAGCGCTCCTCCAAATATTCACGCGAACGTGTGACGGTGGATGTGACGTCATCACGAGCTCCTCTAAAACTTTCTCTTTCTCGTTTTTGTCTCGCTCTCAACTCTCAAATTATGAAATCAACTTGGAGAAACTCCAATGGCGAATCATATATAATCATATATGGTGACACAATGTACAATCCAAGTCCAATTCATTGTCCATAACTTGACTACTTTCTCTTTGTCTTTCTCAAGGAAATGTATGGAAAGGGCAAAGGGACAGGTTGTGGTTGTGAAAGTCAAAGTCAACTTTCACCACAACATCTTGTTATATTAATTAAATAAAAAGCTTAGTCGTCGTAATAAGTAATTGGATATGTATTTCTTTTTTGTAATTTAAATGTTTGATTCTCAATCTCAACAAAAACGCATTCATTGTTCCAAAGAATTTCCCATTAATGTGTTTGTCTTGTGCAGTTTTTCTCTCATGTCACATGTCAGAGGAAATGAGTCACGTTTTCCCATCTCACACACCCTCCATGTATTGTTAATTAATTTGTACGATTCAAAATAGTAAATAAAACTCCCCAAATCTGTAGGATTTCCATCGCCAGTTGAGTCAATGAATTTTGGCCTCAGAGGATTTGTTTCTTGCATGAGTGTTTGTTTACAAAAAAAACCAGGAGCGGATGATGAGAGTTCTGACGAGTGTTCGTCAGAACTCCAAGTCGAAAGAGATAAACAGTAAACACGCAATTAGTGGGGAGGAATCTGTCACTTCATGGAGGCTAATTAACAAGGAGTCAAGAGAAGAAGAAGAGAGAGCGAGAGAGCGAAAGCATTTTCTCTCTCTCTCTCTCTTAACTTCCCTCAATTAATTAGTTACACATCCCAAAATTTCTATTCCCATGCCTTGCTTTTGACGTTTAACATTTTAAAATAGAATATATGAAAGCTCTCTCGAGTACAATCAAACGGGAAAACGAGCTCACGAGACCTTCTGTTTTTTTTTTTTTTGATGTGGATGATTTTCCTGTTGCTGTCAACTTAAACGCAATTCATTTCAACTTTGTTTCAACGTTTATGGGGAAATTAAAGTTTGAAACGAGAAATATCCTAGTTGCTTGTTTGTACGGCTTTTCCCTCTGTTATTGATGCTCTACAAACCCACAAAAAATTACAGCAGAACCCTGAACCGATGGAAATCAAAAATCCACAAAAAGTTACGTAAAAAAAGTGAAAGTCACGTTTTATTTGGTCATTAATTATGTAAGTGGGAAATAACTCCTACTTCAAAAAAGACGGACGGACACAAAAACAGTTTCATTTAACTTCCATTAATTTCTTGAAGGACTTTTAAATTCCCATTTGAATATTGAAATTGAAATGGAGCAGCATCGACAGAGAAAAGGGAAAAGAGAATGAGTCAAAACACCCATAATATGTACAGATACGGGAAATGACATTAAATCTCGGGCCTGCATGAATTTCCTAACGATTTGACAATGTGGAAATTGTACATGTACAATTTGAAATTGTACATGTACAATTTGAAATTGAATCTTTCACGTGATCCTCATTTGCTCTTTATAAAAAATCACAAAAGACTTTTCATTCCACTTCATTTGTTATCATGTGCAAGTCAAGTGATTGTTATGTATTGTGTACACATTTAAAATGAAATTGTTGTAATTAGTTTTAAATTTAAATTTAAATGACTAATGGGAAACCATTGCAGAAATGTTCAACTTTTTCATATAAAATCATTATTTTTTTATGGGATTTCATCAAATTTCAATTGGATTTTGCATCTCTCTTTCTTTCTTTTTGATTTGACTCAATTAAACTTTTGTCGTGTCATTGATTTTTTTTTCATTGCTATGTTTAATTTTGCATGTACATTTCGAGTGGGAAAAGCTAGTGAAAGAAAAACGGATTTCCGTGTGTAAATAAAGTTAAGGGAATGTGTGTGTTTCAAAAGAATTGGGTCTCTCACCACTTTTCCGGGGTAGATTGAAATGAAGGGTGATGACGTCTTCAAGTCGGATCGGTGGTTCCTTGACAAAGAAAACCCGATCACGAGTCGTATGAGAAGTGAGGACGATAATGTCCGTGAAAAGGAAGGCCCAAACTGGAGTCCAGGATCCATCTGCTTCCTTCCGATGAAGTCGACTCCCAAAAAGCCATTTCCGTCCCTTTTCATTCACCTTCAACGACTATACAAAAAAAAACAAGAAACAAAACAAGAAAATGAGTATATTCATCCACAAAATTATTATTACACACACACATTCATTTTTCCTCCCTAGTAAAAGTACTAGGAAAAGACATGGGCATCATAATTATCTAAAAATAGCTTTCAGAATTCTCACATCCAACATTTTGTACATACAGATTCCATAGATATAATTTAATCATTACAACTTTGTCTATTTGTATTGAGTTTCCTCTTTGAAAATCCTTAGCTTCTCGGGACATTTTGACAGTTGACGTATTTTTAACTATTCACTCACATTTGGATACTCGGTATTTTTTATAATTAGGAATTCCAAAAGAAATCTAGTGACTTTATTTTCATTCAATTTTATTTCACGACTACGTCGCGACGCATATGGATTTGAATTTCAATTGAAACACCCCTCAATTCTCTAAAAGTACCTTTTTAAATAAAACAAAGGACTCTTGATTTGCATGGATTCGAGTGGGACTATTTTTATTTTGATCCTGGATTTTTGGTACTCAGAAACAGGATCCAATTTAAATGACGTCTCCCCTTCATTGCAGTAGAATCCACAAATTCTCCGTACTCACTCCTCCTTTTATATTCATATTTGTGTAATTAAATTTATATAGGTGTAGTCAAAACCATGACAGGAAAGTCATATAAAATCTCAGCAGTCGAATCAGTTCATAATGATCATCATCGTAATTTTGCACGGGGTCGTTTTCAAATCCCAAGGAAAAAATGACCAGGTTTCTCGGTTTCGTAATTACAATGACGACTTTCCTTCACTACAAACATTTCCTTTGTGTCCATGTATACAATTTAAATCCACATCGACATTCACAAAGGAAATCTATCCAAAGGTTAGGTTGAAGGCCAAGAAATTCTGGGGTTTGCATTTCCTCATTTTCCCCACCGCCTTTGTTTTCTTCACAGAAGAGAGCAAGAGAAATTAATTCTTTATTCCGTGTCCAATGCAAATGCAAAAAAAAACAAATCCCACGTCAACTACTAAAAGAAATGGAAGAGATTGTTGTCGAATACTTTGGAGACTTTGCACGAGTAGTTCCAATTTTGAATTTCCAATCCAATTTCCAAGGTCCCTCACCGAATAAAATAAACCACATATGAAATGTCTGTAGACTCGTGAGCTGTCAAATAAACATCTGCATGACAAATTCCTCATTGAAATGAAATTGAGCCGCAAAATACTGGAAACAACTTCCATGATGATGAAAACAACCTCACACGTGAGTAAATACCCACAAAAAACCTCCCATCAATTCGACAAACCGCTACGGTTGACAGAAAAACGTTGGAAAACGTGTGTGCGATTTTCAGCATGATATAAAATCCATCATATAAAATCCATTGTTTTCGCCCTGGAATTGATTTTTAAATACATATACTCCGATTTCATGTACATTGTGCTATGTAAACGGTAAAATCCAAAATCCAACCATGAACGAATTCTATGGAGGAGGAAGAAGACGAAGAAGAAGAAGGAAATTCACTCAAAAATTGAAACTCGCCAGAGATTTAATTCAAATCCTTCTTTTGTTTGGCTTTTGAGTTTGAGAGAGAGTGCAATAGAAACGACGAAAACAACAACAACAACAAAACTTCCCGTTTCCGTTCCTTTGGGTATTGGAAGGGGAAAACAAAAGGATGAGGAAAGTCAGCTGATCATTTCATAGGCAAAAACACGGAGATGCTACTACATCCGAATTATGAAAACGTGTCTGAACTCATCTCAATGCCCCTTGAAAAGGATTCTGGGAATTTCCTGAACGACAATCTCTCGAAAAAAAAAGAAAATCCCGACAAATGAAAATGAAATAGACAAAAGACGTCTTTTACAATTGACAATTGACTTTGTCAGCTGGCTTTACTTCCTCTAAGTGTGTTTTTGTTTTGTATTTCTCAACTTCCAGCCCATCAACGCCAGTGAGTTTATGAACTGGGAACTGGGAAAGTTACACATTCAGTTTTGCAATGTTAACTTGAGATCTGTGCTCAAATCATGTGTACAAGGAATATAGTGAAATGCGTAAATATGAAATTGGAAAAGTCCCTTGAGGCTTACAAAAGCTAAAGGAAAGGACTCTCGTCACTTTCATCACACTTGACTTTCTCCTCCGTAGAAAGTACAAAGACATTTATTGACTTTCCCTTTGTGGCCGTGAGGAGAACGTGCCTTTGGGAAATTGATTTATGAATTCTCCTTTGATATTTTCCTCCTTGGATTGCTCATCAATTAATCTCAAGTGTTTTTTTTCCCACTCTCACATTTCTCTTTGTGTCGTCTTCACGTTTGCATTTGAATTTCCGTTCTGTTTATTTTACAAAACGATAAAAACAAACCCCATCCGATTTCAATCGACATGTGTTGATTGAATCCACAAATTTTTTCCGATGATTCTCCTTCCGGTGATGCCGGGCTTTAAAAAAACACCAGGGAAATTTTTCCATGGGCTCAAATTTCATTTCATCTTCAACAGATAGAAGAATCTCGAATCTCGAGATTTCTGTTTGGACGTCGCCATTTCCATTTAAACTTGAATCTCTATTTACTTGAGAAGATTATCACGAGACTGGAAACGCGAGACGACCGTTTCATTGGATGAAACGCAATTTATAATTACATAATTTGGATTTGAACTTTGAACTTTGACTTTTAAACATTCTCAAATCTCAAACATAACTTTTAATCATTGGCAACGGAAATATACGATTGAAATTTCTCCTTTTGATTTGGATTTGAAGTTACAAGGACTCTGACGAAGATTTGAGTGGGAGTGCAAACAGTTGATTGATGAATGTGAAATCGGATTAAAAAAACTATTTTATTGTCCTCCACAGTATAAAAGAAATTCCTTATTTGTCCGCCAGCAGTGAGCAGATGCACAATAGAGCAAATTATGAATTACGAATTTCGAATAGAAATTACATCAACTCCTTTCCCTCGAGTTCATCAGTTTTCACTCGGATTTATGAATTAATGAATTAATGATAGAAAATTCAATTAGGGCTCCAAATCCGGCAGACTTTCCCTCTGTGTTATTAAAATAGGGATAAATGTGATTTAAAAGAGACGTTTCCCCCGGCCAAATTTCTCATTAGTCAGATACACATTCATATGTATCTGTACATTTTAATTTTAATCCAGGCAATGAACCTAAATTTAATTTACAGTCTTCCTTGTATTTTGTATCTGTACATTCACATTAATTTGAAACTGATGGTGATGAAATGAAGGCCTTCTCACACATACGATAGTTCATTGAAAAACAGACAAAAACACGCCGTTTCTCTTCCATCCACGTTTCATTTTGAATTTGAACGGCCGTGCGGACGGGAAATAGAAATAGAAAGTTCATTTGACGGAAGTCAAATCCGCTCACATACCAACGTGAAATAGAGATGACAGGAGAAATTCCAAATACCAAATGCTCTTACGAAAATGGACGAATATAAAAGACGAAGAGAGTTGAAGAGAATCCGAGGAATTTGCGTTGTGGTTTTTCGTATAAGTATTAATCAACTTATTGTGACAAAATTGAGGATGAATTCCTTCTCTCTCAAATTCAAACACGCACATTGTGAATGCGTGTAAAAGTGAAAGCCGGTCAGACTCAATTCCGTTCACATCTCTTTCTCTACCTACATTCTCAATGTTCTTTAAAATTATGAAAGAGTGACAGTTATTTTTAGGCCCACTCGTCGTCGTCGTGGTCGTTTCAATTAGACTGAGGATTTTAAGAAGCCGTTCAAAAAATCCTCTTGAATGGATTATGATGAGATGGGTCAAAACACAATTAAAATCAAAATTAAATGAGAGCGCCTACAGTCATTTCATGATGATGATGAGGACGAAGCAATTCTAGTAAGATATAACTTATAAAGCTTCAGAGCAAATGTGAAGTCTCAAAGTAACTCAAAGCTGGTTATCGTTTGTAGTTGGTCCTTACGTTTGAAGTGTGTACATTAATGTAGTACTATTTTGGGAGAGACTTTTGCGAGGTAGACGGACGGGATCGGATGGACCACCAAGTGAGGAAGCGGGGGTGGGATTTGATATTTTGATATTTTGATACTTTGATGTTTTGATATCGTAGTTTGATGGTTCACAGTGGGGAGACTCACGTGAAAAACGACTACATACGAGTACATACGATCCCCCTTTTCTTGTTGTTCATTCTATTTATAGAGTAACAATTTTAGCCCTCTTCTTTCGTCTGCTACCTGATGCTCTGTCAACTGGGGACTAATTATAACGAGGATGAGAGTTGATACGATAATAGAACAGGGACAAACTCGCAACCTTTGTTTACTCTTTGCCCCAATGCAATGTGGAACACGCCAACATTTTCCCTAATGGAATCTCTCCAGCCTACGTAAATCCCTCAATGGACACATTCCTTTGGACAACTACGACGTAGTTAGTTGGTTGAGGGCGGAAAGCGAAAGAGAATTAGAAATAGAAAGGGAAAGTTTCATGATCCCGTTTTGTGTTTTGTGTGTGAGCCATCGTCGTCGTATAGTAAATATTGTAAAAAAAGTTTCTACATTGAATGACGAACAATTAAGTTTTGTCCGTCTGTCACCTGACAACAATCTTTCAACAAGAGTTTGGAAGGATAAACAGAGAATGTGGAGGAGAATGCGGTCGTATGAATCATTCAACTCGAGATAGTTTCCGGCTCGATTATGAACAATGCACTAATTCCTCCAGATTTCCAGACTCCAATGGAGAGTCTGCTTCTGCCCACATTGCACGGGAAAAAAGGGGATTTGAAAACACGTCAGGATTCCTAAGGTTTTTGCACACATACAAACGGAAATGTCTGTAAATGTCAAATATCGCTAATTCCTAGAATCTTCCGATTGCATGAACAAATTAACATCACGTTTGAAATTTGTCTTTGAATTTTTGTGTAAGTATTACATACAAAAAAACCCCCATTTTTTATGAGTAAGAAATCGATCTCTCTCCCACATAAATACAACGAGTATTTACACGTGGTAGAGATCTATTGAAATTGAGCTGGAATCACATGTGTGCATTCCGAGTGGTTACATTTGAAGAAAATTTGGGAAGAGTTGGGAAAGAGAGAAAGTCGGATTATTACTTTTGGGAAACGTTATGGGTGGTCTCGGTTTCTCCTCTCTTCTCAAGAAGAATCAAGAATCAAGAATTCCTGGTAAATATATCGTACAGATAAAGAAGGAAGAAAGTCATACTAATTTCCATGGAAAACTCCCATTCAAAAAGCTTATTCTCCATCTCCTGGAACAAGTCTCTGCGATTTCATTCGTACTTACTTTCCCACCGAATCCGCTTCTGGAAATTTTCCAAAGCTCTCAAAAAAATTCTTACTTTTCTTCTCAGCTTTAAGTTTAAGTCCTGTTTTTACAATATTTTTCAATTTACAATTGACCACACCAGGCGAAAACAAAATTACAGTTATGAAGAGAGTCAAACAATGTGGGGATCACATTGGATGAGAGAATGGAGAAAAGCCCCATTCACATTCCAAATATGTATGTACAAAAGAAAATTATCCTAGTCGCTTGTCTGTCTTCCACAATGCAGTTGCCCGGGTAACAAAGAAGAGAGAGAAAGTTCCGTCTTCACAAGCCATTTCAATTTCAATTTCAATTCAGACACATATGATATAAAAAGAAGCGAGTTCATTAACCACCGACTGTGTTAATATATAAAGAAGAAAAAAAGAAGAAACAAACACTCATTTTTCTACCCAACTGGACCACTCTTAATTTATGCTCTCAAAAAGTACAGAAAATTCAAAACTCGAATTAAAATCCTTGAAAGGAAAAAAAGGGAGGAAAAGTAAAGCGGACTTTAATTGAAATTTAATTAGGGGGCGGAATTCACAATCAGTCAACTTGGAGATACAAAAACAAACTTGGTTTTGTTATCAATTCACATTCACACAGTTGAAAAATATCTGTATGAAAAACTAAAAACTCAATTTAAAGTTTGTTGAGGGGGGATCAACAACAAGGAAATTGCATTTTAATGGAAATGAGTCGAGTTCCGGTTAAGAGAAAAAGAATGAGAGAGAGCGAGAGCAAGAGAATGACGTAAATTTTCAAGAATAATGTCTTCAATTTCATATTCATATTTTTATTCTTTGCAACTGATTCTCAACCATTCAACTTGAACAACAACAAAAACAAGGAAGACCCAAATTAATTATTGTTATTAATATCGCGGTAGGTTTCTAATTTCTCTGTAAATGCATTATAATTATAAACCCGAGCCTACCGCATTTCGAGAAAAGTTGGGAGTCCTCCAGAAAAGGCTCAAAAACGAAAACCTGCCTCAACTGAAATGTCTATTAAAATGATAATATCAAGTGTGTTTGTTTTGTCACTACATTTCAGTAGTATTTGAGCTCAAAATAGAGTGAAATGCCATGATTTTGGAGGAAATGTTTTCTGTACTACATACACAAGTAAAAAATCCAGAGTCCATTGAACTCGGCAACTCTTTTCAACTACAAGCGGATTGATTATTCTTTTCATCTTCTGGAGAGAAGACAAAAGAGGGAAATTGAGTAGGTATTTGTCCTCTCTTTTTCTATTTTTCTTTGGAATTTGATTTTGATTGAAATGATAGTTAAAAGTTTAAAAGTTTGAAACTCCTGGCTTATTTATTTACAGTAAGTACAATCCTCAGAGTTCAAGTGTCCATTGTTTTGGTGAGAATTCAAAAGGATTTTCCATTTCTCTCTCTCTCTTTTGTGTTCATCAGTTCTTGCCTATTCAAAATAAGTTATCTCGTCTCTCTCTTTCTCTCTTCAAGATGATTCAATGTGAATTAGCCGTCAGTCAAGAAGCTTTTTAATTTCCTCGCCCATCCAAATGACTATTTGTATTTATTCGGGAAACGTGTAATTAATTGAAATTGAAATGACTTTTTTCTTTGCATGGAATATGGAAATCCCCGATTGGAGTCACAATTGTACAGGTTACCTACCCCAATCTCCATCTCAATCTCCATCTAAATCTCTCTTTCCCCTTTTCTTTCGAAAGCTTCTTTTTTTTATGGAGAGAATTGAGATGAAACTGCTCACAACTGGTCTTTCAAAAATCTCTGATTCCACACACACACACACACACACACACGGCAGAGAAAAAATGATGGACGTTCTACGTAAAATACAGATATTATATCATATATTGAAAATTCCTTTAACATTGCACAACTAATCCAAAACAATGTAGCTATAAAACATTGGGAAAGTGAAAGGGAACAGTGAAATTTCATATTGAATTTGGAATTGGATGTGGATTTTTCTGGTTCAGACTAAAACTAACATACCGCTGGTGTATACTCCAACTTTCTCTCCCAAAAGTTATTAAATCTATGTGTGACGTGAATCCCCTCCCCATTTTTACTTGCAATTGCATACACACACACATACACATGAAATTCAATTAAGTGAGTTGACTGACGATGGACTGACGATAGAAATGGAAACTCGATTCGATTGTCTATTGTCATTTGTTCGTTTCCATTTCTATTACTATTTGTAATGCCGACTCCTTTGTCTCTTCTCACTTGATCACAGGAAGACAAAGAGAAATAGAGAGAGAGAGAAAGAGAAAGAAAGAGAGAGAGAGAGAGAGAGAGAAAGAGAGAGAAAGAGAGAGAGAGAGAGAGAAGGAGAGAAAAGGAATTGCATATTGATTTGAGCGCTCATGTTGTTAAAATATAATTAAGACTCCAGACGATCTGGCACACTTCTATTTCCACCGTCTATGTTTTCTCTGTGACTCATTTAATTCATCGGGAATTCGAGAATCAGGATAAAATAATTTATATGACATGTGAACGTTCGTTTGATGTAATCACAATTATTCTCCATGTGAAAAACCCAGAATTCCCTCCGAAATCCGGATTTTTCTGATCAATTTCCATTTTGTTTCGTTTTGTTTCGTTTCGTTTCATCTAATTTCATGAGAGCAGCAATATCAAGAGAGCGACGAGCTGGATTAATATCGATTAATAATATGAAATTACTTTTACTTTTACCATTTCAATTCCATTCGGTTTTTTATATGTAGTGCACTCATTTGAGTTTCTTGTGTCTGCGCCTTCCTCATTTTGTTTTCTCGATTTTTTTAAATTAAAATGTAAAAGACATTAACAAAAAAAACGGAATCTGATTGAATTCAAAGAAAATGACAAATGAGGAATTTTCAATTAAGCTGGAGGAAAATTTCAATATTCAAATTCCAATTCCAAAATATTGTAGAACGCAAATTTTGTGACTTTTAATTGACACTAAACCCCTTTTTTGTCCGCTCGTGCTCACATAGGGTATTTAGAGCTTGAAATTAATTAATATTAAATTTTACATGTTTTTGGGTGGGGGAGCCCAACTGGGATTTTGAAAGATTGGTCAGGAATTCCTCTGGGATTCTGGGATTTGGAGATTGGGAAACTTTCACTCTCAACATTTGAAGTCTGTGGTGATTTTGATGAGAGAAAGTCCGAGGTTTTTCCTTTGCTTTGAAAAGTGAGTTGAGCCCAATAAACAAGAAAAAAAATATAAAACATATATTACATACATTATGTAACTAATTCAAGAGGAACTGCGAGGAGCGTCAGAAATGGCTTCGAGGAATTGAA
Organism: Gisinianus flammeolus; assembly: GCA_034699125.1. Lineage (NCBI taxonomy): Eukaryota > Metazoa > Arthropoda > Collembola > Symphypleona > Katiannidae > Gisinianus > Gisinianus flammeolus. The sequence goes on along the minus strand of JAIUND010000027.1, from coordinate 85,794 downwards.
ACAGACTTAATTTACAGTGCTAAACTGGGATAATTCTGATGATTCTGAGAAGGACTGTAATTCTTAATCTCTGACTATAAAAAAGCGTCTACAACAGCTCACATGAAGTAAGCTCAAAGTATATTTAGAATCTATATATGAATAATTACAATTCCAACACTAAATGATTTTTCTCAAAATTATGACGAGATCAAAGACCCAAAATTAAGATTGAGATTTGAGATGACCTCATCTTGATCCAAAAATCCACATGTCATGTAATATTTTTCCTATGCATCATCATCTCAATGGATGATGTAAGAGATGACAGATTTCTGTTTCGATGACATAACCAGAGGAACCCAGAACCCACACACTTTGCTAGTACTTTAATTAAATATTAGATGAACTCAAATGTAAAATCCACCTGCTTCCCGATAAAATAGAAAAAACTTACTTTGCAGGTGGTGGAGACGATTCTTTTTTCAAGATCTCGGACGGATAGGAGCGGGTTTTTCTTCATACTGACGTGAGAAATGGGTTCCATAAAATCAGTGTGAACGACAATATTGGCATAACATTCCTAAAAAAAAAACAATGCATTAACAATTTCATTAGAATCCCATAAAATCCAAAAACAAATCCGCATTAATTACGACTTAAATCTGCCCTACTTTTCCTAATCCCTTTGAAAATATTTGTCATCAACTTCTACAGTGCTAAATCCTAAATCTACATGCTATTGAGTCCATCAATTTCGAGTATTCAAAATTACAAATTAGAAATTATACATCTTTTTTGTTTCAAATCAAATTTTCACTTGATTCTTTGTAATTTTGTCAAAAGATTACTAAAAGGAAAAATCATTATTATCATTATAATTATCATATGTTCAGATGGGAATTACTTTAAGGTTGCTGCCGAAATCAGTCCAGTTGTCGAAATGGTGAACAATCTCATCACAAATTTCTAGTAGGTTTCGTAGATGCTGAAAAAAAGTACAGGACACAGACAAAAACATTCATCATATATATTTATCAAATTCTTCAAGGCCTTCAATTTTCGCATTGGGGGGAACATGAGATGAAATTTGTTATGTGTTTGTGACGACGGGAAAGATGAGCCAGTGCAAAGAATAATTACAGATACACGTGACCTCTTTTCATGTCGTGTTGTTTTTGGGTCGACTACGAACGAGCTACGATCGACGAAATGAAATAGAAAAACTATAATAATTAGAAAATGAGGAATCCTCGTGAGAAACTGTGTAGTCTGTCTCTTTCTACTTTCGACAGCTAGGTACTTTTGTTCTTAATTCACACGGTACGATATATCCAGGATCAAGTATAACATGGACAAAAAGAAATAGCTTAAGTATATCTATATAAAGAGAAAAAATCCCGGCCCTTCTCAGTATTTTTGTCCTTGGCCTAAACTCGAGGCTTGAGACTCGATCGAGTTGAAGTTGAAAAGAAAAGTTTGTCTCGAGTCGTGAGCTACAGAATACAGATTACAGATGTATCGCATCCCCATTTCATATCTGTAATCTTAATGTAATCCGTATTGTATTGATCCCTGTCACTCTTTTCTCTCATTCTCACGATGAAACACGAGGATTCTCACTTGTTTGCGATTTGAAGCACGGTGGAGAAACCGGCACAAAATACGATACGTACATTTACATATGTACAGATGTTTTGGGAAAATTCATGAGTAAAATATGAAAAATGTGAAAAATGGAGAGTTGAAGGCAAAAAAAGGTGTACAAAGAGAGAGAGAAAGTACAAACCTCGAGAGGAGCAAAAAGTAAGGAAGTCATATCGAGATGACCTTTTGGCACGGGGGTTTCCAGAACGAATAGAGCAAAACTTTGGATTTTCATCTTCTCGCTGAGGATCATTGAGGAACTACCCAAATTTTTGGCATATGCTGTATACGCTCCAGTCATTTCTGACAGCTGTTAAACAATAAGGACAAATTTTTTTGAAATCACATTTTTACATTAAATGAGCTGATTCATCAATATATCTTACGATATTAATATACATTTAAAATTATTATGTAAATCGTACGTGATCGGAATGAGTTGAAAATAAAATCTCGCCCAGTCTCCAGCCAGTCCGAGAAGCGCCATTTGCCACACATTGTAAAATTCTTTTGGTCATTGTAATTATCTAAAGGAATGGAAAGGAACAATTGAGTAAAAGGACTTTTTTTATTTTTTCAAGTATGTATTGTGTTCAATCAGAATTTTATTTTGGGTAATGAAAAGCTTTGTTGTTTCCATTTTTAAGAGTGTTGTTGCTTACAGTGATGATGTGCGCGAAAATAGAATGGATTTCTGGTGGAGTTAAAAGTTGATTAGCTTGAGCTGGAATGAGATATCGATCCAGTGCAGCTACCACTTTTCGGAAGAATTTCAATTCACAGATGAAAAATTGTTTCAAAGAATCCTCTTCATTATCCAAAAGCTGCAATTCCGCATTCGTAAAGGAATGACACAAGAGAACACACAACCCGGTTTTTAAATACAGACACAATTATTACATCAAATGTCTTATCAATTCAAAAGGTCAGGGAACTCAAACTCAAGAAAACACTCAAATGTGTGCGAACAAAAATGAACAACAAATTACAATGAAAATGAAAAACAGGCATTTGATTTCACATTGTGGACATGACTCAAAATCATGTTCGGAAGTCGGATGACTCAATTAACTACAAATCAAATCTGCAAATGAAATTGGAAAACCAAATTACAAGTCAATGAATCTTCACTCTTTTGCTTCCTTCCAGATCTTTTTTTTTTGCTCCGTCAAAAAAATGAGACAATTGACGACATTTCCACGAAAAACTGACTGACATGTGATCGTGAAATGCTGAACACGAACTCTTGAATTCGATTTGGATTCACCTTTGATTACTCATAAGACGCCATTTTAAATTATTTTCTCATTCCTGTAATGGCCAATTATATTGCATGACAATCAACAACTGATTAATCGTAATTGTGTAAGTACAAATAGGAAATTAATTTCTCATTCCTGATTTCTAATTCTTGTTCGAAGAAAACCAACTATAGAAAATACTAAGGAAAAGCCTTTAATATGATTCAACAAACCGAAAATTCGAAAGCCGGGTATGACGTTACCCGGTTTTCATAGCTTGAGTACTCTGCCTGCCATCTAAGTTTCAATAGAGCAACTGCCTACCCGTGAACAAAGACTTCTTTCTTCACAAATATTTAAAACTTCTCTCTCTGTCAAAGTACTGAAAAATGACGTGCAACATAAAGAATAAAAAAACAAATGCGGTTTCATCACTCCATTCACATTTGACATTGCAAAAAAAACAATAAATATTTATTGAAATCATAAAAATAAAAATAAAAGACAAAAACACATACAGACAAACGGCACCGGGAGTCACAAAAAATTACATACAAATACAAATAATACAATAAAAAAAATCCTATTTACATATTCTTTACACGACAAAATATTATCAAAACCATTTAAAACTATGTAAAAGGATGATTTAAATTTAAATATACATGTGAACATTTAATTAAAAGTCTGTGAGATGATGGTAAGTATTTATGTGTAAAATGTGCTCTTTATATACATTTTTCATTTGACACTTGAAAACTAATTTAATTGTAATAATCATAATTACAAACGGGAAACTTTGAACGCTATTAAGTAAATAATATTTATGTACATATAAAATAAAACATACATAAATAATAATAATGGTAAATGTACAAAGACAAACATTAAAAAAGTCTTTACAAAAAACAAACAAACTGAGGTAGATTTGGGTTAAGAAAACGACTAACGCGCTGGACGTGCTCGTGAATTTATATTAAGTACCATAAATCTAATTAACTTAATTACACATAATAATAAAATCATTAAAATCATTATTTGACTAAATTAAAATCAACAACAAGTTGCATTCGACAATCATCAATCATAATATTAAAAAAAGTAATTATACACTCGGATCTTTTGCACAAGTTTACAAAATAATAACGATTAAAAGCATTCAATTCATCTAATTTACACAACAAAAAAAAACTGTGAAATGCACATTGACAAATTAAGCTCTTCATCTTGATCTTGAATAAAATAAAATGAGATTTTTACCATGTAAATAAATAGATACAAAATAAATGTACATACAAACTTTGCAATATTTATCAAATAAATCAGATTTTAAGTGCAGCAATGATTAAAATATTATAAATAAATAAAGGATAATTTACAAAACCAAAATACAAATGTACAATTAACATCTAACACATGTGATTGAAGTGGGTATGATCAAAAATGCAATATGAATTAAGTATATAGTCATTATTATAATTATATACGATCAAAAGCCAACACGGAGTTCCCTGAAACTGCGTTTCAATTTTAAATTTAGAATCTACGACGGAAAAAAGAAAGATTGCTGGAAGGGACGACGACAGGAGAATGGAAATGACAAATTCGTAAATAACTTTGGTTATTTTAAAATGAATTGCGTAGTGGGCATTGGGCAGCCCGACGATGAGCTCAGTTGACGACATGAGAACAAACCAAGAAAAAATTTAAAGTGCAAATGTTCATTCCATTTCTTTCACTCGCTGAAATGAAAGTAAGTAGATACTGACCTCCTTTTGTGTGTCACCCATTCTAAGGAAAGAAAGTAAACCAAAATAATATGTTCAGGAGGAAAAGCCATCATTTAAAATGATCCTTCAATAATAGGGAATATGAAATGGGAATACGAAAACTCAAAGTTAAACATACGATGTAATATCGCTATCTATTAATATGAACTCGAAATGGAATAAAACTTTATGTAGGTCAGTGATCTATCTATTTGATCCATCTCAGTCACTCTCGCTTTCTCTCTCTCTCCCTTTCTCCAACTCATTCATGAGTTGCCTTCGAAATCCTAAGAGAAAGCTGAGGATGACACGCTTTGACGTTTCGTTGACGCTGACGCTGACGCCGTCGTCCTTGTCATTTTTGGGAATTCCCCATATTTTTTTTTCTATTTCATTTCTATTTCCATTGACATACTTTTGAGATGGATCATCTTCAATCCTCTACTCATATTACTATTATTATTAAGTATTATTATTATGACACTGCGTATGTTATGTTATGCGTCCTCATCATGTCCATGTCATATCTGTACTTGTAAATGATATATAGCAATATATATGCCATTACGTGACACAAATACACGGTCGACAGTCGACAATATTATTACAGTTTAATCTATAACAACATGACAAAATGACAACACAAGTTGTTCGAAACATGTCTCATCTCAGTCTCATATATCTGCAGAGAGTATAATAATAATATCGTAGCAATATAGGGGAAAACTAACAAAAGTTAGCATACCTTGCGCGTCATAACTTCAAGCTGAGACTTGAGACTCCTCATATAATAATATACTGCATACTTTCTTTCAATAACAGATCTATGAAATACTTTATACGGACAACGGATTTCCCTGTGCATTGTGTTAGTTGAAAACTATAAAGCCAAAAGCAAACTCTTTTTCTTTGTGTGAGAGTCCCAAGGATAGGATGATGCTGACGAATATGATGTTTTGTAATTTTCTCTCTTTTCACTCTGCAATTGCGGAAAATATGTGATATCTTTCATTGCGAGAACTCTATAAGTACACAATTGTGCCAACTTAGAAAGAAAATTACAAAAACTAAGAAGACTTTGAAGTAGGTTGTATACTAAGAAGCGAAATGGAAAAACCGTAAAAGTGAAACTCATTCTTTGTTGAGGACTTCAGCAAATCTTAAATACATCCATAGCTTTAATTCCTTTTGTATTTTCCCATCAAATGAGGTCAGTTACAACAAGTTTCCTCATTTCCTCCTTTCTGTTACATATATTATACACAGAGGAATCTGCAAATTTCGAATTGGGAATGACTCAATGAGAATCCTATAGATTAACGTTGATTTTAATGACACCTTTTTCGTATTATTTTCCTCTTTTCTCCAACTAAAAGTAAAACTTTCTTTTTGACATGCTAGAAAATCGAAAGAAATTCTAAAGGGGAGAACTTTATGAAGGTTTGTAATTACAAATCAAAATTTCTTGCAATCGCAAGACACTTTCTCTATTCAATTTGTGTTCTTATTATAATATGTTATTTGGTATGAGTTTTTAGATCCATAGTGAATTGAGATTGAGGTCAGATTAAATTCTACATACTTCCTTGACAATCTATTAAGGATACAATTATAAATGGGAATACGAAAAAAAAAATTGAGTATGTCTTCAAAAAAAAAAACTTTTCTCAGGACGATCAAATAAAAGACGACCTACTAAATTCACTTGGTTTGATTTCCAGGAAACTCAATTGTCTGGATTTCTCAGGATTTCTCGAGTAATGTGAAATTCGTTTCCTCAACCGTATTTTTAGTTTAAATATAGTTTGAATGTACCTAATTCATCACTTTACTTTCCCAAGTCGAACTCCAACTTGCATAATTTAGAAAATAAATTGATCCCCCGACACCGACGGTATAAGAAAAAAGTTACTTTATGGGAATTTGACTGGATTGGAAGTTGATGGAAAATATTTATTAGTGTCATGCAAATGCTACATGTCACTAAATGTCTACATGAATTGTTCATGTTCTCTCAAGACATTTAATGGCCTTTCCATCCTTCCGGTTTTAATTACTTTTTTTTCCTCCTTTTTTATTGCTAATTTCCCTGGAATTCCTCTGTATTATGACCCCAATTGGTTATGTCCTCATCAAATTTCCATACAGAAAACATTGAGAGAAGGTAAAAAGAAATTAATTTTGCTTTCTTTTTCATTTTTCTTTGCAGATAAAATCTCTCATAGCAGTCGTTTGTTTTTATGTCGCCATCTCAAGATGCTTTGTATTGTTCCATTTTCCTATATTCCCATTCCAAAAATTTCTCTTACAGATACAAAAAATAAATATTAATAACAACAACAACAACAAAAAAACTACATTTGAAAAAAAAACCCTGAAGTTAAATTGAAGCACCTACTTTTTTCTTTTTCGAAACTGACTATCTGTATAGTTAAAAAATGCTGGACTTCCTCTGTTTTTACAACAAAATTCTGCAAGTCCAGATCTACACTTGTATCAAAAATATGGAACCCCTTAATAATTAAATTGATAGTACAAAATTGGCATCGTATACTTTTGTCTTGAAATATTATCTGTCCAGTAACTCTTTCGTAGAATTAATTCAAACCTATACACAATAAAAAATACAAACTAAAAAAACAATACTGTAAAAATTGTGCACACTTTTGATTTTAACCTTAAACAATAATAATAATAAACAATAAAATAAAAACTAATACACAGGACAAGGTGCAAAGTTGAAATCTAGATTTAGTAGTAGATTCAACATGAAAATATCATATTCATATTCAAACGTAAGTGCCTTGACCGACCTCAACATTGAATCGGATTTTCCATGAGGAAGATGCTAAAGTGGGTTGTGAATGAATGCTGCTGGGACCTTTCTTGTTCATGATGACAGTTCTTGGCCCCAGCTGATGTTGATGTTGTGGGAGAGGATGACTGGTGAGAATGTGAGGTGAGGGTGATGACGACGTGATGGTTGGGATCGCGGGTGGTGGCGGTTTCAAAATGGAGACTGGTGGGAGTTGAACTCGGATGGGTGTATTATTATTACTACTATTATTGTGACTCGCACTTATCGCCGTTGTCGTGGATGTCGTCATCATCATCGTCGTATTATTCGTATTATTGTTATTATTACTATTAGAACTGGGATTTGGAATGTTATTTTGAGGTAAACCGTTGTTGACCGGCCCATTGTGATGATGGTGATTATTATTATTGTTGTTATTAGTACTATTACTATTAGTATTGTTGTTACTATTTGGGGTCGAAGGAATTGTGTTTGGACAAGAAGAAATTGGGTTGTTTGAAGTGGAAGAGGAGGATGAAACAACGGCTGGAGAAGACGTGGAGATTATTGACGGTTGTTTACTATGACCATGATGACTATGGTTTACAGCTGGTGACGGTGACGGAGTAGAAGGTAATTGTGGTTGCGGTTGGGTTGTTGGTGGACTAGTGACTTTTTGACTATGCCCAGTCCCTGTCCCTGTCATCAACATCATCACCATGGAGCCGATTTGGGCATTACTACTCATACTACTACTATTATTATTATTATTGTTGGATTTCATCACATTTGTATTGGTAGGGACTAAAGGTGCGGGTACTGTTGGAGCTGATGCTGGCGGCATGGACATGGGCATGGACATGGACATGGGGGGAGCATGAACTGACACTGGTGAGAGGGAAATCTTTCGCCACACTTCCAAGTCTAGTTCACTCCCCGTCGTTCTACAAAACATTAGACAAAATATCGCATTAGTCACATTAGAAAAATTAAATATAAATCATCAACTGTACTAATTATTCATTATTATGCACAAATTTCCATATATGAACAGTAACGAGTTTATTATTATTATTATTTTCGGTAAATAAACGAAAAATAGTTCCATAACATACACACAATAAATGTATATGTACAAGTACTACAAATGTGTAATCGAACAGAATGGAAATCGATGGAGGAGAGAGAATGGTTCACGTTTAATGGGGACGATGATGAGAGAGAAAGTTTGTCGTGTGGAGGATCTCTGCTTTTGAAAGTCATTCATTTGTCATCAGAAAACAAAAGTAGAGCGTGGACGGTGGACTGGGAGGAGGTGTAAGGTCATAAAACGTCACACCTCAAGCCTACACACAAAAGGTCATTTTTCTATTTCTATTTCTATTTCGGTTTCTCTTTCTCTCGTTGGTGTTCTTCGTCCTCGTCCCTCCCATCGTCTTCCTCGTAGACAGACAGACGGACAGAGTTCCTTTGTAGCAGTGAGATACTCATAAATCTTTTCTGATGGGCATTTCCAACTTGAGCACGTAAATATCCCCCAATACAAAAAAAAAACATCGACAAATTACTAATTCATTAATTATTGTTGCCCTTCCTGTTCTTTTAAGTGCATTCGGGGATTCTCCTTCCCCCCAAATACTAGTACAATTACAATTACGAATTTAATTTTCCTATCATTTCCTACCTCGTGAAATCAACAACTCTTTCCATTCTGGAGATGGGGAAAAACACCCCCCATAAATAAAATGAAAAATGCACCAACTTCCGAATCTCTTTTAACCAACTCGTTAATAATGGTGATGCACTCACATCTCCACTCCGAATGGCGCAATGTCATAAAGGAAATGGAGCAGCAAAAACCAAAAAACAAAAGGCCATGTGTATTTTCTCGTTGGGTAAATGTGTGCATGTGAAGAATAATAAAATGTGTAGACAGGAGTCTGGACTTATTTGTTCTCGGTTGTACATGTTATAAATTAATAAAAATCATGCTAAATTTTCTGCTACAATTCTCTCATCTCCTCATTGAAGGCTAATAGAAAGTGTTTGAGTAATTTCAATAGAGTTCCACATGTCTATAGACAATGGTTTATATTTTGCACCACTGCGTACAATTCCCATTTGAATATACAAACAAAGAGAACGAGGAGAGAACGGGACAAGTTAAATGTTGAGTCATATATTTATGCTCTCTTCTTTGTTGTGTCTTGTGTACACAGTGAAAATGTGTAGAGTAGACGAGGAGATGAAGATGAGAAGTGAGTAAACAGATGAGGAAATCTTTGAAATTCCCATCATACCTCATGTTTATTTACACAACTAAAAAACGCTCAGAGTTTCCCTATAAAGAAGACCAGAAACAAGAGGAAGCGATGAAGAAGAAGAAGAAGAAGCAGAACTTTGCTAGAAAAAACAGAGGAAAAAAAAAGAAGAGGAATCTTTTAAATAAATTGAGCCAAGTCAAAATGAAAATGACCTTTTCTACTTTCCTTCATTTACTCCCAACTACCTCTCTCTCGTTCTCTTTGACTTTGGCTCTCCTTTCTCCTTTTGACTTGAACATAACTTGAATCTTCTCGACTTGTCTACCTACTGACTTTCCTCTAACTGAAAAAACCTTGCTTGTGCTTGCCTTTGAAGAGTGCTCAGCTACGCATAAACTACTCATCTATTTTGCATGAGCAACATGATCCAAAAAGTCCCCACATATCTGTATGCATCCATACTTTAACTTTATATACCGACACACAATACAACAGAGTTTTTGTGTGTGTACAAAAACACACACAAAGTTTCTTCAACTTCATCTTCAACTGGAGGAAACCCAGAAGAAAGTCATCAAGACATTTTCATAATTCCTATACAAATAGAATTAAATATTCACGAATCTCTTCTATGGACTTTCTACCTTTTTCCTCTCCCTTCTTTTTTCTGTAATCTTCTCGAAATCCTCTTTCAAACAAAAAAAAAAGGAACAAAAGCCCCACTCAGAATGGAGTAAAACGCTTTTTCAAACCTGACTTTTTCTTACAATTAATTCCTTTCATCATTATTTTTGATAAGGTACATTTTCACATTGTACATCATCATCATCACCAGCTACTACTCCTAAATAAAAATTGAGAGCGATCATTTAATGTCTCCATATTTCAACATACACACTTCGAAATCCTACACAGAAGGAATTCAAGGATTTGATGGAAATAATTCAAATAATTTCCCTCAGTCACTCCAGACCAAAAAAGGTCAAAGTTCTTTCTCTCTCTCTCTCATTGCATCTCGTGAATAAATGATAAATAAGTAAGTGAGAATTCCTAGCAACTCTACATCAGAATCCACAGACAAATGAAGAGAGAGTCAAAACTTGTTGTGCCTAGGGAAAGTCTGGAAATTCTTGGTTTGCTATGTTTCTCCTTCTGTTTGAGTTGGTGTTCACCACAAAAACCCGTCCAAAGTGTACAGAAGATATAAATCCTGTTCGTGCCCACCAAAGAAAATATTACAAAAGAGAAATAGAGAGCTCTCCAAGCAAACTTTACTTAATTCCATAATGAATATGCAGATTAGATAATTTACTCTAACATTTCCTTCCCTTTATGAATTTCTACAGACTTGACTTTCTCTCCTCTTGTTTATTCTCATTCTCCATCCACAACAGAAACAACTCAATATTTATGGACCAAACGAGAATCCTTTATTCGGCTCTTTTAGTATTATTATTATGATTAACCTTGTACATTCATATTTCTTCGGAAGCTTCTTCTTTTCATCTTCGTTTCAAAACTAACGAGCCACAAAATATCAAAAACATCTCGCTTGAACACGAAGACCAAAAAAGTATTTTTCAACAAAAAAAAGAAGAAGATCATCCATGACCAATGAAAAACCTGTCATTAGATTAGATTTTCATTAGACTCCATTTGGCCATTCAAACCACAATATGTTCAATAAAATCAAGCCAAGAAAAGGTTCAAGGTGAATCAAATAACTGTTGATGGTTAATGGCTGATGGACGAATGGCATGGGATCTTCCCGACTCTCACTCTCCCATTTCCCATTATAATTTGTATGTACAAACACAAATACAAATACAAAGACAAAAAACATTAGCATTTCCAGTAATTGGGATAGCTCCACTAACTTTGAGGAAATCTAATAAATCACGGAAACCTGCTGAGAGGATTGGATTTGCATTTGATCAAATCGTGATAGGAGAAAAAGAGAGAGAGAATGAGTTGCTCGAAATACTCGAGACTAATGGAGATTACAGGTAATAAATTTATATTGGACGGATACAAATGAATTGAGAGTTGAGACTTGGCTGAATCTGATTCTGAATTAGGGAAATCCAAGCTTGGAATTCGTGTGTACAGAACGTGAGGTAAAAAGTGAAAGGGTAAAGATTAAAGACAGAGTTGATGACGGAAGTATTGGAGGTGGACGTGTATGTGTGTGTGTGTGTGTGTTTAACTGTTCAATATATCCGTTCACAGTCCGCATCAAGTAAAATATGCATGAATAATTAAATGATTTTCAGACTGACGATGAGAACATGGCTGTAAGTATAGGATCTACATAAATGATGGCAGTAAATAGTTACATGTACCCTCATTATCCTACTCGGCTTCATGTAAAGACTTTCCTTCGTTCTCTAGTTGTGACTTTGATGTTGGGTGGCAATGGTAATGGCAATAGCAATTACCGTAGTCTATTTCCACGATATAGACAAGATTTAAGCTTTAATAGCCCATCAATTACTCTCCAACCGAGAGAGAGAGAGAAAGAGAAAGGAGCCACTGCTTTTCTCGTTGGTTTTAACGATAGCCTGTATACCTTCCTCAATGCTCAAGGTGAATTGCGTGTAAAATATGCCCTTTACAACTTGGAATCCTGTGACTACTGACCGACCGACCGCCCAACCAGGCTCCTTTTTTCAATGACCATATACTTAGAAGCTCTCAGTAATAAATACAGATTACAGTACCTCAACTCTCAACTCCCGAGAAATAGAAAGAAAGCGAAGGAGAGAGAGAGGGAAAATAAAAGTCATAGTCATTCAATTAGACTGATTACCCTGATATCTCAAGCCATAGAGCGACCCATCAGAAAATCCTCAAGTTTCTTTTCCCTAAATCTAAACCCAAATCCAACAACAAACTCAAACTGAAACAGAAGCAGAAACAATTTGGATCCCCTCCTGCTCCCCCAAGACTACGAGCACGAAAGGAAAAAAAATCCAATATCAAATTCATCAATACCAATAAAATTGTCGATTTGTCGATTTAGTTTTCACCAACGAACGATGGATCAGACTCGAGGCAGGAAATGTCGAGAAGGAGGAATGACGACTCCCGATGACGCGAGAGAGGTGTGGACTGCGAACGGATGAAAATACATGGAAAAATTGGGGAATTTATATTATACATATATTGTGTTTTCATTTCCCTCCTCCTCCTCTGCATTAGCCTTGTTTCTTGTTCATACTCCTTTCTCTTGTAAATTCCTTTATAATCTACTGCATTTCCTTTCTTTATCTGTATTCTGTACTCATACAAGTACACACACATTTTTTTTTTTTTTGGTTTGCTTTTTGGCTTTTTGGTGTTTTTGGTCGTGTTTGGTATTCGGATTACTCAAAGTAATTTGACAAGAAAAGAGAGGATTCCTATACAAATTTGAATGTAGCATGTTGAGGTCGTCTTCACAAGTTTCCGCTTTCTCTCTCTTTTGCCATCATCATAATGACAAAAATTTCCATTTCACTTTCTCTATCTGTAGCCTAAAGGAGTCAAAATAAATGCATTATCTGCACGGGAACGAAACGAACGATCTACAATGTGCTCGAGCATATGATGTGCCATGATATTACATAAAAATGTATGTAAATAATTCACATGCTGTATTCCTATTCCATTTTTGTAAAAACTGGAAGAGGAAGAATATGAGAGAACTAGGGAACTGGGAGAAAAATGTGTAGCATGGGGTACCAATAAATCATACTTAACAACGACATTTCTTTGGAAGCGCTTCAAAAAAACTAGAAAAACTGAGAGAGAGAGAGAGAGAGAGAGAGAGACAAAAAAATTCCCTGTTGAGAAAACTTAATTTTTCCAACGCCTATCTCCGTACCTATCTGTAGAGAACGTAACCTAAGAAAACATGGACGTGACAGCGGAATGGAGTATGAAGGAATATATGTAGACAAATGAAATGGAATGGAAATTGAGTGGGTTGTTTTTTAGCGAATTGCTTCAGTGGACAAAATACTCTCTCTCCGTTGTTCATTCGTTTTGCGTGTGTGCTTGTGGAAAATTCCCTGCTGCATCTCACTACAAAAAAATACCTGCATCACGCTTACGCTAATAATTTGTCCACGTTTTTTTGTTGTATACTATTATAATTTATAATTTCATTAAGAAAATTCGGAGATTCTTCGGAATATTCTTGACATTTTTCATCATTTTTTATTATATGGGTCTGACTGTGTAAGAAAAATTAATCTTATGCAAATTCGGAGCATAGGCAAATCGATAATTCTTTATTGGAATTCTGAATTCTCCATTCTCACAAGAGGAAATTCCCGACACAAAACTCCTTCTCCTTCTGCAAATTCTAAAAAGTCTACTCAACTTTCTTTTTTGGTGTGGTTATGAAAAGATTTTAAATGGTAGATTCTGTATAATGGAACAGTCTCTCTGCGGCGTAAAAAAAAGGTAGGAGAAATCTCATAGAAATGAACCATAATGGTAGTGGGACGATTCCCCATGAACTCTTGTTTACTATTTACAGTTACGACTACCTTTTGTACACCTTTCACCATCAGGATAATGATAATGACAATTACAATGACTATGACGGCATTCACAAGAAGAAGAGAAAAAACTCCAAAAAGAAATTTCCAGTAGACTCTCGAAATCTCCAACAGTTTTTTTCCCCTCTTTCTCTTTCTTCGTCTCACTTTCTCTCTGTACAAAACTACAGAATGGATCATAAACAAGTTCAAAGTAGACTCAAAACGGTGGTGAAGAGACGTCAAAGAAGAAGACGAAGAAAAAAACGGTTTACTCTGTGAGTTGGAAAGTCTAAAGAGCTGCAACTTGGAGAAAAGTTGCGGTGTGTGGTGCTCTCATTAAGAACAGCCCAAGAGCATTCCTGACCTCATAACAATCGATAGTTACAACGTCTTTAATTAGCCTTTCCCCTTCTCTCTCTCTCTTACTCTTTCCTTCAAATACTCCAACATATACGATAGTAGTAGGAAAATCCGAAATCTATCTCACCTCTCTTCACATCACAAACGTACCCCCACAAACTACAAAGTATATCTGTAATCCACATTCGGCTAGTCCTATCCCCATTTTATAAAGGGATACACACAGTATCTACAATTACTCTCTATGTGTAAGATGATTTCTCATTCTACTCCATTTCTAACCCGAACACGTCGTCTCACGTACAATTGAAACAAACACTAGGCAAAAAAACGGCGTGCGATCTCTTAGCCCTTTCTTGACGTTGTTTTTTTTCGTCTCACAAACAACCAAAAAACCATCTCAAGCCTAACCATCTATACTGCAATAATAATACATTAGCAGTATTATTATTATTAGTATTATTACTATTGCTATTGCTCTGACCTGCATAAACACATTGGAAATATCGAATTCCTCTCATTGCTTTCCCTCAAGAAGAAAGCGACAAACGTTCTTTCTTTTCCTTATCCTTCATAATATACAGCTTAATCAGATTAATAACGAGATTGCATGTACTGTGTCGTACATTCGAGTCCAATCAAAATCTCTGATTTCATTGCTAATGGTCCACAAAGACCACCCACAAAAGATTCAGTGGGCAACAAAACATCCTGTCCTTTCTTTTTCCTTCTTCTGTCGTCGTCAACGGGAGCGAGAAGCAAAGATCATTGGAAATTTTAATTTAAACTTTATATATATATGTTTATATTTAAAAAGTATTGTGCATAATAATAATAATAGTAGTAGTAATAATAATAATAATTGTTATTGTTGTTTTTGTTCTGTAATTCATGTCTTACTTCATATTATGATAGATGGTCGTGTTGGCGACGGTGGTCACGTCTTCCCCATTGACACCAATTATGAGATCCCCAATTCGAAGTCCAGCCAAATCCGCAATTTTATCCTTCTCCAATCGTTCAATCCTACAGGAGAAAAAGTATCACACACAAAAAAAAACCGTAAATAAATAAATAAAGTGAGATGAGATCGAGAGAAAGGGAGAGAGAGAGAGAGAGAGAGAGAGAGAGAGAGAGAGAGAGAGAGAGAGAGAGAGAGGCGAAGGTCATGGAGTGAAAATGGGAGAGCTGGAGATGGTTCGATGGAACTCTATTTTCTTTCTCCCTCTCTCTCTCTCTCTGTCTCTCTTTCATGAACATGAATGAATCGTAAAAAGAGTAGTTGCAGTTAAATATTTAGAAAATCCTTCCACCTAAACCGCATCCATCTACATGAATAATGGATTAACCAGCGAATCTCTGATATCAACTCTCTACACACTTTACACCTTCCACACACATACAAAATACAAATAAAAATGTACATCATGAAGAACGTGGAAGAAGAAGAAGGAAAAAAAAGGGGGGAACGATGATGAGTCTGTCTGGCCTCTTTCCTCGATTCTCGATTCTCAATTCATCGACAACGTAAAACAAACACATTTTCTTGCTCTATTTTACTATTACAAAAATTGCGTATTGTGAGTTCGTAATGTGTTTGATCATGTGCAAACAAAGTTGATATGAGATAATTTCGTGGTTAAAAATCCAACCGTCAGCAGAGTAACAACTAAATAAGATGAAAAGCACCCAGTATTTTTGAGCATCATGATTTATATATGATAAATCCTAAGTTAAGTATAACATGTTATAATTAAATTAATTAATAATAATAATTATTATTATTATGGTGGAATTACCTTGGTGGGGAGACCCAAACAACACTGAATCCAAATCCGACATTATCCATTCGCATCATTTTAACATGGACTCGTTTCCCTTGACTCTCATCCAACTCGATGGATGGTGGGACCACCACGGGCTCACAACAATCCTCCACACCACTGTCCATCGTTGAGGAATTGGGGAACTGAGATTTGATTTCGTCTGGATGATACTGATGGTGATGATGATGATGGAAATGATGCGAGTCCTCGTCTTGTTGGTCAGGTGATTGAATCTCCTCCAACGTCTCAATCTCAAGAGGCAAAGGTGAAGGTTTCGATGATGATGAAGAAGACGAAGATGATGAGCCAATTCTCCCTCCTCCTCCTCCCTGTTGTTGTTGTTGTTGTTGTTGCTGCTGCTGCTGTTGTTGTCCAGAACTTTGATTTTGGTTTTGATTTTGGCTATTGGCCTTCATTTTGGAGTTGTAGGCTGCGGGTGTATATGTAGCGGCTGCGGAAGTGGTCACAGCACTCATTTTCCTCTTCCGAAGTTTGAACCACGACTGAGAACTCTGTAGAGTGAGAAGAAGAAGAAAAAAAAAGAAAGAGCATATTAGAAAAAACGACGACAGATAAATCATTTTGAATGCACGAGTCAATTACTTGATGTGACAGGCACGGCAGACGCGCGCCGAGACCAAAAGAGCCATGGCACATGTCATGTCATGCCATGCCATGCCCTCATCCTCTGAATTACTAACAGCACACAGTCATAAAACATTGAACATTCGAGATGTACATACATATATGTAAAAACAACACACACACACACACAAACTAATATTAGAGAGCGAGTGAGTCTTAAGTCGGTCTCAGTTTTGGTCAGAGAATTCTGAATCTACACACACACATAAAAAACTATATGCACTTTTGCTTTTATTATTATTTTTCTCATCTACGTTCGTGACTCGTGACCATGATCTTTCCTCTTTCGACGGAATCAAGAGATAGATAAACAAACTGTAGCCAAACACAAAAAAAAAAAACAAACTCGGAAAACTATTCGAGTACGGTCAAATTGTAAATAAATTGCGTATCTGTCGACCTCATCGTAAATCCCAAGTACTTTTCAAAGTCCTCCAAAACATTTTTCATTACACAATCCTTGGCATTATACCATACAAACAATTCCTGTCCACCGAGAGAAAATGACAGAATAGTCAGAAATTATTGAAATATTCAAAATTATGAAAATTAAAAATCATCTTGTCTCCGTCTTCGTCTACAGCCCACAAAATCAATACTGTGTTTTTTCCCTTCTCAAAGAAAAAAACTCTTTCAAGAAATTGTCTTGTGAAAAGAATATAATAAAAAAAAAAAAAAAAAAATTGAATGCTGATTTTAGGTAAACTCATTGAAATTCCTGCACAGTCTCTCTGCATGGGAAATGACAAGAGGATTTTTCTGTGAGCCCCTTCACGTTCACGTTTATGCAAATTCCAAGCAAACTGTCAATTGACAATCATTGCCGGCATGTCCACATTCCCAAATTGTCTTTATTCAAGATGAACGAAGAACGAACAGATCAAGACGAACTAAGACGAGCAACTTCAAAATTTGGACTTGACCTGGAACTCGTGACAAAGTGCTCTTTGTTTTTTCTCCGTCTGTCTTCCTTTTCCCTCGGTCTTTTTGAATGCATAATAATGAGAGACATGACACAAGAAATTCGTTTACAAGGTATACATTTAGTCGAAAATATATAAGTACATACATAAATACTATATTATGTACAGGAGAGGAATGTGGTCAGGTGTGCGCACAACTCTCCACCATTTACAGTTTACATTTATAGCCTGAGAGCTTAAGTATTCACAAGAAATGATATGACAAAAGAGCATGCAGGCTGAAAAAACCTCACGTTCGTCTCTCTCTCTCTCTCTCTCTTTCTCTCTCGAACCGCTCTCTTCGTCGAAACAGACTAGACACGGGAGAGAGCAGTTAAACGTTAAACTACGATACATGTACAAGTGAAAGTAAAAGAGTAAAAGTGTAAAAGTGTTTTTTTCTCTCACTCGGCTATTCCTATTCTTCCCATTGCCCATATGTGCGAAAGGCTCTCTGTGTATTTCGTTATCGCGTGAAAAATACTTTCTCTCTCTGTTCTCCACCGTGTTTTTTCGTCTCACGTCAAAATACGAAGAGAAAAAAAAACAGAGATATATATTC
The DNA here is from genome assembly GCA_034699125.1 of Gisinianus flammeolus. Classification (NCBI taxonomy): domain Eukaryota; kingdom Metazoa; phylum Arthropoda; class Collembola; order Symphypleona; family Katiannidae; genus Gisinianus; species Gisinianus flammeolus. The sequence goes on along the minus strand of JAIUND010000027.1, from coordinate 67,213 downwards.
ACACTAAAAAAACCACAACGTCAATTGTAACACTCAATAATCATGCAAACACACAACACACATGCACTTCACTCCACTTGGCCTTTGTTTGTTTGTTTGTGACTTTGTGTATTTCAAATTTTAGATTGAACCTGTCACACTTTCGATCCTCTAAAGAGTCAAATGCTAACTGATGATAATTTCTCATTTGAGATTTGAGGATGTATAATATATATAAATATACAAATTACAAACTGCAAAGAGTCATCATCACAAGCGTCACATGCAAACACATGAGACATGAGGAATATTATGGAAATGGAAATCCAACCTTGACGTAATAGGAAAAACATATATACACAGGGCATGTTTTGTTTAATGAAATATCCTTTTCAAAAAAATTTTGGTTCCCTATAAATAAATGAACAATGAAAATACGTACAATGTGCCTTTTTCCACAACAAAGAGTAAACGAGTAGTGAGAAGTGATGTATTTTATGTATATCGTATATCGTATGGTTGTGGATATGCTCGACTCGTGATTTATGATTCACTTCATAAATAAATAATTCATGCGCACGCACAACCATCAACCATCCAGACAATAAATAAATACAGATACAGGTAGGTAGAGTCAAGTCTTATAAGTTATAACAGTAAGATTTTTGTGTCCATGATGATGGTGATTATTATTATTATTATTATTATTATTATTATTATTATTATTACGCAAGTATATAGAGATACGTTCAGTTTTACGATAATGAATTATGAAAATCACTTCCACCATCGTCGACGAACGAAGGAACGAAGGAACACAAACAGTAAACAGGCTGAACGGAGTCGAGTAGCAACTAATTATGAGTAATTACTCACTTTACATTTATTCTCCACTGCTCCTCATATTTCCATCATTACTCTCCTTCGAGTTCCACTAGCCGTTTCGCATTTTCCTCCTCGCAACTTTACTCTAACAATACGGAGAGAGAACCACAAACAACCAACACAAGCTGACTCACAGACAATATTAAGAAAATCCCAATGTAACAACAACAACTGTATTATGTACCAAATCTGACGAGTACAATTAAATCACGACCCTCCAACTCCAACTCTCACACACTTTAAAACCTCTCCTTCGTCACGTCAACTCCAAAATTAAAATCACCTTCGACTTTGACTTTCAACTCTAAAATTTAATTAGCATCTTTCTTTTTTTCCTTTACGATTCACGCCATGTAACAACAAACTAGGATAAATTCACACAAACTTTGTCACTGAAAATCCCATGTAAGTAAGCATCTCCTCCATATGCAAAACTTCTGAACTATTCTATTGATGGTTTTAATTATATAATTACTTTATCGTTCTTTTGTAGTTCCGTTTGTTATCGAATCCAAATTGAGGGCACGTCAATTCCCTATCCATTTAATCAACAACCGCCAAATTGAATTTGGCAAATTACAGGAAAAAAAACAAACAGTTTCTGTTTTCATAAGGAATTCAAATAGTTCCTTTATCTGTATTCGCACTCATCGCAAATTGAATTCCTCGATTGAACATTTCTCTCTCATTTGTCAAGAAGATGCAGCGTAGACAGATGGATCGACGTGGACAAATATCAAATTGTCTTTTTATTAAATTGACACACAACCCAACGCACATGTACGCAAACACATCACATACTTATACACACTGCAATGCAATGCAAACAAATATCCAAAGTAAACCCACACACACACAGACACTAACAAACACACACACACACACACACACAGGTACACAACGTGGATAAATATTGATAGTGGAAGACTTGAAATTCAAATTCAAATCCCCCCTTCAGATATAAAATCCAAGCTGTCTCTCCCCAGATATCTCTCTACATGGAAATAGTATTATTGAAGTAAAAAAGAAGAAGAAAACCTAAAGAAACTGACTGACAGGATTCTGACGGCACACGCGAGCGAGTTTTAAAAAAGTATACTAATAAAATATTTGGTAGGTGAGCACTTTTAGTTATTACACTCCCGATCGCAATTTACAATTCGCAATTTTTCGTGTGTGTGTGTGTGTATGTGTGTGAGTGAGTGTGTCTGTTTGTGTGTAGTGTGTACGTATGTTCCTCACTTGGGATTCTAATTGTGTGTCGGTGTCGGTACCTCCAACCCAACCAGCTTTCCTGTTTCTTGTATGAGCAAATCTCTGTACGTTTATTCCAAGTGAAATGTGAAATGGGAATGAGGATGTTCTGATGTTCTCCTGCTCTGTGTTCTGTGTGTCAATGTGAAAGGATTTTTGAGACATTTGAAACTTGAGCTCTGCACTTTCCCTCTGCTCCTCCAACTTTATACGGATCAACACAAGGGGGAAAAAAAGAAGAAGGGAAAGCTACAGCATGTGCTTAAAATGAGAAAAACAACAAGCATTTGTATATACATAATATATATCTGTATATTTATATTTATAATGTATAAAAAATAAATGTCGGTATATAATAAAACAAAAAATCCTCGATGGTCTGATCTCGGATCCGAATCCGACTTCAGTTCTGAATCTGGTTGTGAATGCTGATGTGTTTTCTATTTCTATGTGTGTGTGTGTGTGTGTGTGTACATGTGCGAGCGAGGGAGTCTGCTACGGCTACTTCTGGATGTTGGTTCATATGAATGAGATCAACTAGGGTTAGAATTTACTCAGGACCAAAACCCAAAACTCAAAACCCAGCAGTTTTTCTCTCTCGTTCTCTTTTCCTTTTCCTCTTTCTCTATACATACCGCACTTATATACAGAGTTTTTGAGTTTTAGGACATGGGCTCTTTCTCTCTCTCTCTCTCTCTCTCTCTCTCTCTCTCTCTCTCTCTCTCTCTCGCTTGGCGCTGGGCTGGGCCAAGAATGCAATGTATCGATTTGACTCTTGGGACATAAGAAGAACGCACGCGAATCCGAAATGAAATCCGGATTCTCCACTACGACTCTCTCTTCTCTTTTCTCCTCGTCTCTCTCTCTTTCTCTTTCTCTCTCTTCACTCAACTACCCCTTTTGGCAAATTTTCCTATCAACTCAAGTACGGCCTATCAGATTCCTCATCCCACCATCCCTAAATCCAAAACTCTCTGTACGAATACCTCCCGTATCGTATACATACATAGGTAAATATGTATTTATTCTTAGTCCCAATTCATATCCTACCAAATACCAAAACTACAGATATGATTCTTCATTCATTTTCTCATATCTTTTATACGTACATTTTTCTTTTTTTGGCCTATCTTCATGGCCATTTGCATTACTGGCTCAAGAACTACACTAAACTATGGTACAAACTTACAGTCCAAGTTACACCAACACATACACACACACATGTAAAATCCTCAGCCAAAAAATGAGCAGGAACTTTTCCTCTATATTTTAATGGAAGACTCATAAAAGAAACCGAATGACATAAATAGAAAGGATTTCACATTTCCCATTTTGTTTTAACTCTCTCAAATCTGACCGACCAGGCTCTGTCCATTTTGATCTGGTTGAGGGTTGAGTAATGTAATGAGAAAATCCGGTATGCAGTTAAAGACGATCTTGACTCACATTCACATATCGATGTCTCATCTCATACAACATACAACAAGACATTGTAATGGCCTTCTCAAGGACAGTAATATAAATACAAAAAATACATATACTTACATGGAAAAGGAAGGAGAAGAAGGAGAAAGAGATAAGATGAATCTCCATCTGCATAATATCACTACACAATAGGACAGTGTTGAATGGAATGAAACATCTTTGCGAAATCTCTCTCTCTCGCATGTATATGGAACACACTTGTTCTCTTCTCTTGCCAGAGAAGAGTGAACACATACCTACTCGTGACTCATCCTTTGTATGTACTTATTCTCTATCTTTCTATTTTCTACTCCTCTCAACTGCCCCATTGGTCTGTACTCTGTACACTATTTTTTACATTATAATAAATTATATCCATATTTGTATTCACATTATTATAAATTTTCTGAGATGACTCCTCCACGACACAATATACAATACAATGCAATACAATACCGATGCCTATATATTGTAGGTATAAGAAAATAAAATAAATAGTGACAGTGAACAGCAGAGTTTTTATGTCAACACCACTCAACATATTCATATTGTGAATCTCTTGTACTATTTTCTCTCTATATAGTTTCTGTTCTCTGTACAACTTGTTTTTCTCTTTCTTGTGTGTGTGGGCTAAAGTCAGGGAGAAAAGGAAGAAGGAAGGAAAAGGAACGGGACACCCTTGAGAGTGAGAGAGAGAGAGAGAAATAGGGAGAAAGAGAGGAAGAGAGAGAGAGGACAACTAAAGAAGAGACGAGTACCCCCAAAGGATACATAATCATATACTGCCGCACTCAAAACCCTTCGCCCTTTTCCCCTTACAATGTACATAAGTACATATGAGATAGCTAGTGTGTGTAGGTGTACGTGTGTACACATTACCGACCCGACTCAAGACTCGAGACTCTCAAGGTAAATCCTTGAAGAACGTAAATGTAAACGGAGTCTGTCCCTGTGCTGTCGCAGTAGCTGTACTCATATGTATGTAGGAATATCTAAGTGAAAAGAAGTGAAAAGAAGTAAGAAGAAGAGAAAGTTGATTGTGAATGTGGAGATTTCATGTTCATGTCGTTTCTCTCACCTGGATGCTGCTGAAGCTGCTCAGTAAACAAATATTCAATGTCGTCCATCCAAGGAAATAAGTTTTCCTGTTAAATCACACAATACACAAACACATACAATAATAACAATTCAATTCACTTGTTAATCATTATTCATTCTACTATTTTTATACATATTCATATTTATTTAGCTGTAGCTCCATCAGAAAATGTTCAATCGGAAATGAGAGGGAAAGTAGTTGTGGACGTGTGTTAACAACAGTTTCAAATTCAAATGGAATTACAATTACTAGTAGATAGAAATTCAACGAGTGGAAATAAAAGTACAAAACATATCGTAGATGAATCGGGATTTGTAACTACTATAAAAAAACAACCCTTCGGAATCCCATGAAAACAAGTGGGGATTTGTATGGGATTTTCCATTTTCCCAATTCAAAAGTGTTGTTGACATACACGGAATGTGTCAACGAGTCCTTACATATCCACACACATTTTTTCTGAACACTGAACAAAATCTATACAGACAGTGACATTGTATTGATATTGATAGAAAAATGAGCAATGCACAAACATTTACCCAAACGTAAATTTGCTTGATTTTATGAAAATTCTGGACTCTCCAGATCCTTCAGTACGCAACAACGAAATTCCAGGGAATTCTTCATCATTCCAATTTTAAATGAATGTTTTCTCACACAGTCAGGGAGATTTTCCCTGCGTCGTAATATTATATGTATATATTTTAAGTCATTTGCACACACACATGGAAATGCACTTTTTCTTTCATTGGCCAATCAAGTTTATTTCCTATTTCGTATTTCATGTTACGCACACACGGATTTTTTTTTATAGTCGAAAGTCGACCCACTTGGTATTGTTTTTTTTTCCTTCCTGTAACTTGAGTTGAATCCTTGAGCAATCACATGAGAATGAATACGAAAATGTATTTGTAACGGGAGCTCGGTCACGGAACACTCGCACAAAAGAGAATATAAAAAAACAATCCTCGTTAGGTATGTATCTGTATTTCTATTTCGTTCTCGTTCCACTCAATCAAAACTCAAATGATAAAGAACGAAGGAAAGGAAGAATAGACAAATACAAAATATGTATATTTTTTTATGAGAACACAACCATTTGCAATTGCTCCTAAAATATTTTTGTCCTCTGTTCTGGATTTCGTATTGTGTACAATATTTCCAATCCGTATGTGAATGTTATCATATATATAGAAAATATATAATAATACAAAATGTATGTGTTATTCTTATATATAAGATTACACGGCTAATGTACTTTTCTCTATAGATATAGAGAGAGGGAGAGAGGAAAACAGCATGAATATATTTATACATGTGAATGACGTCGCTACAGACCAAAGACTTTCGAATCAGTGGAATTACAAATGAAACGAGAGAAAGAGAGAAGGGAAAAAACGAACAAACTCGTCCTCCTTCTCGTTATATCGTCGTTCACGGTTACCAACTACCAACTCCACTGTATATCTGTATTCTGTATTCTGTATCCACATTTACACACACACACACACGAAAATAAGTATCTGTGTATTCTGTAATACACCAAGTCCAAAAGAAACGAAGGAAGAGAGCACAAGGAAAAAACGAACGACGAACGGAAGACTCAAAGGGGAGAAAGAGAGAAGCCCACCAACTGATTTTTTCTATACAAAAACTCTCTCACTGCACAAACACGAAGACACTATTTATTATATTATATTAAATTACATACGGATCTGGATTCCCTTCCCCTTTATGTTTATGTATTCAAAAAATTATGTGAAGTGTCACATATGGACAAAATCCATTTTGACTTGGACGGGGACTTTCCATCTTGATGATTTCCATTTGTTTTTCTAATTGTTCATGTCGTAATTTCACACACGCACACACACACACACATTCCACTGTCAAAGGAAACCCCGTTCAATTCCAATGATTCTGACTGTAACGAGGTATTTTCAATGATCTTTGTTTTTATGAATCGACACTCACAAACTCCTTTCGTTGACTATCTCGTTGATTCGCTTATCTTGTAAATATTTTTGGGTTTCCCTGTTCAATACTGATCGTGAGAGGAGGGAAGGACAGTAAGAAACGAGAGAGAAAGAGAGGAAGACGAGGAGAGTGGAACTGTAACTGTTGGTAGGGAATAGCCGAGTGGAAAGCATTTAGTTTTCTCTATAGCTCCTTCTCCCTGTGAATCGGATGAAAAGTTGCTAGAGCACTCTCTAACTTGTGTCTCTTCTTCTCTTCTCTTCTGCTTCTGCTTGCTTCTACTTATGCTGCTGCAAACGCGTGCTTCCTATTCTTCCGTATTCTCTCTCTCTCTCTCTCTCTCTCTCTTTCTCTTCATCCATATATTGCCTTTTATGCTTTCAAGCATGTGCCAGCCCCGTAAAATACAGTCATACGCATACATTTGTATATAAAAACCCCAGTTGCCTATAGACTCGAGTCTCTACACTGGAGACAGCCATGGAATTCATGGAGAAGGAGAGCGAGAGAGAGAACGAGAGAGCGAGAGAGCGAGAGAGCGAGAGAGAGAGAGAGAGAGAGAGAGAGAGAGAGAGAGAGAACAGCAGAACCAGACTCCAGTAAAAGCTATACAGCTAACCCATATCCAATATGCACACACTCACACACAAAAGTATAGTACAACCAAAACTAGCCGCAGCACAAATTTATATACAAACACACGCGGAGAGAGAGAGTAAAGAATAAGGCATGAAATCATATTATATATATCGGATAGTCATATACCGTCGTATACAGTCAAACTCGGAATTACCACAGAACAATCACTTTTATCATATCGCTCTCATACATGTACAACTTTCCCCCCTTTCTTTTTCTTCCTACAGAAGAGAAGAGAACAGAACAGGAACAGACTTTATCTCTCTCTGTATTCTGTATACTCTTTACTTCTTCTTAACACACTCAACTCAAATGAATTTCCTTCCTCTCCCGTTATCTCTCCATTTTAAAAGAAAACGAAAATGAGATTGAGAATGACCGCATTGAATTTTTTGAAGCATGCTAGAAAAACATGGAATTTTTGATAAAATTCTGGTCTAGTTTAATCCTAAAACTTTGTTAAAATTCTCTGAGAGAGAGAGAGATGACTTGCGAGTGTGTGTTAAATACTTGATTCAAATTTAAATGGCATCAGAATCCGGATTCCGTTTTGGAATTTTGAAATGTGTGTCCTTGTAGGGAAATTCAAGATGATTTTTAATGTTTTTGGTGTAGGTATTTCATGTGTATGTGTGTATTTTGTGTATTTTACATGTGACATTGTGCAATTTCCCATGAAAAAGACTAAAGTGAGTAAGCTAAAGTGAAATGCGAGGAGAGAGAGAGAGAGAGAGAGAGAGAAACTGCTGTAGCATTTAATTTTGCACACTCAATAGAAGGAATGAAACAGGTGAATGGTTCAGTTGTCTCGTGATGAGAGTGGCAGAGTGAGAGTGCTCTAAAGAAAATACTCTGGAGAAATTCCCTTTTTTTCTCCTTTTCTCTTTCTCTCTCTCTCTTTCTCTGTCTCTCTCTCTCTCTTCACCTCATTTATTTTTCTCTCCATTTTCTCCTCCCAATCTCCTCATACAGTTTATGCAGAAAACGATAAAACCATGCACTGCATTTGAAACCATTAACTTTTAAACGGAAATTCTACCAATCTCCTTACCAAGTCTCCACTCGATTCCTTTCACTTCAACTCACTACATCAGAACAGAGCAGAGCGAAGGGAAATTCGCGAGTGCAATTGCACATATTGCAATCGACTCGGGGAAAGAAAATCTGCAAGCTATATATATAAAGTGTAAATTGTAAACAGAGGGAGAGGATGAAGGATTTTTCTACATTATTTCCTCTCCTTTATGTTCGCTAAAGGTACAGATCAAGTTTCAAGTCGGTGAAAAAACAATCTTTGTGAATTTCACACATACTTTAAGAGTTCCTCAGCAAAAAAAAAAAAAATGGAAAAAAATAAAGGAACGAGAGAAAAAAACGTGGTGAAGAGTGAAAAGAATCACCAACAGAGTTATGGTGGAGTAATGCAAGATGAGAAAGTGTAAATGTATGTCGGTACATCCCTACGCCGGACAAAAAAAAATATAGAAAGATGAAAGTATTATATAGGGGAATTTCCCTCCCACAGAAACATGAGAGAGAGAGAGAGAGAAACCATGGTTGTACACGAAATATACGAAATATATCTATGTAGAACGTTAAAAAAGAGAGGGATCTCCCGTATGTAAGTGTCTGTGTATAGTACGATACGATATATATATATATATAATAATATGGGGCTGGAGCATAGAATGTTTTATAGCTTGACACGTCTTCACTACATCGGAAGGGATGGAGAGAGTTGGGCGAAGAGAGTGAGCGAGGCGTAGACAGGACAGACGAGCCAATTCTGCTCTTCTCTGATGGTGAGACGACGGAGACTCCACTGTGAGATGCTACCGAAAAATACACACATACACACATACAAACTCCCATCTCCCACCACTGATAAGAGAAAATGAGAAGGAGAGGAGAGAAAGAACCTTTCCCAGTAACATATATGTACACTCAACTTGTGTGTGTTTATGTATGCCTAAAGTCTAAAGGAGTTCAAGTTGGGAGTTTTTGGGAGAGTGAAAGCAGAAAGTATTTTTATATGGATCACTTGAGCAGAATTGCATGCAGGCCGCTCCATATGTAACCATATATTGATTATATAAGAGAGAGAGAGAGAGAGAGAGCGCGCGCGGAGAGCAGAAGACGAAGAAGAAGACGAAAAAGAAGAGGAGAGCGAGAGAGAGAGAGAGAAAGAAGAGAGAGAGAAGAGGAAGGCCCGAACACGATAGGCATGAATGCAGTAGGAAAAGCAGAGCCAAGTTCGTGACTCGGTTCTGGTTCGGTCTATACTCTCCAGTCTTTACTTCCACTCTCTCTCTCTCTCTGTATCCTTCACTTTCGATTAAAAAGCCTAGGCAACGATATAGAGGGGAACGAGAGAGAGAGAGAGTTGAATGTTAGAAGCCAGCGAGCTGAGCGGGATCCATGAGAATCATTTGACTGGAGCAAGTTCCTGTTTGTTCAGAGTGAGGTCGTCCATCCCCAGTCCTATTTCCCCCCCCCCTCCGAAATCCCCCTCCCGCTCCCGAAAAAAGGCAAAGCGGAAATTTTAACATGTAAATGTGAACGAGAAACCATAGTAAGGTAGGCCAATGCTTTTACAACGACGACAACCAACGACTTTCCCCGTCCCTCTCTCTCTCTCTTTCTCTCTCTCTTCTTCGTTCACTTTACTTAACGCTTTCACCAATTTCCTCTTTAGCTCTCTCTGGTCTTTTTTTTTTTTTTTTGCAAATATCCCATAAAACATTTGCAAATAGTAGAAATATTTGAATGCATATGGTTTTATTTGCGCTTGCCACGGACACTTAGCACCCCCATTAAGGTTCATATCATCATGATGCATAGGAATGAAAGCCATTATACTGCGAGGAATGACATTGGGGAATAGTGAAAGCAGGAATATGGAGAGAATTTGGAGAATCGAGAAAAAGGCCATATTCCGCTCACAGCATTCTCAATTATCTCAATCTCAATGTGAGGAGGAAAATGCCAAATTTTTTTTTAGAACTACATACAAAAGAAACCTAGACGCATTTGACGATTCTCATTCTCTTCTCTCGTTTGATCCAGAATATGGAGCAAACCACAATCCACAATGCATAACATTTGAAATTTGAAAAATTATGTCATTTCAGTTTCCTCAATGTTCATTTCATTTAAATTTAAGACTTCATTTTCATTTGAGTTGTTCCAGTTCATGATGATGACGAGCTCTGCGTTTTCGCATTGCAAAATCCCCCCCCCCCAAAAAAAAAAATTTTGTAATTGGCAATTCCTACAAAACTCGTGATTCCAAGTACACTGCATTGTGGTGTAGGTTGGGTGAGGGGGAATGATTGTTATTGGGGAGTGTGTACTGTGTACATATGTGAGTACTCCATCACTCTGGGTTTAAATGGCTTAGTGTGGATTTTATGACGAGGATTTATGGATTATTACTCAAAGGATTACAGAGAACGAGAGAACAGAATGCTCGGATGTTGGATTTGGAATTCCGAGTAGTCGGATATTCCATATTCCGGATATTCGAACGAAGAATAGCATGAGCATGTACAACGTAAATGCATACAAATGTACATGTCATAGAAAATATTCTGTACTAAATAAAATTCAAAGTAGTTTCATATATTATATTATTGTACGACCAAAACCAAACTCAACAAAAGAGGACGAAATGAATGGCTCCAGCTCACACTTCCAATCCTTAAGACTGCCAAATCCCGAATTTTCGAATTCCCAAACGGAAAATTGCAATGTGTGCCATTCCCTCAATTTCGTTTTGTTTTCGTGAGTGCTCATGAACACGTAAGGACCATCAAATAAAACATGTAGTAGTAACAATAATAGTAATAACATCGAAAAGAAAAGAAAGGTGAATGAATTTCTCAGGAGTCACTGATCAATATTTATACTTGCAAATCTAAATGACGATGTTCTTAAGAAAAGGGTGCTTATGTGAATTTCTAGATTCTATTCTGAGTTAGAGCACCTTTAATATTCTCGGCTGTTTGGCACGTAAACAAGTTGCTCAATGATTTTAATTGAATTAGCATTACACAAATCATCGGCGTACTTTTATTTCGAATTTTTAACAACGATTTTAAACTACTTTTTATCAGGAAAAATGGTGTAAACTTGTCGTCCTAAAAGATTCCTCCCCGTATTCTGTTGTCCAAGAATATGCAAAAAAAGTGATTTTTCGCATAAGCACCATTTTCTAAAGACCGTCGTCGTCAAATGAATAAATGACGCCGTGGACTATTTACTTCCTTGCACAATATTTACTCTCAAGTCTCGCTTTCCCTGTAAAAATACAAAGTACACACGTGAACGTGAAAACCAATATAAACTAGAGCCAGAGCCACAGGCAAAATTTCTTTATTGGAAACACTCCAATTCAGCTGGGATTTCTCTACAAATCAACAACTGACGACGTTGTGGACTTTGGAACTCATTGAGATTCAGATTCAGAAAGAAATTGAGGGTAAGCGATTGGGAATTAATTAGTCAATCTAAAATCTCTCGCATTCCAATCAAGTATACTTATTATTCCTTATGTATACTCTCGACCTCAAATCCACACGAAATGAGAACATTTAGCCACATTATAATTAAATGGGCGTCTAATTAAACGGTAGAATGAAAACACAGACACACTCGAAGAGTGTGTGCATATCAGTTTTTTTATTGCCTTTTTCCATTCGATCTGATGGCAACTCGGAATGCACATTTCCAACATCCAACTCAACACTTCTAACACAGATAAGTGGAGAAAAAAAGAGACACGGAGATAAATGGTCCCCATGTACAGAGAGCAAGGTAATGAATTTGGTGATGACACGGAAGAAAATACCCGGGAGACTTCCCTTCAACTTCCCCCATACACAAATATATGAAACAAGAGAAAAAATGAGTATCTTTTCCATACTGACTATTTCGAATTGGAGGAGTAGTCAGACGGATTTTTTCAAAGGGCGGGTTCCCTTTTGCTCATCTCCCCCATCTCTCTCTCTCTTTCTGTCTATATGAAAGATGGATGGGAACTCAATGAAAATACTCAGACCAACGAGAATGAATCTGGGAGACCTACAGCCCATGGGCATATACATACATACTACATACTCAGATGTACCTTAGATTATCCATAAAATCCGAATCGATATGCGCCTACAAACACACGCGGATATCCTTTGGATTACAGATGATCACGATGATGATGATCATCATCATCATCCAATTTATTTGTCCACTAATCGAGGTCACCTGAGTCATGACAACCGCCATTCATTATTTTATACGAGTTCCCTCCGCCTTCCCTATATCTCTTCCGTCCATTTAAACCCACAATTATCTATTGAATCTACCTGTCCAGAATTCAGACTGTGAATCTGAATTTCATAGCCATATAGTCAGCCGTACGGCATTTCATTCCCTTCGATTTAAATCAAAGGGTTTCTCCTTCTCCTATAAATCATTATTCATAATGTTTTTGTTTTCATATTTTCGTACTCGGGATGATTTCCATCGTATGGTGTACGTAAGTACAAGAAGACATTTGAAATTGGGAATTCCTTTCCTCGAGCATTAACTGTATAAATTCTTGATTCAAATAGCCATTCATGTTGACCCACTTTTCAAAATATATCATGCACTCACACACAATTAAATTATGATTCCATCACAAATATCCATTTTCAAATTCTCAACATTCCCAACTTTCCGTTTTCCCTTTCACATATGCAAAAATCGATTAAAATGAGCGCGTGGTACATTTAATACCCATCAATTTAATTGAGGACCTGCAATTAAAATATACGAGAGGAACAACAACGTCAAATGTCAAAATATGTGACATATTAATGTAATTTATAACGAGAAAAAGGAATTCTTTTTCATTTCCATCGTCAACTCGATAGAAAAGAGGATGATAAAATAAACATCAAAAATAAAATTTGTCAATTTTCAATGAGGGGATTCTGTCTTTTCTGTACGTCCATTCCAAGCGCTACGTCATTCATATCATTTTCTACGTTTTACTTGCCACCTTTCGTTTTCCTTGTTTGTTTTTTTTTTTTGCAACACGAACACGAAGAAAAAAACAGTGCAGATTTGCTATTGAACAAGAGTCGTCTGAGCCTTACTCAACCGTACACACCGTAAATTCGTACACAGTTGGAATCCCAATTTCAATTTTTTTTTCTCGTCTTCACTTCCTCCTTTCCTTTCCTTCACTCTTCGCTTGTTCATATGAAATCCACTCGAGTTAGTTTTATCGTCCACGAAGGGAAAAACGTAACATAATGCAGAGTTTGTGTACTGACACGGTTCAAAAGTACACACTTTTGGCCTCTCTCTCTCGTTCTCTCTCTCTCTCTGTACTTTCCCTATGCTCGCCTGTGCATACATTTACTTTCCTCGTTCTCTTTTTTTTCTCTTTTTTTGTATACATGTGCACATAGAGTTTGTTTTTTTACACAAAAAGGTGATGTTGACAAAGGAACAAGATGGTATAGCTGGAAAAGTGCTGGAACTCAAGGAAAGTGTAGTGGCCAGAGAGAAATTGATGACGAGCTTTCTCTCTCTCTTCTTTCTACTCTCAACGTCCTTCATTCTCATATTTTATTCTGAGCACGGCAAAAGTGCATGGTAATACTTAGGTAATCAAGTCCAAATGCGCATTTCGTGGCGTTGCCAATTGTATTGTAAGCGGGTTGCAATATTACATACACTACAACGTGCAAGTGTATAAACGAGAGAGAGAGAGAGAAACCCATCATTATAAGGATACACATTAAATCCATTTTAATTAACCGAATGTCTCCACATCCTCACACAAAAAATACACAACACTCTGTACATTTTCCCCAAATTTTAAATATTCACATTTATATTCATGAGTTCATTTACTTTACTTTTATACGGCTCGTCAAACGTTTCTCTCGTATTCTTCTTCTTTTGTTTTGTGCAAAAAAAGGAGAAAGTAGTGTGAAAAAGCTAAACACTCATTTGCAAATTTACATTTACACTTTTTGAGATTGAGATGATTGGAGTGGAGTTTTTTTGTTGTTGAACATTTTAAGATGAGAATTTAGAATGAAACAAATATTGCAAAACGGAACTTACTTGTCAAATCGTCTCCAGAAGGTGAGAAAGATTTTTTGATCTCCACTTTTCGGGTTATTGGCAATTTCAAAAGAGAATTTCTGGTCGATTTTCACTGAACTTTTATTTCGTTCCACTTCCACAGAATCTGACTTGGTGAAAGTTGCTTCAGCTTCCGGAAGCAACGAAATCTACACAGAAAAAAAAACACCAATTCAATTGCAATTGCAAAACAAAACTAGAGAATACTGAACACGCACAGACGTATGTACTATGTATACACACTCACATAACACAATCAACTCTTCCTAATACGGACGTATCTGTACATAGCAAGTAAATTGTATTTCCTTATATATTGAATTGAATGTTCTTGCACAACTAACTGTACACATGTAGAAAATATTTCTACACTCTACACTTTCTTTCAATTATTGTTGGAATTCCCTAGGTGAACTTGACTAATACATGTGAATATCCGAGACTTTCTCCTTCTCTCTCTCGGAGAGAGAAACGACACGGACGAAGCGAAGGGAAAAAGGTAAATGGGTGACAGAATATAGTTTGACAGTCGGTACAAGCACAAGTGAAGATTACCGACCATGAGACTTTCCTTCGCTCGTTCGTTCGTTCGTTCGTTCGTTCGTTCGTTCGTTCGCTCGCTCGTTTATTCGTTTGTTCTCGTTGCGCATAATTCTCTCTCCATGTGAAAAAAAACTTGTTTACCTTTCCATTCGCTTCTCTTCCGTCTGTCACTATCACAACTCTTTCTCCATCTCTGTCTCTCTCTTTCTCTCTCCCTCTTTCTCTCTCTGTCCGTTCACTCGAGCGCTTTGTCTTTCTCTCGTTCTCGTTCACTTTTTCTCATACACAAACCATTCGCAAATTGTTACGCGTTGTGTCAGTGTTCACTCGATCCTTCACTATACAGATATTAGAGTCAATCGATAGTCCAACTTATCGCTTCGGCTCTCTTTCTCTCTCTTTCCGTCGCTCTTTTCTCTTTCTGTCTAATTCCAAATTCGAAAGGGTAAACAAATACAATAGATAGAAAACAACTACTTGTGTGTACTTTCATATCATCAAATGTATAAAACGATACAGAACATTCACTCACTCTGTTTATCAATCACTCAATCACTCGCAAAAAAAAAAAAAAAAATAACAACGAACCACGAACAAGGAACTGTCGTCTTGCTTTGTCTTTTTGGAAACGACATATTTATTTTAATAATGAATCCCTCAAACTTTGTTTTGTCACCAAACACATAAATAAATAATTTCCACTCCCTTCTTTACAACAATCAAAATTTCTTACATACTCTTATTATTTTATTAAACTAAACAACGGAGAATTGTTCCATTGATTCACTTGATTCAAACTATATAGGAATTTCAGAAAATTGAATTCTAAACAAAATTGTAAAACTGAGGAGCGAGTGAACTATACTTATAGATTTTAGCAAAACTAACATCAGAACAAGAACAACTTATCCTCTTTTTTGTACTCTCCATTCGAGACAAACTGTGGAGTTTGGAGTTGAGGAGTTTTTGAGGGAATCTGAGTGTGTGTGTGCACTTGTAGAAATGAAAATATATAATATAAAATATTTTTGGAATGGGAGAGATTGAGGTTGCTCCACGTAAGACCATTCATACACTATACAGATGCACCTGGGTCAGGTACTTGAAAAGTGTACAGAGAATTTTATACTATTATTATTATTATTATTGGAGACCTTTAATGTTTGAGACGGCAAGTGTTCTCTTATAACGTGTAACATGTAACTTGCAACGACTTGACAATCTGTATATTACATACCATACACCTGTACGTACCTGTGTGTATACACATATATACATAACATAAAAAACGAGAGAGAGAGAGAGAAAAGGAGATGTTTTAGCTCACCTTCATAGCCAATTTCCACGATGACCGATAGGAAGGCTGGAGGTTCTTCGCATGGACAACTGCAATAATATAAAGAGTATTATTATTATTATTATTACGACTGTACAACAACTACATATGGAGTATCTGTAGGTAAGTATTTTATATCATTATTATTTTTACATATATTTTTTTACAACTTTAAAATTAAACTTGAAGCAAATTTGAAGAGAGTGAACATGTGAACTCGAGTGTACAGAAAGGAGAGAGAAGTTACACATACACATAAAAAAAAGTAGGATATCATATATATAATTTTAATACTATCGTACAGCTTAATATAGCTTGTGCATAGGTAGTGAAATGTGACATGTAGAGGAGGAGAGAAGTAGTACATACATAATGGGGGTAAGTAAAAGGTAGCAGGAGCAACACACAGAATGGAAGGGAATTATTATAGTTGTCGGCTGAGCGTGAAGAAAGTACGCTGCTCGCGTTCGCACTTATCTTAATGTACATCACACGTGCACACAGTACCATACCATACACAGAGTATTTAGTACCGGCGAGGGATTCCTTGCGGATTTAATTCCCAATCTACAATATATGTACCTTCATATCGTATCGTATATATACACATTACACCTTACTCTTATACATATAGGTCTTTATTATTAACAGTAGCAGGGGCAGGGAGAAGGAGTACATATGTAGTACAATGGAAATTGGAATGAAACGAAAACTATGCAGTTCAATATCGAATTTACCTATGTGGATTGTGGATTGTGGACTATGGACGTCCATCTCTCCTTTTATACAAATCATAAACTTTTCTTTTTTCGCTAGGTATATATTCTACTTTTTTTCCCCTTCAATTAACTCCATGGGTCTTTCCTTTTGAAGGAAATCCTTCTAATTGCTCTTGAAACTCGAAACTAATCTCACAAATATTATTTATTATTATTCTCGTTCTACATTTCCATTTTCCATGCTTTTTTCCTTTCTTTTTATCCTTTTGACATTTCCTTATATATATTTCATATCAAGAGCTTTTTTTGTTTTTCCCTTTTCGTTTTGTCGTGCTTATCTCGCGTGCAAATTTCAAAAGCTTGTTCATACACAAACTAAGTACATATGTACACCGAGTTCAAATACAGTGCAATATTATAGTTAGGATATATAATACAATTCAATTTAGTGCCTACTGTGTACATGTTAAATGGTAAATGGACTGAAAACATGTTATTATTCTGACTCTGAACTGTATAAATCAACCTCTTGCTCTGATTTATCTCTCTGTCCATGTTTTCCTTTTTAATTTTCGGATTTGTATTGTATATACACGAGAGAGATTCCTCTCATTTCCCTTTTCTTGTTCTATCATCGTTTATTTACCCAAGTCTTTTACATTACTATAGACAAAAACAACAATACTATACAAAATAAAGAATAAAAAGGAATTTTCTTTTGAACACATAATTATTTTTTTATTTTAAAAACTCCACAGATCGAGTGAAAAAACCAGCTAATTAGCAATGGCACAAAGTTTACGTAAATAAAGGATAAAAATCTTTCCGGAAATACCAGAGGAATGCCAATTGCCAACGTGAACTTTGAAAGTTTAGACTTTAAACAAATTGGAAGGAGATCACGTCCATGCCTTCCGTTTTTTTCTTTTCAATACTTATTTTTTCTTCATTTTCTCGGGAAAAGTAATTAAAAAATTGAGATTAAAACTAAGTACACACTTGGATCTTCATGGGCAGAACACTCAAAGCCAAAGGGAGTGTCTGTCTCTGCTCCAATCTTTTATCTATTTTCCACTAGCTTCTTCCACAAAAATCATTGTACTCTATACAACAAAGAACTTTCATATGTAGGGTTATGGCTAATGCAAAAAATGTACGAACAAATCTTCTGTTGATTACATAAAAAATGTACTGAATAAATTTAATCCTATATACTATATACATATATAATAAAACATCATGGACTTGCTTCCGTTCTATCTTGCACTTACAATTAGTAATTACTTTGGTATATTTCAAACCGTTTAATCCTCAAAATTCTCCATTCATATCATTTTTGAAATACTCCCCAAAAAAATTACGAGTCAAAAGAAAACTCGGAAGAGAATAAAATCTCCATTCATTTATTCATTTACTCGCTCCTCAGTGAGGGTGATAATAATAATAATAATAATAATAATGATTTGATTCCGAGCTTTAAATTAAATAATAATAATAAAACACATGCAGAGTCTCCAACCGTTCTTATTCTTCCCCATTCATATATATAGAAAAGGAGAAGAAGACAATGTGTGTGGATTGTGAGTAAATTGTGGATTGTACAGAGAACTGTTTTGAATGAGCTGATTGTTGGTTGAGAGTTGAGTACAAAAGGGATTCTAGTGAACGAAGAAGAAGCCAAAAGGGATGATGTGTAATTGAACATTGAACACAACTCATTACACTGCACAGTACAGTGCAGAGTGCAGGGAATGAATGAATGGATCTTTAAGGATTGGATTTTTACAGGGGATGACAATAAGAAATTGAAGAAAACAAGATAAAGAGAGGAGAGAGGAAATGACGGAGAAGAAACGGAGAGAAAATGGGAATAATAGACACACGACAGAAGAAGACTGACTGACGATGAGAGACGCAACATATTTTGGACGACCAGAGAAAATAGAGAGGGAACCAAAGTGACATTGGACATGGACACATGAGAGACGGGTACTACGTGGGCACACAATTTACATGTTAACCCGTCCCACCTTCCATTCCAAAATTCATTCTCTACACACACACACACACACACGAAAAAAACGTACAAAATCCACATAGACAGAACTGATAGAAAGAAACCTGGACATACATAGAAAGAAAATAGACATGGGATTTTTCAAAGAAGAACAACTTGTAGCATCCAGACTGCACAACTAGAATCTATACTAGAGAGAGGAGAGAGAATGCAGCAGTTCCACATGACATGATGCACGTCAATTCACAATTCACCCAACTCTTGTACGACCATTTAACATTTAACACACACACACACACACACACATGCACATAAATACTTTTGGTCTTACTATTAGACGACTCTACATATGAACATAAATATAAATACAAATGCATGCATACACATGTGCAACAATCAACAATACAAATTACACACATACAGGAATTTATCACCGAACAAATTACTCGAGTACACAGCCACAAAAGACGTGACTAAGTTTGCGTCTCCGTCTCCAGACACACAGCTACAACTACCTACAAATACTTACACAACTCCACAATCCTTATAGGAATTTTTAGAATTTGAATATAGTTGTCTTATTTCCATTTACATTTATATACGGGCAGGCATGACTATAACTTTATGCACAGTCGAGTCTTGAAGGGAAACAAAATAAATACAAATAGAAATTCACGAGAGAGAGAATAATAAAAAAGTGGAAAAGCTAAAGCCAAAAGCAAAGGAGGTCCCATTGGACCAATTGTAACATAGTAGGAGAGAAAGAGTAGTGTGTGTATGGAAAGGTAATAGCAAATAGTAACAGCCATAAAAGAAAAAGATGATATAGAGATAATTGAGAGAGTGCTGGACTCACCATGAAGTGTAACATAGTCCCCATTGCTGTAAGTGCGGATCAACACTTCACCTGTGAAAATAATACACACCATTATCAACCCACACTTTGTTTAAGCATTCACAACATTCAACATTCAAGTGGAAACCAATATCAAATACATGGGGAGAGTGAGGGAGAGAGATACTGTATAATGTAAGCATTGTGTATGATTATGTGTTATGTGTACGGTGTAAAATGAAATGAGGGTTTAGTAGGAAGTTTAGGAAGAGAAATTATATGAGATTATACACTTGACTCGATGAATTTGCGTATCATGCAGGAGAAAAAGAAGGAGAAGGGTAAAAAAGATTCAGTATCAAATCTCAAGTCATTCAATCTTGACCAAAAAAAGGATAAATCCACCTCTTTCATGTTCCTCCCTGAATTTCGTGTTACACATTTATCGTGTATATTCAACTTGCAGTGAGGAGGACGACTCCAAGTATTACAGATATTACTGCAAAAACGCAGCCGTTTTTTTATACATAGCTACAGTTTTTTTTTGTTTCATCTTAATTATTTTACAATTGATGCATTC
This sequence comes from Gisinianus flammeolus, assembly GCA_034699125.1. Classification (NCBI taxonomy): domain Eukaryota; kingdom Metazoa; phylum Arthropoda; class Collembola; order Symphypleona; family Katiannidae; genus Gisinianus; species Gisinianus flammeolus. The sequence goes on along the minus strand of JAIUND010000027.1, from coordinate 46,746 downwards.
TTGACAAATCCTTTAGACAGAGCAACAATTCATTTACAACTTGAACAACTTGTACTATGGCCAAACAACATATCTCTACAACACTATATAGAAAGAAAATATAATAAGAAATCCTCTTCAATTCTCTATGCTCTAGCAATTATTTTAATTACCATCAACCATGGCACTTTTTTCCTTCTCTCCTTTCTCATTTCATTGTTCCGTCTTGACTTGGACTCGAGTTGAGTAGTCGACCACAACTTTTGGAAACACAAGAGATTGAAATGCAACATTATTTATGCAATTTCCAGCTGCATTTCAAGTATTTTACATTTTAAAATTCTACCTCAAGTCAAAGTCAATGTCCAAAGTCCAACTCAACAACTTGGGTTAAAATTTAAAACTTTATTTTTTTTATTATTATCAAAAGATTCTGTTGTCTTTTCAAGTTCATTTACTTATTCAATTTTTTCCTTCAACTTCTCATCATCAGTCAGTCTGTTAGTGTAATTCACTTAAACGATTATTGAAAACTAGAGAGAGCGAGTGAAAAGGAAAAGGAAGATGAAAATGAGTTAAAAAACTGGCTAATATAAATCCCCTTTTCTCATCTCCCCCAAATTCTTAAACAGAATTACAAAATTCCATTCTATTTTCTATTCTGTATTCTGTAGAACTCATGAAATATTTGGTAAATTGCATACGGATCTTGCCTATCAAGTATACAAAGACTGAGGCCATTAACAATTGACCATACACATCTTCCATATTGTCCAAATGGCATATAAAGTACCTACAAGAATTATTACACACTCTCTAGAGTACTGTTCACATCCACAAAATATTTGACTATGGATAGAGATTTGTTCAAGAGATTGCAAGGTCCAACTGTATAATTAAGATAATGGAGAAAATCAATAGTTATAGTGTTTTATTGCACTTTTCCCCAATCTCTTTCTCTCTCCATTTCGGTTGAGTAAAAAAAAATGCTATTAAATACGTGATAATTTCATTGAGTCCAACTTGTTGTGGTTGTGTTTTATTATATACATTCCCTATTGCCTTTGCCTACATGTACATACAAACAGAGAACAGAATACTTCTTGTCTATATCAATATGTCGATACTAATACGGATATCGATTTGGCATTGAATTTCCAATCGGACGGCGATTACAATTGGATTCAAAATTGTGGATTTGAATTTAAAGTTGAAAGGGAGAGAGAGAAAGAAAGAAAAGAGACGAAAGACAAGGAAGGAAATGGATGTTGGTTTGGTTGTAAATCAAATGGTCAAATACACATAAGACTCGCGCGGAATCGAGTCTCTCTACAACACATAACATATGTGCTAAACGACAGGTTAATGGGCCCAATTCCCATTCTTTGTGTTTTTGTCTCGTCGTCTTGGTCAGAGAAGTGGTTGAAACTTGTGTGTAATCTATGCGAGTGAGTGTTGTAAAATGTATACGAAGGAAGGTGCTACAGGCTGCTGTGTTTACTATATTTTCCATTACCACATTTGATAGCCTGCTGATGCCTTCTGCCTGCTGCTGCTGCTGTTATATTGCTGCCTTCCCTCAAAGAAAAAAAGAAAGAAAGAGGAATTCAACGTTGAAACAACAACAACAAGAAGCAATTTACGGCAGAAAGTAGAAAGAGCAGATTGTAAATTGTGAAGTATGAATTTGTCTAGTAGGTAAAGTGTAGATAAAAGTAATAAATGGCATATACTAATTCCTGTCAAGGCTCATACCTAATACTCTCTCAAACTAGGAAAACCCTGGAGACATGTTTTCTCATTCTATTTGCCATCACTCCGGGAACTCGCACACACACACACTCAAAAACTCACACATTTTACATGTCTCAAGATTCAAGATAAATGAGCAATAATAATTTTCTCTCATCTTATATATATTTTTTTTTCGTTTTGGTTATTTTTTTTATTTGGTCATGTGCTTGTGGTCAACATTAGTCAATATCCCTGCTTGCTCCTGCCAATTGTCGAATTGACCAAAGCAATTCAATGTCAATGACGACGATGCTGAAAGGGAAAAAGAAAAAAGGCAATGCCCCTCTCATCTTCTCTCATCGAGTCACACAGTATTTATTCTATTCCTTCTTTTATATTAGATTGTGAATGTCTCTCTCTCTCTCTCCATGTCTCACCACCACACAAAATTACTATGATGTAACCACACGGTTAAGTTATGATTATGATAATGCTAAAAACTAAAATGTAAACGACGTACAGATATAAATTAGATAACTACAACAAGTTTGACTTTTTTCATCGCATCGCATTGCGTCGCTCCAATCCATTCCTAAATAATTTCATCATTATTCCTATAAGAGCTATAAACATTGTAAATTGTAATAATCTATGGAACATGAAGACTGAAGACCAAGACGGCCATTTGCCATTTGAATTTGGATATTTGGATTGGGGTTTCCTGCCAGGCAGATTTAATGTAATTGGCACACTTACAGTGTCCAGTGTGTCCACACATTACAACAAGAGCATAAATCACTTGACTTTTTTTCCTTCTACCTTTTTGTCCTCCATTCGAGGATGAAACAAAACGTGGGCATATTCAGTCTCCACAGTTTTCTTCTTCTTTTTTTTTTTTTTTGCCCGAGCAATTATATAATTGTCTATCTCGTCCTCATCCTCATCTACTATCTACAAAAGTTTTTTCGTGCTAGTTTTCCCTTTCTAAAGCTAATTCCTAAAACTAAAGACTAAAGAGGAGTACGAAAGCATGAAAGGGGAATGAAAAAGAAATAAATATGAGTTGTGTTTGTGTGTGGCATCACATAAAATATGGACTCTGGAATTGAGTCAAATTGTCTTTCTTTTTGGGTAATTGCTCGATTTGCGGCTCGTGAATTAAGTTGGAGTTGAATGTCGTGAGGTAAGGAAATTCAACATTCAACAGCCAAATGTAGATGTAGAAAATGAAAATCTCCGAGTACTTACTCGAAATGTAGGTAGTGGGTGAAATTTAAAACTATAAAAGTTGCTTCAAGGCTCGTGTTATATTCCCATACTCATCTCATCTCATCTCCGTACGTACGTACGTACTTGCGTACTATGTATACCTTAGTGTACACGACACGTATTAGGTAATCTTGTTGAATCTCGACTACATATATAGGTACTAATGTAATCTAATATCTCATTTTGTACCCTTATAGATAGATAGTAGATAGATATATAATGTTGTTCCCCTGTATATTATCTTCATGTCATGGATCATACTTGAGTTTTCTCATTTCATCATATGTACATATTGTCGGCGGCTAACTACATAATTGGTTGGATACTTTGGCCTAAATAAAACATTAATTTTAACCACGTAGATTTATGACTTGTGACATAATAAGGATTCCCCCCTCCTCGTGCAACCAATCCGTTCTATAACTACATCAAAAACCCATTTATATATACAGACTGTACTGTAATGGAGCATAGTTTTGCATTTCCTTGACGGACATTAGAAAAAATGAAAAATGGAAAATATTTCAGGGAATTTGAATGCAATGCAGTATGCTGTGCAACAAAAGATTATTATTATTATTATTATTATTATTATGGTGTGTATAATAATAAAATGAAAATGATATTATAATTCATAAGGGGAAGAGGAATGTGTTTTTATGCATATTATTTGATTGTGAAAACGAGAAAGGAAAATACTATTCCGAGTTGTTTCGACATGGACATACAATATATATGAAGTATTTCGTTTTTCGGTCCGTTTGGACATCGGCAAAGAGAAAGAGAGAGAGAGAGAGAAAGAGACGGGGGATATATATAGAAATGTAAAATGTATGAGTGTTGTGTGTATGAGAGTGGGATGACAAGGTGGGAAGGTAATAAATAGTGAAAAAAAGTAATAAATATTGTAAATGAGGAACGCACCTTTTCCCGAGAAGATGGTCTTCACAGGTGGTTTCTTTACCAGTTTCCTTGGGGTGGATTTTTTCATGGGAGTTTTGATGATGCGTCTAATGGGGGTAGTCAAGACTGGGCCACGACCCGACTCAGCCAGACTTTCATCTTCATCTTTGTCTAGCCTCACGTTCCCCTTCATCTTCATCCTCATCTTCAACCACTCGCTCGGCTGTACAGCGAGTTCCCCTGCGCTCTTTCCACCGTCTTCTCTTTCTTCATCTTTTCGTGGTTGCTCATGATATTCCTTTTCGTGTTCATGTTCGATTGAGCTGGAGTGAAGATTTGAATGTGGACCAAGACCAAGAGGTTGATGGAAATGAGCCATATCATTCCTTTGCCTTTGACTCTCTTCATTTCTCTCCGTCTCCATCGTCTCCTTTCCCTTATTATTGATGATGAGATGAGTCGGGTCAAATTGTGGGGATTCACATAAACTCACTCTTGTTTTTGAACTCCAACAATCCTCTTCTTGTCCTCCTCTCCTGTCTATTTCTTGCTCTTCATTTGAGGACTCACACGGTGAGCCTGAAGGATATTCGTGAGAATTCCAAGTTTCGTTTTCCGTCTCTGATGGATAATTAGCATTAGCATTTGTAGTGGTCATCATCCACGTCCCCGTCTTCAAACTATTCGAATCTTCATCATCATCATCATCGTCTCCTTCCCCCTCTTGTTCTTGCTCTTCCTCTTTATCATCTTCTCTTAGTTTAAATATTTCTCTTATGATTTCATTCTTTTCATTTTCTTGTATATTTTCTCTGTACTGTCTTCCATGTTTCCTCATATTTTCATGCTCATTCGTATTGAGATATTTGCTTCCATGAGTTGTTGTATCCATCGAGTCCCCATTTCCATTGATATTATTATGAATTGGGGTTCCAGAGCTGTAGCCATGTGAAACGGAGCTGGTACTACTTTGACTACTTTGATCATCTCCAGCCGTTCGCTCATTCTCATTCTCATGAATTAATGAGACTGAAGTACCACTAGCACTGGACGTGGATATGGAGGATGGTGATGGGTGCGGAGGTGTAAATCTCAGTTGGGGATGATTTGAAAATGTAGTTGCATGGGAAAAGAAAAAGGGTTCTTCTTTCCCTACAGTTGATGCTGTTGTTGTTATGGTTGGCGGTGTCGGTGGATTATCAAAGGGCTCCGTGGCGGACTCATAACTAAAAGAGCCCTTTAATTTTCTCAAGTCCGTCTCTGCCCCCTCCGTCACGAACGCGTTCCTCTGATCCTGAGGAGGGAAATACAGTTCTTGGTTTGGGTTTCCAGAGTGATCTTCCATATCGCCCATATTGTCACGCTTGACAGCTAAACAACGATCATCATCCTCACCATCATCTTGGAGAATGTAACGTGAAGGATTCTTTGTATTCTTCATCATCTTCTCCAGGCCACTGGCAATAGCACTTGCACTTGTACTGGAATCCTTAATATTATTATTATTATTATTATTGTTATGTCTTGTTTCTCCAGCTATTCTCACTCGACGTTGACTCTGTTTTTGACTTTGTTGAGATTCCAAACTTTTAACACTTGCAGAGGACACCTCAGCCGAGTCCTCTTGAATTATGGGCAGTAAAGTTGTCTCATTGTTGTTCAACATGGAGCGAGAATGTCGTTGTCCTTGTTTCTGTCGAGATTTCCGACTACCATTGCTCCCATGATTGCTGTACCCTCGCCATTCCAAATCTGAAGAGCTTGATGAGCTACAAGTGCTGGAGCTGGAACAACTACTTGATAGGCTACTGCTACTTGTTGCATTACTACTACTATTGAACAAGAGCAAATTCCCTTTTGAGTCTGTCGTCGTTGTGGACTTTGTGGTTGTTGCTGTTGTTGTCATTTGATTTGGATTGGAGATAGAATTTGAATTATTATGAGAATTTGTACTGGAATTATTATTTAGAGATGAGGACGAAGACGGAGAAGAATGAAGTTTCCATTCCGGGAATTTATCTTCAATCCAATGCGTACGAAGGATGGAGACACTTTTCTCTTCAGGGCTACACTGGGAGTCTTCTTCTTCAGGTAAATTGGGTAAACACTCGTGATAATATTTCCGAAGGAATCTATTCAGTCTATCCGTTTGACTTCGAATCCTCTCCAATTTCCTCAATTCACTCCGTTTCAATGTCAACTTTTTCGCACAACGAGCCACGGCTGGGAAACTAAATGTTAAGGATTTCTCGAGGAATTGAGGATCTGTCGTGTCATGATGTGACGGATGGTCTGGAGTCGTTGTCGTCGTCGTGGTGGTCGGAGCAGCCGCTACCGCTGTTTTTGTTGTTGGGGTTGGAGTGACTGGGGATTCTTTATTGTCAATTGACGACGACAATGTCCATTGTTTTTCCTTTTCATTGTGAGCCACGGGTGTTGGAGGATTACACAGAGTTGAGACGTTGAGGAGACTTTGAAAGGGACGACGAGAAGAGACTGGAGAAACCATATCTATATTTTCTATTATTGAATGATGATTTTGATTGGCTGTCGTGAAATTATTATTATTCAATTCAAAATGTGACTGGGAATTTGAGTTTGAATGAGGATTTCTGGTCGTGGATTTCAATCGATTGGAACTAGAATTTTTCAATATGGATTTACACACAGTTTGAGTTGAACTTTGAGTTCGGGCTGTTGTTCGCGGTAATGTAGAACTTTTTTGTGAAGATGATGATGGTAACTTGAATAATTTGTCACTAGAACTATTGCTACTATTATTATTATTTGTATTATTTTTTTCTATAGATGTTACATTATTGGTGGATGGTGAAGATAGTTTGCGATTATTCCGGCTATTAGGTGAGGAACTGAGATTAGTGATGACGAGTGTGGACGTCTTGCTCTTTTCATTGTCATCATTTAAAAGTTTATTAGTTTTGGTGAGGCCTTTGAAGGAGCAAGTTGTTCTTAGTGAGCGACTCCGAGCATGACGAATGATTTCCGTTGTTGTGGCTGCTCCTGAAGTGGAAGGAGTTTCGGACAAGATGGAAAGTGATGATGGTGATGGAGTGGAAGAAGTGACAAGTGTTCTCGACGACGAGGATAATACAGAAGCAGTAGCTAATGTTGTTGTGTCATGGATATCTTGTCTTATCCTTGAGGATGATGATGATGATTCACAACCACCTGGGGGTTCCATTGATGCTATTTTATTGTTAACTGATTTCGTTTTAGTTTTGGTTTTGCTGCTTTGAATTGGAATTTGTTTCACTGATTCGGACAGGGACAGGACACTACTCGGATTTGCAGATGAAATATTTTTATTATTATTACTACCATTCTTACTGCTAGTATTATTACTACCACTATTACTATGAAGGGGAAGTAGGATTTTTTTCTGATGATGGTAATGGTGATGGTGGTTTGGGTTAGGATTAGAATTAGATATAGAACTCGTGTTGGACTTGAATCGAGATGGTAAAGTGGAAGCAACAAAAGCTTTTATTTTTACTTTTCCATTTATATTACTCTTCGTTTTCGTTTTCGCCTTCGTTCCGGCTCCTGTACAAAGTTTTTCCGGTTGATAATCATTTTTGTGGTCTTCATTGTCGTCGTCGTCGTAGTTGTCATCATCATCACGGTGATTATTATTATTGTTATTGTTACTATCTTGAATTTCGTCTGCTTGCACTTGCTCTTGCTCCTGCTCTTGAAGCATTCGTTCATATTGTTTGACGATTGCGAGGGGCAGGTGGTCCAAGCTCATATAGAGAAGGGATTTACTGTCTGCATTGCAACTATTATTATGACTATTATTATGATTATTATTGAGGGCATTGTTGCTGTTGAAGAGTTGAGATGTGATGCAACTATTAATTACACAGTTATGACTCTCATTATGACTGGCGCAATTGTCTTTCTCTTTGTCCTGGAGTTTCTGGTGGGTTCTCCCTTTGGCGGAATGAACATGATGATCATTATTATTGCAGGTGTTATTGTTGTCATGCGTCCGACAATTAGTCTGACTCGTTTTTGTTGGTGCTGCTGGTCCATTGGTATGTGTATTTGTGGTGCTGCCATCATTGTTCCATGGACGATGATGATGTTGTTGCTGCTGTTGTTGTTGTTTGAGGTAGCAGCCACTTTGATTACGGTTTTTACAGCCCGTAATTAATTCCACCTCGGCTCCGTCTCTCAGTAACAAACTATGACTCAGTTTACGACGTTTTCGTAATAATGACTTTGTTGAGTTCGTATGAGTCAAACCACTGAGACTGCTGCTATTTGTAGTATTGTTGTTGTTATTATTACTGCTGTTCCGTACGTTCCGCCGGTCGTCTTTTGCTATTGCCCACTTCAGCATTCCTATTCACACAACAATGAAAAAAAAACAAAACAAGGAACCAACTTGTATTATTATTCAGTATACCGAAACAAAGAGATGGACAGAGAGAAAAGAATATAAATTATAACGAGCGCGAGTGGTTCTAAACTTTAAACACTCTCGAGAGCTTACTAAATACTAAACACTAAAAACTAAAAATACTAAATCATTCATTATTCATTTATTAGTTAATTTAAAATGCCCATCGAGTTCCAACTTCCAATTCTCCCTATAAAAAAACGGGAATACTCCCTATACATAATGAAATGATACACCCAACTTTAAAATCATCAGCATATAATAATATATATAATATTCAAGGGCCCTCTCTCCAGTCTCCGAAAACAAAAAAAAAACTACAGGTACCTTTATACGAGATAGTAAAAAAAAATTATTTACTACTTTGAACATCACCAAACGAACGAACGAACCCATAGTATACAATCTAATCTTGTAATATAGGAGGACCAATACTTATTACACATTCATAATAATAAATTATCCATACATTCTTTGACGCCCGTATTATATGCATATTAAAAAATATTATTAGAATATGCACAATCCATATTTTTAAACATGTACCTATTACTACCTATTACCTATACATAAGGCAATACATCGGGTACCAAAAAAACTGGCCCTTTAAAATTTACAGGCCTCAAATTAAAAATAAAAAAGAACAATGAACATGGTCATGATCATGATCATATGTGAGCATCTTTTCTCCGTACTTATATGATAAGAAATAAGAAAATGCATCATCAAATAATAATACAAAATAAAAATTACAGTTTAACCAAAACCAAAAATCAATAGGCCAGCATAAATTATAAATTATATAAAAGAAAAAGATACATGCCTTAAGCACAAGCAAAAGCTTATTATGTATTAAGTACAGGTCCATGGTTTTTATGTGGAAGACGAAGAAAGGTACTTATCTAATAAAGGTATGGGTAAAAAAAGGAGTACATATTATTATAATAAAAATTTCAAGAATCCATATTTTCTCTAATGGACAATAGATATTAGATGGATATATATTACAATTTACCTTACCTAACAGTTTTAGTAATGTATCAAAAAGGAAAAGATTCTTTCATTCTTCATATTACACACACACACGGAGATTTAATAGACAATTTAAAGACGGGTGTAAAAGAGTACCGACGCTTTCTGAACACCGAGCTATTAGATAATAGTAAAATATTATTATTATTATTATTATACTGTACTACCCACTTGAAAAACAGAATGGACAGTACTTTTTTACTCTCTTGTCAGTCACAATTCACTATGTATTCACTATATACCACAACAAAAGGTATATATAATATAAAAATTTCACTTGGATGCTTAAGTGCAGACTACCTTAAGTCTCTCTTTTTCGTTTTCATCGTTCTGTTCACGGACTCCTGGCCACTAATTATTTTTTCAAAATCACGTTTTACGTGCTCAAATGTGGTCTTTCTTTCTCTTTTTCTCTTCTTTTCTTTTTCGTTTGCCACGGTCCGTTGGATATCATCTCCAAAACCTTTAAACTATTACCAGCTATTTAATCTGTTCCTATGTCTTGTCTTGTGGTGTCTAATACTTTTCCTCAATTCCTCACAACATCAAAAACTATCTCCAAAAATCATGAGAGCTTTTTCATCTTCATCTCTCCTGTCCAATGTACAAATACATAGATATACTCCAGTGGTCCATTATCTCTAAAGGAAAACTTGTGAAAAGTGTAAAATATATAGATACTAATGGTAGGAAAACGGAAAATCTGGTACGATTATTATTATTGTTATTTTTTGAGTCAGTCAGTGAGTCAGGAGACGAAACAAAACAAAAGTTTAACTAGTAACCTGTCCAAATTAGTCAATTGTGGCTTCTTTTTTTATTTCCCTCGTTTCTTTTCTATTCTCTGATTTCCCCTCTCATCTTTTATTTTTCTCATCGTTCACTTTGGCATTTTGCATTATGTACAAATGGGCTTCATACACCGAGCAACAAGTTTTTATTTAACACATTTGTTTTTTTTTTGTATTGTACCTATGTTTCAGACTTGGATCAGATTTGAATGATGAACAATGAAGACTGAAGAAAACGAAGAACCAGAAGTCTTCTGGCAGAAGATGCTTCAATGTAAAATTGTGGACCCACAGAAATCCTTTTACTACTACATACAAAACCTGTGAGACTATGTCTGTGTTTATTATACTAATTTTTTTATTTTTGAGAAATGTAATAGTAAATTCTATATTGGAATCCAACATCTCCAGGTTATACAAGCGTTTGAGTGAAAGAAAAAGAAAATATACAGTCGCCAGTTGATATGAGAAAAAAATGGAGAGTGAAGTAACCCAGGGCAAGGCAAAAGAATGAGTACGATATAAGAATGTCAGTTGCCAGTTGCCAGCAAAGTATTATATTATATGAAGAAGCAAAAATCTCTATTCCTTCTGTTCTGTGGGTCCTCTCTTGTCTTCTTATTCGAGAGATAACTACTCTGACACGTTCACCGTCTACACATTGTATGCGTATACACATATACAGATAATAGTAAAAAGAAAAAGAAGAAGAAAAAAAGTATAGTAATAAACCATGGGATACTTTCCACGAGCAATGAGTCAGTCAGGTAGGTTGTAGTTGTAGTTGTAATTCCAGTATGTAATAAGTAATATGAAGCAAAGAGAGAGAGAGAGATAGAGAGACTGAGAAATGTCTTGTGTATGTACAATTTTTTTATGATTATGATTACGCAATCACTTTGTACTACTTTGTATACACAACAGGCTACAGACTCCACACTACTACCTACTAATACACTAATAAGCAGCTCTCTCTTACTCTTCTCCTCGTCTTTTCACTAAAGGATTCTTCTCTGGTCCAGCTTCTCTTTCTGAATATAAATCTGATGCTGGAACTCGGAGTCAGACGGGGAATGAAACTGGAACAAGTTGATTGGAATCTCTTATAAACGTGAACAACACACTGACTCTGGCCCTGGCTCTAGCTCTAACTCCGACTATGTATGAAGAAAATTTGCTGTGTGTAGTGTACGTAGGAAAAGATTATTAAAGTTTCATAAAGAGAGAGATATAAAGAGAGTGTGTGTGTTGTGAAATGTTGCCGGTTATTCAGGTGAACTTGGAGCTGGAGGGATGGAAAAGATATGAGAAGAGATGGGATAGATTTCTATGCCCAGATCGATTACTAGCCAATTATTATTATTATTACAGGTACTTATTTCGTTATTTCGTACTAGACCGTCCATTGTTTTTTTTTCTCTCGTGTGTGTTGTGTATGTAACGGTCACTTTTTTCGTCTCATAAAGTTACCTCTCCATTGTTTTGCTCCATTGTCGTTAATCGTTATAATATCCAGAGCATGGACCAACTGAAATTCTTCTGTACGATCCATACAGATACTTTATTACTTATTACACACTAATACACTCAATTATCAAGATACGATCTAATGAATACGTACACACATGCACGATATATATTCTCTCTGTGCAAACTACTATATAAACTACAAACTACCTAAAAACTTGAACGTTATTTAGTTACCAAATAAAAATGGGTTATATTCAATGCAAATGTAGAATGTACTAATGTACCTAAGTATATAGTCCACTGTTCAGCAAGGAGTAGGACCAGAAGGATTTGAAATGAATTCATACAGGTTCACATTCACATAAATTTGCACCGTTCTTTTTTTTTGTTGTTTCTTCTCTCTATAGTGATATTCGAATGACAGGGAGACAAAGGTGGAATGTTTCAATGACTACTCGAATGTTTTTCTGCTTTGTGTGTCTGTACTCTGTAATAACCATCATATTTTAATAGGGATTGTCTAATCATTTTTTGTGAACTGGTAGCTCCACTCTATACTCAGCTCAACTCTCACCCCTTTTGTCTTTACGCTCGGACCATGGCCACAGATCAATAAAACTATTAATATTAATGGTCCAGTGCAACTACACATTTATAAAAACACAGTCTCTGTAGACTTTCATTTTCATATGGAGTAGTCAGGTAGCTCAACTGCCCAACACTATACAATTTACGATTTACACACAATTTTATCATCGCTCTCGCTTCATCTCGTTCTCTCTACTCACTACCAAAACTAACCAACGAACAAATGAACAAAAACTGCAAATGGCAAAACAAATACCTATCGTGAAAAAAAATCAACTCTTTTTACTTTCAACTCCTTCAACTTGAAAAAAATACAACAGCCGGTCACTTTTCATTTCAATTCACCTATTCACTTCTGTCCCTGAATTTTCTGAATCTGAATTTAACTTGATTTTACATGTAGATTAGGATTTGGATGTTGAAAATTGAAATCCTCACATGATGTGGAATGTCAATTATTTATTATGATTATTTGCAGTTGCAATTGTGATTGCAAACTTGTTTTTTTATAGTTTTCCCTTAAATTGAAAATTTTACACAGTAAATTGAAAAAAGTGACACATTTTATAATATATGAAAAAAGAAATAAAGGGGGGAGAAATTCATGAGTTGGGTGGATAACAAAAAATATAAGAGAATTTCACTATTATTTGTTTGGTGATTCCATTGGATTGGATTGCGTGTCAATCTCTTCTAAACTAAAAGTCTAACGCCTGGTTTGTCTCCCTTAAAAAACGTACGATTAACCCGTCACCCCATCGCATATGCTCTCCATATATACATATATACCTACAATAAACGTAAAAAAAGCAATACACGAGTTAAACCCAACATATCCAGCTAAATGATTTTCTTTTCTCTCTCTCCATGTTATTTTTTTTCGCTCGTATTTATTTATTACGCAGATATTGCATGTTTGCTCTATTGCTCAGTTTTGTATTTTGTATATTTTCTAAAGGTTCGTCCTCTCTCTCTCTCTCTTTCTTATTGCATTTCATTTTCATTGTTGATGATTGTAATTGTTGGGCAGCGTGTAAATGTAAATGCAAAAGGTGAATTGATAATGTAGGGAAATCCCTCTTACTTTTTTTTTCTTTTACCTAAACGGACTGACGAGTGTAATGAAGCCGCCCTATCAATGCTAATACGAAATGCAATATACAAAGTTTTGTCATGCAATAATATTCAAAATGTGTGACGTCTCTCATGCAAACGATTGTCAGTCTCAAATATTCAATATTTTCTCCGTATTTTTCTTATTATTATCATATGACTCTATATACTCTACTCGTGTAGTAACATCCTCGTTTTCTGCCTCTACATATATCGTATATGTATATTTCTATACGCCTATAAAACTTGGTTGGGTTTTTTGTAGGTTCTGAGTTGTTTCACTTTCAAGTCCAGTCCGAGTCCGACTGCCGTAAATTGTACATTGTACATTGTGAATGAACATATGAATAATTCAGAATCAGAATGAGGAAAAACTTATAGTGTGATGGTGATGAGTGAGAGGAAGAGAGAGAACTGAAGCGGAACTAAATGAAGCATATGGAGATGGACGTTGATGTTGATGTGGATTGTGGATGGCTCGTGTGTGTTTGTGTTTATTTATTGTGTAGATTTGAACTTGACGGATCTGATAGGGAAAATGAAAATAAATATGAAAGACAAAACACAAGGGGGAAAAATACTTTGTATTTTGTATAGTTTGTACTTTGCAGTTTGTAGATTCTACTTGACTTGACTTGACTTGACTTTCGGGACGAGTTAGAGAGAAATTAAATGAAAATGCCCATAACATGATGGAAATGTGTAATAAGTAATAAGTCTGATTATAATAATAAGCCATGTGTAAATTCTACTACGTAGATCTACCCATATAGGTATATTATGCATAACTTTTTCTGTCCCTGTCTGGGTCCAACTCACACAACAACACACATATGGCTTTTAATTGACATGTGTCAAGAGACCACGCGTACAGCCACTGCCACTTGCTAGCACCAGCACCAGCATCCTCTTTAACCCTTTTCTCTCTCTACTCACTCACACTCCAGCACAACTCAACCAATGACACTGACGACCATTAACATTCGTCTAATTCTAATGCTATATACAGGTATACCTACAATACCTACAATATAGTACAAACTACGATACAAACGTGTGTCTATGCGTAATGTGTACCGACCAGCTAATTCCCACATCTGGTCTCTGGTCTTACGTAAACTTCACACACACAACATACAAAACACTCGACGGACGACGCTCAACACTCAAAGTCAAAACTCAAACTTATTATTACCATATATAAAAAATGTAAAAATGCTTCATGCAAATGAAAATATGTACGCGCTCGCTTGTTCTCATCGCTCACAAAAACAACAACCATAAAAATAAAATAAAAAACAACGCACACACAAACTAAAACAAAAGATGTAGTAGACTCTTAATATAATAAAAAAATACTAACAATAAATGCCACAGCCAAAGAGTCAAAAGTCAAAATGCACATGGCAAACAAAACAGCTCATTTTATCATCAGGTTTTACGGATTTCTACGTATGTATTTCTGCTTTCCGCTTCGTTTCCATTTCAACTTGAACTTGAACAACAGTTTGAATCTCTTGAAGCTTCAAGCTCATTATAATTACAAAAATAATGACTGAAATCTCTGTTGGAATTTTTAGAGGCAGAAAAGTCAAAAGTCTGAAGGCTCTCAAGTTAATATTTAAATTGAAAAAAAAATAATAAAAAAATGTGATAAGGATATTATTAAAGGCTACAAGGGAATATTATTAGTCATTTTTACAGATATATAGAGCAGAGGCATTAGAGGCAGAGGTAAAGGCAGGGGGAGATGGAGATGGAGGAAAGGTGAAGCAATTGTGTGTATATATATATATATACGTAGATCACCTGGAAATCAAAAGAGCATGTCCAACAAACATTATTTTTTACCATAGTGGAGGGTTAATTAAAAGAGAGAGAGAGAGAGAGAAAGAGTAAAAGGGGGGACGAGAGTTGGATACCTTTAAGTAGCATTGTGGAAATAATCCATTCAGTCAAATCATTGGGGCGTAATTTAATCCTATGATTAGCTCAACGGATTTACAATTTGTGAGAGTCACTCACTCCGCACACACACACACATACACACACACAAGAAATATCTATACAGTCTACACCGAATATCGACTTTTCCCGTTATGAGTCGTCAGTCAAATTAAAATTCGAAATCGAATCTCCAGCTTTGTTTTTGTATATATTCGTTGTCGTTGCCGTTTGTTTTTGTTTTTGTTTTTGGGATTCCCACAATAATTCCGGGAAAATGACAAATACTGCCCACATTAAATATTACACACGATCCCTCCTCATTTCGTTTTGTTTTACACAGTTTTTTACTTTACAGGGTGAATGTATGTAATAATTATTATTAATCATTATTGTTCAAGTTGGAGTTTGAAGTTTACACACGCAAAGGTGAGGGGGGAGAACGAGAGAGAGACTGACGACTGACACAAGGGAAAAGTCAACGGTTTCTTTTCTCTCTCTCATGTCTCACAGTTTTTCATTTTCGAATCCCCAACACAACAAAACAAAAGCAAAAATCATGAGAAGAGCACATGATGCTTATTAACTAATTATTATAATTATTGATTTGAAAACAGAGCAGCACATACAAAATCAATTATTTTTTTCCGGGTGGTTTGTTCTGTGTTCCTCTCAATCTCAATTATATCCGTAATGTCTCTATATAAAAGTCTGAAACTTTCAATTCCCAACTTAATTGTGTACTTCAATTAATGGCCCTTTTGTATTACTTTTGCATTTGTAGAACAAGAACAACACTGATATTTTTTGTTTTTGTATACATATTTGTATCAATGAGAATTGTAATGGGATTTTAAAAAAGGTACTGGAAATTCAAATTCGAATCGGATGAACAACAACAGACAAAAAGGAAAAACACTTGTTGAGGAAATCTCTATAAAGTTTGAAATTAAATTCAAAACACGAAACCAAAACTGAGGAAATCAAGACTCTCGTTAGAGAACAGATTCAAATTGTTTTTTAAGGTTGTGTGGATTTGAATGGGATTCAATTCAAGGTGTTTGTCGTCGTGAAGACTCTTTTCAGTCCAGAGTTAACGAGAGAGCAAGAGGGTTTATTTATGTACGTGTAAAACAAATAGAAGAGTACCTACACGGAGCAAGTGGGAACAGGTGGATTTGTGTGAATGTACCGTCCAAATGATAATGATGATGATTGCTCATTCCCTCTTCACTACAAATACTACTCTGCCGGCTACTCAAACTCAAACTCAATACCTCCACTCTCTTTCTTCACTTCACTTCTTCACTCTGTCCCATCAAACGGGGGATTTTTTCTCATTCTGATTCTGACGACTCTGATTTTTCTTCTTTGTGGGTGTTTTCTACTCGTGAGAAATAGAAACAGAGACAATATGAAAGACAAAGACGTGGAGGACAACGTTTAACGTGTTTTATATAGTGTTCATCGTCCAAGTCCGAGGACAACATGAAAATTGAAATTGAAATCTTTTGAGCGAGGAGCACAACCAACAAACACGAAACGACACGACTCGACTCGACACACCAAACAAAACGAAACAATACAAAGTCCAAACTGAATTCAAATGTCTGAAAGTCTGAATATCTGAATCAAAAAACCCAAAGACTCTGAACAAAACACACACAGACACGGACACACGTTTTCCTTGTGCATCTTTTTCTGTTGCTATTTGGCTGGGCTGGAGTTGTATTTTGTATTTTGACGTTGACTTTACCACAGGGATAAACAAGAAAGACGAATAGGAATAAGAATAAGAGAAGATAAACGACTCGGTGAGTTTTTCCCTGACCGTCTCATCTATGTTATGCAATGTAATGTAATGGAAGGGAAAATAGTTGTTGGGTACCTTCAAACCTTCCCCTTTGATTCAAGAACCACACACGTACGAAAAACACAGAGCATTCTCAACGTTCAACTTTTTCCTCCATCTCCAGAAGTCCAGAGTCACTTGAGCTCTGCAAGTGAACAGACGGACTTTCGGACGCTCCTCCACAAAATATTAAATTTAAACACGCGTTTTCATCTTTCCACGCTTCGACATTTCACATTTCCCTTTACTTACGATTAGCTTTATATTCTCCTATTTTTTCACATGCTCTCTACCTTCAAAAAATACGGCAAATGTTCATCCAAAAAGCCTTAAACCAAATGAAAAACTGGAAAAGGGAAAAGATCTGTGTACAATGTACAACTTAACTAGACGATCCTGTGATATTTCATGTTTGTGTTTATGCGCCCCTCCACAATCCACAATCCACAAACCCACACATACAAACAGTTATTACGTAATGTATTTGCATTGGACTGGGAATTAGCCTTCAAGTCTCAAGACTCAAGTCACTCTCTCTCTCTTTCTCTCTCTCTCTCTCTCTCTCTCTCTCTCTCTCTCTCTCTCTGGCCACGTCCAGGGTTTTTTTCTCAAACCGACCGACCGACCGACCGACAACAAACAAGAAAACAACCAAGACGACGACGTAGTGAGTAGACGTTAAATTCTATTACGAGTATAAAATTTAAACGTGCGTCTTCTACAGATAGAGATGGAGAAGAAACTGTAGGAGTAGCCACACTCTCTGACTTTGGCTCATCTACTTGAGTAAACATTCTCTCTTTCTCTTTCTCTTTCTCTGGAGTTCTGTGTGAGGTCTTTTGACTTTTGTATATCCACAGCTCCAGCATGATTTTTACGTGCATAATCCCCTTGGATTTTTTTAAATAAGTACGCACAGACAGACACACACACACACATGGAGTTTGGAAACTGTTAGATATACCTGTGTACTGTGTATGTGTGTGCCTGGAAGATGATAATGTTAATTCTTACATTCTTGACTGAGTATGGGTATCAACAATGAAGGAGAGCTGCCTTTGAGTAATGGTTAATGGTGCCTTTGGATACCCTTTTTACTTACTCGAAGAGTACGAGAATGAAAACGAGAGAGAGAGAGAGAGAGAGATATCCTTATAAGTAAGTAATCCTTAAGTGCTCCACTCTTTCTCTCTCTCCATCTCCGTTGGGCTTTTCGCTTTTTTCCTTGTGAAACGTTAGGAATTCGGACTCCTCGGGGGCATCATTTGGATTTTTTTTATTGGTGTCTATTAAGAACTCGAAGGAGAAGAAGAAGAAGAAGAAGAAGACGAAGAGAGCGGCGTATAAATAAAATGATCTTGGACTTCAACTTGCCCATACGATATGCCCATCACATCACGACCAGTATATGTATATGTATATGTGCCTACGAGTGGAGAACTCCGCCATCGTCCATACAAACTATTTATGAATGTTTCACTGTGTTGTTTTGTGTGCTCATTCATTTAGATTTACATTTCTATGGTACATCATGTAGATCCATGTACAAATGTACATGGAAAACGACTACATAAACTATAGTAGTGATATGTACGGAGGACTGAGGACTGAGGAGAGGAGTGAGTGTGCTCAACAACTAAATACAAAGTACAACTTGATCATTAAATATGTACCGTCTCATCCCTCTCCTCCATCTCATTTCATCTCTCTCTCTCTCTTTCCCTCACTGTGTTTCTAATTCCATCTGTAATTCTGATTCCGTTGAATTGAGAAAGCCAAAGTTGAATTCAGACATGACGAAGGCTGGTCATGAAATGAAACTTTGTTCATGTGTGTGTGTGTGTGGATGTCGACTTGAGACTTGAGACTCGGAGGGACCTCCTTCATGTCAACAGTACACAACTGGCAGACATTTACACACCGTCCGTCCATCTCGTCTCCACACAGTACAAATAATAAGAATGAGGATGAGAATTGAGAAAAGGAATTTACAGTGGGATATTTATGTCCGTGCTCAATTCTCAATGCCCAATGTGTGTACGGGCAGAACACACAGAGTAACAATGGCACAATCATATGTATAACATGCATAACGCAACGCAACACAATACACAACAATGCAATCCCAAATCCAAGGATGGAATAAGAATATATAAAATGAAATGAAATGAAATCCAAATGTAATGCCCAATGTGTGTAATGGAAATGGAAATGGAAATGTACGAGTTGTTTCGAGTCTTTGAGACTTTGAGACTTTGAGTATTGCTCTTGGTTTTTTTCTTTCACCCTTTTTTATTTTTACAAGCTCTCTTTCTTTCTCTTTCTCTTTCTCTCTCCACAAAAGCCTAGTCCTTTTTTACATGTTACACATTATGGCCCATTTCATCTATGTAAATTCTACATTGTAAATCGTTTTGTAAGGAAAGGCGGAACGAATATTTACGATATCCACTCTTCACTTTCCACTCGCTACTCTCAACGTCCACATTATTATTATTATTTCTATTACTTGTTTCATTTATTTTTGTCCAACCATAAGATTTGTTTAAGAGAGAATGAAAAATGAAAAACGGTACAAGGAAAAGTCTATAGTGATGGTAGTAATAGAGCAATAAATAGCCATGAAAACGATGGAAGATGGGTCGTCAAGTCCAGGTAAGGCGATGGAGTAAGAATAAGAATAAGAATAAGAATAGCACGATCATCATCCACATCTCACTGTTAGGGTATGTTATTCGTATTCGTATGATGGATATGGATGAACAAATGAAGCCGAAAATAGAGATCAAGTGGAGATAGATAAAGTCAAATACCGATGTTCATCACATCACATCACGATCGGGACCATTCCCAAAGTGGACACACAAGGAAGAACCACCAACCACCACCGTGAATGTGAATGTGAATGTGAATAGGAAAAAATGAGAACCGACCACACCACACCACACAACCACCACCACCATAACCATCAGACGACCAAACCAACACACAGAGAAATGAATTGAATTTTTGATGATGTAGATACCTACATGAACATTGAACATCCCCAAGATGTGTTTCCATTCCTCATCTGTCTCTCCTCCTCAGAAAAGAATCAAGCAAAATTTCCAAAAGTAGAAATTCCATTAATTCCTTTACATCTCTCTCTCTCTCTCTCTAGTTTTCACTGCACATTCTCAAACTCCCAAACAAGTCAAAGTCAAGTCTCTACAGATTCAGATTCCGATGGAGATGCAGATGCAGATAGAATTCTTTATTATTATTGAATCTGATTATCTGTTGATTCTTCTCATTGCAGTACATTTCATTCAAATTCAATTCCTTTGGATTTGGATGCCCATCCTCTCCTTCACCATTTAAACAGAAATAGAAATACAGATAGAAAAAGAAAACCAACAACTCGACAAAATACCCAAAGTTGGGAGTTAGTTTGTGAGGGAAAGCAAATGGAAAATATAGTTGGGGAAATCATCGTGCATCTTAAATCAGCTAATGAATATTCATATTCAAAGCTTTTATACCATATTTTTATTAATTACACGTTGTACAGAACTATAGAACTAGAACTACACTACAGATCTCAAGTCTATATCGTCTGTGACACAAATTCATTTTTTATGCCTTGAAATTCAAACCTTTTTTCTAATTTATACGGACAAGCCTTAAATTGGCTAATGGCTAAGGCTAATGGCGATATTAATTTGAGCATGTAATTGTTTCCCAAGTTTATTTTGGTCGTTACGTTACATACCAAAATGAGTAAATTCTGAATTCTGTGTGTTTGTTTGTGTCTGTAAAGGAGGTTGTAAAATAATAATAATAATTAAAATGTAAATCGTTCCAAACGAATCTCGTTACGTTCAAGTGAAGCAAAGTACAGGGAAAAGGGTGAACGGCAACACAATAAAAAGTATTGTGATGATGGTGTGAAGTTTGGATTGAGCCAATATAAAACGAGAGTTATAAAATGAGTTGTGACCGGCCTGGAGGTTCAATATCGTAGTAATAGTAATATCTATCTGTAGTTGCAACATTTCATTACATTTCCCATTTTCCATTACACTACACAGCCAGTGTGCCCAAACACAAACAGTATACAAACAGTATACAAAGGACAAGTGAGGAAAAAAGAGTAAAATGTTTAGAGTTTAGAGTTTAGGGCATGTCATATATTTTTTTATATTATCCTTACGTGAGTTTAGTGTATTTACTATTTACTGTTTAGTATTTAGTATGGATTTCTTTTTTTGCGCTTACCTTATAAATATACACACAAAGTGACCACTCCTTTCTTTTTTGACTGGGACGGACGACGCTCTGTGGATTGTGGATTGTGGACGGGTGAAACTTCACAAGCCGCAACGCAACGCAACACACATTCACAATTCACACTCACACTTTAAAGACACGCACAAAACAACAACACACTCAATCTTTCTCTTTCTCTTTTGGATTTTGGAATCTCTTTCAATTTCTCTTGTCCTTGCTGTTGTGTTGTTGTTTTTGTTGTTTTTGTTGTGTTGTGTTATGTTGTTCCGTGCTCGTTGCCGGAGGTCTTGAATTAAATAATAAATGATAAAAATTATTAATGGTCCACCGACTGTCTCTCTCTGTGTGTTTCGTTTCAGTCTCAGTAAATTCCCTCCGATACCAATAGAATAGATAGAATAGATACACTCTTCCACAACCACAACCAACACACTATCTGTACAATATCAATATCTGTACTCCCAAAACACACACACATACACATTTAGATATAGATATAGATATACTCATATGATACTCACGCACTTTGAAATCTAAACGCACATTATCTCAATCTTTGTGCTGTGGCTACTTTGTAAGATACTTTATAATTTGTAGAGTGTAGATACTTTTCGTTCAAGTCCAAATAGAATTCCAAATTCGAATTCAACTTTATTTATTCGCACCCCGTGGAAATCCAATTTCAATTTCAAGTACACGAACGAATTCGAATGAACGAGTGAACGAAACAGAGAGCCCGGCCTTTCCCATAAAAAAATACATAAATGCAACAATTCACCATCAACAATCAGACATTTATCTCTTGCACAAGTGTTAACTGCTTTTTTTCACCTCCTTCGTCTTTTTCGTCTTCTTCTTCGTCTTCTCCTTCTTTTCCTTCGTGTGCTTGACGATTTAATACAATTTACACTTGTCCGTGGTGAGGATAATGTGGAGAGAATCAAGGCGATTTCAATGAAACCATGTGCAACGTTCAACTCCACCGGCTTTTTTTTCTTCTTCCTCGCCACACATTCACATTCACATTCAGATTCAGAGAGACTTTGAGCTTGCACAGAAAAAATCTGGGTATTTATTTTGTCACACAGTCACTGGCGACGAGAATTGATCAAATAATTCAAAATGTAAATGGCCATTTTTTTTTTAATATTAAGGACACCAAAACCGAAATTGAAATGGAAACCGAAACCGGTAATTGTTTATGTGGAAACACAATCTGAATAATTCCCGCTTTGAATGTTTGTTATTTATTTTTGTGTTTTACACTCGTGTTCCGTAGTTTTGTACTTTTACTTTTTAGTGTTTGTTGTGGTGTGTTTTGTTAGTTGGTAGGGAAAAGAGCGAGAGTAAAAAGGGGGGAGTGAGAGCAATCAAAATGCAATCAAAAATGTAAGAGAGGAATCACGGAAACGGAAGCAACCTGCTGCCCGAGCGATAAAATTCGAATAATAATGGACAGCGGCGGAAGGAATGGGAAGGGGACACACACACAAATACAAATACTAAATCGAGAATAGAGAACGTGGGGAATACCCAGGAAGAGAAAGAGAGAGAGAGAGAGTGAGAGAATACCCGAGCGAGTGGTGCAATAATAATTTTATTGCCCGTTCTCAAATCCAAATGAGTCTCCGTCCAAAGTAGTACAAAGTCCAAACCAACGTCAATGTCAACGTGTGTGCTTTTGCTCTCACTCTCGATTTTTTTCTATTGTAAATCCTAATGCCGTTTTGATTCTGATTCTGATTCTGATTCTGATGTTTTTTTGGAATTGGACTTGACTGTGTGTGGTGAGGAGAGTGTGCACAAGTTTGTCAAGTTTCCTCATCTGTCTCTGTATATATGTAATTTTCAAAGGTACTTTTGACTCTCGGTTTTACTTTCTCGTTTTCCATTCTGTGATTCTGGTTCTGGTTCTGGTTGTGATTCTAATTCTAATTCTCCTCCTCATTCTCTGATTCTTACTGGTGCTTCTCTCTGTATATAGAAAACAATTCTGTACCTATCTCGATCTTTTGCTATTCTCTTTCTCTACTCATTTGAGTTTGAGTTTGAGCACCGTATGTGTCTGTCTGTCTGTGTGTGTGTGAGTGTGTGGACCAAAAACTCGGAGTAAAAAAAAGGGTCCCACCTTTTCCTTCCTTCCTTCGTTCGAATCACTTTTACTCATTCGTCCTTCACTTCACTTCCAGAGTACATAGTATATATAACATAATAATAATATGTAAGTACTACTCACTTCGTATACATATCCACATTCACTCAACTCCCTTACAGTTACACAACACAACACAACCAACAACAAAACTCTCCTCACCTGGTAGTCCTTTCATCCATCCACACACGGAGATTTTCTTTAGATTTTCCTCCAGAATTCTCTCCTTCCTATTCGTATTTCGTATATACCTTTTTCTATACTGATATATCTGTATGTATGAGCACCTTTAGCGCCCTGGCATGGCCCTACAGATTCAGTCCCCATTTCGGCTTCTCCACAACTTGGCATACTCAAATATTAAATAGTAAAAGAAAAAAGATGATGATGATTTACATGGAGGATATGAAGAGAATTATACAAATGTATAATAATATGATATCTGTACAATGTACAACTGCTGGATATTTTGTTATGCTGTGATTTAATTGCAATTCCTTCGTATAGTTCCTCTCAATGTAAAAAGCAGAGAGAGAAGACTCTTCATTTTTTATATGAATTCGATTCATATATAAAACTTGTACATATCAGAACTCATCCTCAAAGCTCCCCGAGTTTTTCTGTACTCGTTTTTTTTCATTTTTCATCAATTGAAATGAAATGAAATGAATTGAATTGAAACTGCATGTACAAACTAAATACATTGCATTGTATTGCATTGCAGCGGAACCAATTTTGAAGCTCGTAGAGAAAATAGTCCCGATTTACTGGCTCATTACAATTCAAAGACGGCGAGCAGTCACAATTTTTTACATTAATTAATTACAAACAGCACGATTATTATTATTACTACTATTATTTGACCACCTAATTTTTACTTTGAAGAAAGTTGATTTCAATTCATTTTAAGGAAAAGCTCAACTCAAATCGAAAATCTAGAAACGTAAAGAAAAAAAAACGTGAGAAAAAACGGTGGGATGAATCCGTTTTGCGGCTGTGAAACATTTTCATGTGTGTGTGTGTGCAGAACACATAGAAAAAACTGGGCATTTCTTTTGAGATGGGATTTCATGATGAGGATTCGATTGAATACCAATTGACAATCCAATCTCTGAATCTGAAATCTGATACAATGCCCACTATACATAGTTTTTTATGCACAGCTTTCATTTCATTCCCTTTATGTCATTTTTTTCCATGATCCACACACGCAATAGCCGTTTACTTTTACTGTTCACAGTTTGTTTACTACGGTTTGAATCAGAATTGAAGGAAGAAGGAAGAGCAACAACAACGTGTTGCGCTTCCCAGAAAGAAAGAAAGAAATAGAGGAAAGAGAGGGATTCAACGTTGAAAAGAAGAATTTCTAGTTCTAGTTTAATAAATTTCAGATTATGGATTTTACATTCAATGTTTACTGACTGTTTACCGTGTTCACATTGAATAAAGCATAAAGCAGATGGAAATATAGAGAAAATGACAAAGTCTTTGATTTAAAGTCGTTTGTGGTCGTCATCGTCGCGTCGGGTGAGATATTTTATATTCTCTATTTTGATATTTCCTCTGTCTCTTTGACTGTTACAGAATTTATCTACGGGCAATAAGATTCGTTTCACAAGATTTGCCAGTGAAAACGAGAAGAGAGAGAGAGAGCGAGAAAAAGTAAGACAGAGAGATGGGGAAAAGGTTCAAGAGTTGATCTGAAGGCATGAAGGTGCATGGGAAATGAGAACATGAGAAAAAAGAGCCCTTTACTTGGCTTTCCTTTAGAGTTTAGACTTTAGCGTTTGCTCTGGATATCCACATGTCAAATCCAAAATCCAAAATCCAACATTCAAATTGTAAAGGTGAAAAAAAAACCATTTTTTAAAGGGCTCTCTCTCTTCCCGTTTCTTCTCATTCTCATTCTCATTCTGTGGACTGAAAGTGAAATAGAAAATGAAAATAACCCTTGTTAGTTTCCACTTCCACTCTTTTACTTCCACTTCCACTTGGATCCCTATACACAAAATCACTCCGAGTCTCCTGCTTGACCGAATTTAAAGTGTTGTTCCGTTTTTGTGTCCCGAAAACATGATTTACATATTTACAATCCCACATCCATTCCATTCCATTCCATTCTTTAACTTACCTTTTGCTTTTATACCTTTCATATCTCTGTATTTCCTATAAGTACCGACATGTACGATATTTCCCTTCACCCCACTTGTGTCTGATTTTTTCAGTTGAGCACGAGATCTTTTAGTTGTTCGTCCGTCCGTCATTCTTCATCTTCCTCGTCTTTTTCTTGAGCATAATAGGAATAATAATAGGAATAATAATAATATTTGTCCCATTCTTCTCGACTAATCGGAATGACAATAAACTGGCAGTTGCAGTTGCAGTTGCAGTTACACACTCACATACACACACATCCATTCACAATATAGTATTTTTTCTTATTCATTTTCTAATTCCAAATACCTGATGCCATTTGCCATTTGCCTGATGGAGTCATGAAAATTCCCTTGAGGAAGGTTATGCTCTCAAGTTGTTCTTCGTTCAGTTGTTCCTCATAGGAATCATAATAATAATAGGTAGTTTTTTTGGTCATTCTCATTTTTGTTCTGTTTTCTTTTGTTTATTGTGTGTTTGCCTATTGATATTCAAGCTCCAGTGGAGGAAGGATATATATACGAAACGAATTCCGAGTCGTATCAGTGTAAAGAATCTTAATGAGGATCACCACAAAAGGGTGGAAATTGTTATGAATTGCTATACTATATATACACACACTTGACAATCACACACAATTAAATTGTATACAATGTTACATGTAAATGTAAATGAAAATTATCATTACAAAAACATATACGATATGTATCTGTATATGAAAATGAAAAGCATAGCCTTCAATTTCTCTATGCAAATTCCCAATTCGGATTCTTAATATCGTATTACAATTTAATTGAAATTATGCACAATCTCACTGCTGCTGTTGCTGTTGATAATAAAATCAAACTCCCGTTGATGATTATTATTGTGTAATCCGCAAAATGGAATTTTAATTTTGTCCCTGAAAAGACATTAAGAATCAAAATCAATGTAGGTATAAAATATCTGTATATAAATGTTACGCAAATGCAAATGTGCTGGACAAACTTGAGACTTTCTTAACTTGTGTGCGTTGTGTTTCATTTTCCCCGATTTGGGAAGGGATAAGAATAAGACTCGTTTTCATTTTTTCATATTATCCTGTCCATTTGTCTCATTTGATAATGGTGTGTGTGCGTCCGTCAGTGGAGCTGATATGACTCAATATAAAATTTCCAACGTTCAAGTCGGTTCATATGAGTCGTCGTCAGAGTAAGAAAAAAAGAGGGGCAAGAAAAGTTTGTGTTTTTCCTTTCCAGCTTGCATGTTTTCAGTTTTGAGCCATAATATACTGAGGATGAGGAAGATTATATCAGTCAGAGAACGTTGTCTGTTGAATTCAATTGAGTTGAGTTGAGCTGATTGTGAGAGTGGAGAGTTGAGAGAGTCACAATACAGAAAAAGTAGAGAAAGAAAAAGGTGTGTGTAATTTAATACGGAATGTTGTGTGTGTCATGTCATGTGGTGTTGTCTAGTTGTTATATAGTGTAATGTAAAGAGTAGTGTGGTGTCAAAAAAGAATTCCCATCCGTACTGTAATGTAAATGTACAGATAGTGATATCGTAGTAATATCATAATGCGTAAATTCTACGAGTCTCCAATGTAAATACAAAAATTCCACCGTCTATAATTTATTATTATCAGTTTCCATATATCGTACGTATTTACTCTATTTACATACGTATCGTACGATATCTGTATTTCTCTCAACACAACTCACAACTCACAACTCCGCCACAGAAGCATCCGAATCCCAGATGAGAAAAAGTACAAAGAAAAAGAAAGAGGGGAAACAAAATATAGTTCTTGAAGAAAATGAATATAATTATGACTGACGAGCTGTAGAATGTAGAATGAAGAATGTATTCATCTGTAGAAAGTAGAATGCATACGAATTCCCTAAATGCCCAACCGATGCAGTTACGTCCATACATTTTAAATTTTAAAGGTCTCTCATTTTCATTCTTCTTTGTACGTCTTTCTTTCCGTCTGTCTTCCGTCTTGAGTCGCGTGCTCTTTTTTAAATTCAACCTTCTCCATTCAACTGCGATGGATTGGATTTAAATCCCAAAATCCCTATATAATAAACTCACCTCATAATATAATGTACATAATACCATGGGGAAATGTCCGTTCGATTTCCCATTCAATCTGATGGTGTGTAAACACACACACACACACACACACACACACACACACACACACACACACACACACACACACACCAATAGAAACAGTTTAAACTCTAAACTCTAAACTCTAAAGACATTCAGACATTCAGTGAGAGCACCAGAAGAAATTCCAAGTTCCAGCTGCTGACGATGAGGAACGACGACCATAACTCAAACTTTAAACAACTGAAAAGGAAGGAAGGGAAAAGGAAAAGGAAAAGACGGAAAGAAGGAAGGAAGGAAAAAGAAGGGAATTCGGAATGGAATTAGGGTCGTCGGTGGTCGGTTATTCGTATATTTAGTCGGCAGGTCAAAGCAGAATTTTGATATTTCTATTGCAACTTGTAACGGTCGGTTGGTAGTGAAAATGAAAGAGATAAGAAAAGATGGTCAATACATGTAGTCATCGACTCATCGTTAGATCATCATCAGGATGATCATTTCCTCATGAAATGATAAAAATCCAACGGACAATTGGTATTGCTATTGGCGTATTGGCACTGGCACTGGCACTGGAACTGGCCATATTGGTATAGTTGTAAGTATGTATATTTAAGATGAGGTGAAAAATTGTAGCCGGTAAAATGGATTATCTGTCTACAAATTAATACGAGTGGATTTAAAGACAGAAGGCCAAAAGGAGTCATTCAAAATTCAAAATTCCAACTACTTCTGAATCGGAATTGGAATTGAAATGAGAGAGTTGGAACTTTAAATGCAAGTAGATTTGGATTATAAGAGTAATAAGAGTAAGAGTAAACGTGTGAAGTGTGGACGGACTGCGGAGACGAGTAAAGAAAATGTAATGATTAAAATTCAATTCAACAGTGGGGTTCATAATGATAAGTTGATATGGTAATTGTCATGTTGGGACGTTGAAAAGAGTGTATATAGTTAAGGGCGAGAAAAAGATAGAGAAAAAAGAGAAAGAATAATAAATACATTATGTATTTACCTATATGTATAGAGAATTAGAGTTGATGACGACGACGACGATGACGAATAAGAAGAAGGTGACCGTTAGAATTCAATTGGCATGGCATGAGCCAAAGCTGTAAATACTCAACACATCTGGCCCTACAGGTGTTCCCCATCATTTCTTACATATATATCGTATTTATATCTACAGAATCTACACTTGCACTGTCTGTACATATTGTACATATAATTGTATGTATCCTCGCTCTCTCAACTTTGCTCTCGTTCTTTTTACTTTCCTTCGTTTCCTTCCTTCCTTCTTCAAATGCTATATACAAAAAAGGAAGGAGAGAGGGGACTTTAAACCGTAAGTCCAGGTTTTTTCCTTTTAATTTCCTGCACAAAATATTGTACAAAATGCACGTCACTCGTGTCTCACTGTGTGTGTGTGTGTGTGTGTGGAAATGGATGTGGTAGCATATTATAAGAAAATAGAAAGAGCTTTGGGTGACACATAGCAAAATTCGGATTGTAAATCATTGGGAATGGATTCTCAATCCGTGATTTGTAAAGTCTGGATAAATATGATATATATTGTAAGTAAATATGGAGAAATATATTGGGGATTGGGATTTCTATAGGTCGGTATTTGTATTTGTATTTGTACTTGGACTTGTAGTTGGATTTCCGGGTGAGACTCTCAAATGATGAAGGCCAGTTCAAAGGTAATGGTAACTTAGGATTCGTAAGTACATACCTAATAGGTATTACCTATGCGATTTGTGTACGTACACACTGTGATTTATTGAGAATTAAATAGTGACAAGGGAATTATTTCTGTACTGACATATCACATATGTAGAGAAATGGGAAATGGAAATGGGGAGCCCTTAATAATATTATTCGGTTATTCCTTATTCCCATGTTATGTTATGTAATGCCATTTTATTGTCAATAGATAAAGTGTATAAAGCCAGTTCAAGGTGGAGAGGCAAATATAGGCAGAGGACGTCCTCTTTCTTTTCTTTTCATTTCAATTCAATCAGAGTTTTCAGAGTTGAGACGGAAAAGGAAAAGAATTCTTTTGGGGGTTGCCTTTACTTTGGCTTGGGAGTTGGAATATAGGAATAGGCGAATCGGAATAAGAATAGACACGGACGACGAACGGTAAGAATCCCTGCGTGATATTCTTCAAATAGGAATCAGAATAGAAAAGAAATGAAAATGACGAGAGAGATAGAGCAAAAAAAAAATAACACAAAACACAACACGATGGATTGTGTGGATTTCCCCTCAATATTCCAAATGCTCTATATAAATCCTCTCTCTTACAGTTCACCTTGTATGTAATATCTGTTTCTGGTTTCTGTAGATATACGTACGTATTTTGAATATAAATCTTTTCCTTTTGACTAGCAATAACAAATAAGTATATACGCGAGCTGCATCTCTCTCTTCTCTCCGTTTTTCTTGTACGGTTCCTTTGATTTTGGATTTGGATGATGCACCATATTTTTCTCCAATGAATTTATTCAGAATTAAGAGTATATCGTTTCGTTTCGTTTGTCGGATGATGGTTCAAGTACGTTTTTGTGAGGATTTTTCAACATTAGCTATCGAATCGTGTGGTGGACACCAAGCCGAACGTCGAATAGTCGAATAGTCGAATAGTCGAATTTATGTGTGTGTATTTTCAATGTGTGTAGTATCGTAAATATGTGTGTGATGTGATGTGAGGAAGTTTGAATTTTGAATGGGGCTGGATGGTTTATAGTTTATAGTGTAAGTGTAATGCATCAACTGCCGTCACTCCTGTCCTTTTTCTTTTTCTTCCTCTCTTTCTTCCTTCCTTTCGTTCGTTCGTTCTTTCTCTTGTTCTCAGTCCCCACAGTAGTTGACAGTAGCAGTGGCAGTAGCAGCATCTTTTTTCTGTCGCCCTTGTCATATGACACAAGGACTGCCTTTTAATCATAAACCCTCTTCCTCGTATAAATAGTCACCCAATCCGAGTCCCAAACACCCAACCAACAAACACCAAAGACGCTCAAAAAGGGAACACAAAGAGGGGAAAAGGAAACTCGAACCAAATTCCAAATTCCAACACCGTTTCTTTTTCTACCCGTTTTTTTAACTACATGCACACAGTTGTGAGTCTCCCTGTCCCTAAAATGTAAAGTCTGCGGAAGGAATCATTTTAATTCTACAGCATCCAAATTCTAATTCTTATGGGGTGGTGGAGAAAGAGAAAGAGAAAGAGGGTAAAAAAAAGATTAAAGTTTCTCACTTTCAAAGTCTAAATCTAAAGTGTACAGTCTACAGTCTCACCAGGTAAAACCAACAACAACAACCAATGAACGGTTGCTCTCATTAATATGCATCTTGTTCTAATTCTTTTTTTTTTTTTTGTTAAAGTTCATCAAATACGCATCAGTGGAGCTGAGCCTGAGGAAACTGCAAACATTTTATTATGATATTACTTGTACATGTATATGTGTTTTTTTACCTTTACTTTCTGCTCGGCATCTCGCCTTCATTCAACATTCAACATTCAATATGACACATCAAGGAAAAGACGGTTGTTTCAAATGTTCTTTTTGTCTCGTCGTTTCTTTTTCTAACACGCACACATATCGTTCACATAAGCTGTGGACTGTGGATCTGTATTATTTTGAGCTGAAGCTTGTGAGCCTATATGTACATGGATTTTTTTTATGGGGTCGTATCTAATAATGAATAATGAATGATATTTGTTTGTAGTTTGCATGGTATTCCATTATTCTATTGGAGCCTCCATGTGTATTCTTGTATTCATCTCATTTTTATTCGCTCATCCCCAATGTTTGACAAACACTTTGCATTTGACACGTACAGAGAGAGAGAGAGAAAGAGAGAGAAAGAGAAAGGGAAAGAGAGAATAATCCATGAAATGATTCTACAGGTACTGACGATGATGATGACGATGAAGATGGTCGAAAAAAGGTCTCTGCGTATATTTCTGACAATGAAAATGTGGATCAAACTGTGTGTGTATTTGTGTGTGTGTGTGTGTGTGTGGATTCTATCCGCATGTAAATTAGATGATACAATTCCATGTAATATTTATTTGTTTTCTTGTGTTTGTTTGTGTAGAGACTTGTCCAGCTGTGAATTTCAAGTTTCCACTCAACATGGCTCACTCTTTTCCCTTTCCTTTGCTTTCCGTCAATTTCCTTATGCGGAAAAGGAAAAGCAAAAAAAAAAAGGAAACAATAAATCATAATGATGGAATTTGTGTGGAAATCTGGAAATTGAATTAAACGGGAATTTTGGAGAGTTTGTTTGAGAGCAACTGAAAGAAAATCAAGAGTGAAATCATGTGGTTTGACCGCAAAAAAAAACCGTCTTGTTTTCTCACCCTTTAATTTTGCTTAAAAAGGCTTGAGAAAGAGGAAAAGCTCTTGGAGGATTTTTTTAGTGTGTGTTAACGAAAGTGTCATTTTTTTGTTATGGATCACACGATCATAGAAATTTCTCTATTTCTATTGGTTATTGATTAAAGGGGAGGACAGATTTTTAGGGATTTTATTTCTAATGTCAATGGTCAATAGAATTAAAATTAGAATTAGAATTGGAAATACCTACAAAATACATATCGTATCTGTAGATTTGAGTGTATAAAGATGCAGTAAAAGTGAAACCTCACTCTGCCATCATCATAAAAGTCCCCCAAATTTATTTCCCTCTTTTCTCATCGAATAAAATATCAAAATTAAGTAAGTACACAAATATTGTATGAATAAATCCTAACGTTTCTCATCGGATCCTTCCAAGAAAAAAAAATCTTGTGAGTGTGTTCCGCACCCTTTCAGCTTTCATTATTTACAAAACTACTTGAGTTCAAGTTCAAAATCGTAAATTCACGAGTGTAATATATGGGGAAATGAAAATTTACAATAAATTCAATGAATTCAATACAAAAATATCAGTAAGTACACCACAAAAACTTGGGAATGTCAAAAAGTCACAGCCACACAAACACAAACCAACCGTGAACAAGGACAAGAGCGTTTTTTTTTTTTTTTTGCTTTTAAGGGGATTCCAATTTCCTTGTGATCTCCAATTGATTGAATTCGCCCCAAATTCAATGCGACATTAAAATTGTACACAAACCTTTTTTTCTCCATGAACATGAATAATTAACCGCTCACAACTCGTAAATTTAGGATTTAGGATTGGAAATTCAATGCATAAAAAAGTCTCCATATTTTTGTATCTGTATTTGTGTGTCGAGAGAAAAACAGGACGAATCTCATCGTCTGATTTTTCCTTCACTCCTATAAATTATAGGCTATAATAAACTGAACGATATATAGAAAAGGCTGGATTTTTGCTCCCATTTAAAATACTTTGGTTTTGTTCAATGTTTTTCGGGGTTTTTTCCCCGTGTTGCTTCTTGTTGAGCATTCATAAACAATGTGTGTGATTACCCAAGGAAATTTCTTGTCAGTCTATATGTTTTCTTATTCTTTTTTCCATTCTATCTGTATACTTTTTTGTGATCGTCGGCTTCGTGTGAAATTCCCTTTTAAAAAGAGAAAAGAGACAGCGAACGAGAACCAGCCAACAGTTTTTTTTCTACTTCATCTTGAGCTTTTGTATTTTTTGTATCTGTAATAAATAACAAGTAATTTTTCCCCTCTATACGGATATTCAAAAGAGATGAGAATAATATCGGCAATCGCGGCTATCGACAATCCACAATCGACAATCGGCAAAAGTCCTTCTCAACGTTTTGTATAAGAGTTGAGCTAAATATACAAAAATACCCATCTAATTTATGATATTAAAAAATGCTCATATATATATTCTCTTATCCTTTATCGTTAGAGCTTCTCTAATTTCTAATTCCTTCTCAGTCTCCACCTCAACGATTCATTTTTTTCCCCCATGTTCTACATATATCTTCTCTGTTCTCTGTTTTGTGTGTACGGCATGATTTGATAAAAATTATTACGTGATCCATTCGCATCATCTCCTTTGTATAATTTACTCTATTTTTTTTTCCTCCATCTGTATATCCCTTGCATATCATATCATATCATTTTCATATCCAAAAAAAAAAACGAAGCATGAGATCCATATCACGGACACTGAGCAAAAAAAAAGGGGCCGAGGAGGAAGATGAAGATGAAATCTATAGATAGATAGAAAAAAGAGCAAGATTGAAAAAAAAATGGATGGGAAATAAACTATCAGTATATACAGAAACAAACTATAGGTAAAAACGGAATGTACACACTTGTATAAAAGCTTTTGATCTGTCTAATCTTCATCCCTTTGCCCATATTTATATTTATAGCCATGTAATAAGTAATAATATATTGTAGGAATAGTGATCATCATCATAATAGTTTTTCCCTATACATACATTAATTCATTAGCATATGCACATAAATTTAAATAAAAGAAATCATTTGCTTCATGTATTCCTTTCGTCCATATGAGCACAGCCAGATAAAAAATACATTAAGAGTTTTAGTGTGGACCTCGCCTTTTTTTTCCTTTCTCTCTTTTCTCTTTACTCTTTACCTTCCGCTACATTACATAATAATTATCATACGAAAATTTACATGCCGATTACACGCCTGCATATTCCTATATGTGCATAACGTTACATTGTTAAATTATAAATTATTAATATCTCCACCGAAAGCCGAAAGTTTATCCGTACATTCAATTTTCCCTTACGTTTTTAGGCTCTTCTCACTCCTCATCCTCAATAGTCAATTCCCTAAAAAAAAAGACGTATACAAAACTGAAAGAAAAACAGTGACGTTAAGCATCAAGTGCATCTAATTATTAGCCATTTCATTTAGACCCTTTCATTTTCATCCCCCAGTTTTTTTTTTTTTTTGGCTTGTCAAGTTAAAATTCAAAACTGTAAGTCACGGATCCACTCGCGAGGATTATTTATGAAAAACAGTTCGAAATTCTCCATTTCTCTCTCTCTCTGTTCGTGTTCGTTGGATCGAAATTCAAGCCAAAGTCAAAAGTTGAAAGTCGAAATTTTTGTATGGACTTGAAAGTGAATATTCAAGTTTCTCAAGTACTCTGATTTCTGTAATTCTCATTGAGCGAGCCTTGATTTTCATTTGGTGGTGCACTCCACCCTTTTTCTATTTGTATATCACCTTTTCAGTCCTCCCCGTCTCCTCGTCTCACATTCCATTTTCCATCCGAATGAGAAGAAGAAGAAGGGAAAAAACTCCTCATCAAGAGAGACATAAAGACAGAGAAAGAAAGAAAAAAAGGAAAGGAGAGTTGCATTTAAATCTCTCTCTCTCTCTGATTCGTTTGGTATCGGCGAGAAGTGAGAAGTGTGAGGACAAAAGGGAAAAGGACTCACAGGGAAAAGTCACACAAAAACAAACAGACACACAATCACAATCACAGAAAACCACACGAGATTGAGATAAAGAGAATGGACCGAGTACTTAAATTACCTTCACAATTCCGAATTTACACTTACAATTAGACTACACACAGACACAACTATCAATTTCAGAGACAGAGAGAGAGAGAGAGGCAGAGAATTAAAATCCTAGAAAAGTTTTTATAAACGAGAGCTTTGAGAGACTCAGAGCGTTTCACATCATTTCATGTGAAACTGCTCACTTTTCTATTTGAATTCGATCGGGGTTTTTAATGAAATTAAAAGAGATCAGATTGCATCATTTTCTTACACACAGGACGAAAAAAACGAAAAACGATGACTAGGAAATAAAAAAGGCGTTAGTTCATAGTTGTTCATCGTTAAGTGAAAGAAAAGATATGGGAGATGAAGTGGATGCGGATAAATAAATAGAATTTGTTGTTAGTTGTTGATGCTCATTGTCATTCCTCATCCGGGGAAAAGGAAAAGGAAAAGGACGCAAGTCCAAAGGAATATCCAGTGGATAATGATTTGATTTTGAAAGGGAGAGATTTGATAAGTGCAAGAGATACGATACGATATGATGATTCTTCTATATGTATTTTTTTTCTTCATCTCCACATATATATAAAAATAAGACAAAACAATCCCTGGTCCCTGGCTGGTTGTGACCGGCCTACACCTTTCAAATTTATGCACTTATCTTACCATTAGAATGTAGAATTTAGAATTTAGACGCGGAAAGTCTTCTCAACTAATCTGGACACAAAAGCTAAAGCCAACAGACAACAACAAGACAACAAATTTACATGGTGTGTTTCATTTCATTTCACGTATATTATATTATCTGTAGAGGAGGCAAAAGAGACAGGATCTTCTTTTTCTTCTTCTTCTTCTTCTTCTTCTTCCTCGTCTTTGTCTTTACTTTCAGCTCCAGCAGAATTTACTTTCAAGACAACACCAGAACCACAGAGAGAGAATTGAGAAGTGAGGCGACGTCTCGGGAAAAAAAAAATTTTGACCAGAGGGTTGGAGCATCCCTAATTGAAAAGTTTAGAGAGATGAGCAAAGAGAAAGAGAAAAAGTGAGAGAGAGAGAGAGAGAGAGAATTCAACTGATGAGAAATTCCTTTGGTATTTCATTATTTCTTCGTGTTCATTTTATTTCATGCAGATTCTTTTATTTCATTTCCCCTTTTTTAAATGTAGCTTTTGGGCCCCCATGATGATGATTATTATTATTATTATTATTGTGTGATTATTATTATTATTATTATTTGAGGGATGAGATGACGACGAGAAGGTGATGAAGCCATGATGAAAATGAATGAAAAAAAAAACTCCAAAAAATGGTGTAGACAAGAAACAATTTTCAAAATAACCTTTTCCCTTTTTCCTTTTTAAATGAGCGTGTAATTCCGATTGTTTCCATCCGATGATGTTTTTGATGTGTCGAGTTATGTACAGATATAATTTCTCATCATTGGAATTCAAAAACAAAATCAAAATTTTTTGAGGGTATATATTCCAAAGAAAAAAAACATGGCCAATTTGCTGTTCTTAATTAAGTCCTCCAGGGATAAAGAAAACCCGCCGACTCCAATTCTAACTCCAACAGAACATGAGATAGAGCCTCTATCATCGAGGTAAAAAGGGGGCTGCTTTTTTTATGTACTCTCTAAAAAAAAGTCCAAAAAACTACTAACTTTTAATGTGAATTTATTATATTTGACTTCACAAAGAAATACATTAATGCATGTACGTACAAAGTGGGCATGTGCGATAAATGGGAATGGGAAAATGGAAAATGGAAAGTTTATTATCCGAATCCGACCGTAATGTAATAAGTTGTAAGTTGTTCATGAGATACTGTGCTGTTGCAGTTATTGTATATTTTGTTTATGACGTATATTTATAGCAGACGCACTCCACACCACACTCAAACACAATTCTTAATTTGTTGTGTACGTTTTTTGTTTTTGTCGATGTCATTTTCTTGTTGTTGTTCATCGCATAAACTATTGAGCTATTATTAACGGTCATAAAACAAATCATATTTAGGTACATCGTTTATGCAACAATGCGTTTTTTTTAATCAAATGTGAAAACTGAAAACTGAACATGTTGGGAATTGTCAATTGTCAACAATGAAAACAGAGTCACAGTTTCACTGTATTCAAAGACATAAAAAAAAGTGTTATAAATTTATAATTTCATATTATTAGAGATATAGAATATAGATATTGCAAATCTTTAACATTTTGACCATTTTCTCAAAAAATTGTGCTTTTTTTTTAGTTTTTTTAGTGAAATCCTGAAAGTGAAATTCATAATAATAATAATATATCTCCTTTGTCATACACATTCTGGAGTTCTGGAATTCTCTGCAGTTACTCCAGTATATAGTTTTCCACAAACAGTGCGGAGACCTTGAGAGACTCGTGAGAAAATGATACCGACGAAATTGTTTTTGGATTTTGCATGTTTTATGGTCCTTTCGGCACTCATTCCCTGTTTCATGTCTCTCCTTCTCCACAAACCCAAGTAAAATATCATCATTTACATAATTATCTGTATTTATTGTAAGTATAAGCATGAATTAACAAATTATGGTAAAATTATGGTAAAGTTGCATACCATAATCCTCTTGAATTTCCCCATAATTTTTTCAGAATTATGAACTGTAACCAGTCCATTTGTACAAAGAAAATGTGTCGAATTGGGAAGAATTCAAATTCGAATTCAAATTCAAATTCAGATTCAGATTCAAATCCGGATTCGAAGAATGCTCAAGAAATCTACTGAAAATAACTCTCAACCTTTTTGGAGAATCTACGCATTTATTCAGTTTTATTTATTTATTCAGATTCAGCTATATGTAATGTTTGGAGTCGTTCATTCTACATAAATATTTAGAAAGTAAATATTTTAAAGCTGTACGAAATTCCGTAAATATTTAAAGTTTAACGTTGTACTCGGTCGTATCTGTATGGACAAATGTGTAACACATTTGTCCAAGTGGGCAAACTATATGTGTGTAGTTAAAAAGTATACGCATTTATTCGTAATTGTTTTCTTCATGACCTCTTTTTTTTGAGGCCGTGCAAAGTTCAGTGGAAAACAACGTTTCATTTTAAATTAATTCATCATCACAAAAAGAATTTTGCAAATTTCAGCAATTTCAGCATTTTATATTTATAAAATGAATTTCATCGATATGTTCTTCGAATTTTTCCATCACTCGTCATCGTCGTATGGAAATGGATACGAAAATCATATGTCATTGGCATTTGCGTGGAAATTGCTATGTACAGAAACATTCCCTTGTTGCTATAAATATTATTATACCATCAAATCTACATCATATACAGATATTTTGAATAGCGCTATACAAATGACAAAAACGACACACACAAGATTGAAAGCATTGGACTTGCGGACATGCCACAGAGTTCAGCGTCCTCAATATTGTTTATCAAAAAAAAATTCAAGGAAATTTAATACACAAAAAATATCTGTACCTATATAATTCAATGTTCAAATGAACTCTATATTTAAATTTAAATCCATACACCTCAAAAGCTCACAACTCAAAATTCAAAGTAGAGGTGAAAAACGGGGAAGATTTAATCATCAGGAATCGTCAAAGGAAAGGAAATCAAAGTACCTATTTACTATTTACATATATAGATGAAAGAAAAAGAGGGGGGAAATAAACAAGTCGTGAGGATGAGGAATGAATGAGGAATGATGAAAATGAAAAGCCAGTCTTTTTATCGCACGCTCGATGAAGATGGAGATTTTGATCCGATTTTGATCTCATCTCTTTGAATTTCCATTTGCATTTGCATTTGCCTTTACATATACACAACATTGGGAATTCAATTTAATTTGTTATTCTAAATTCCTTACTAAAACTGTCCTCATTTCCTATTTTCTTCTTCTTTTGATTTTGAATTTGCCATTTTGAATGAAAAGATTATGAAGGAAAATATACCGTTCAAGATGAGTTGGGATATGGTTAAAAAAATATTTCAAATCCGGACGTTGAAAGAAATTGAAATTGAAATTGAAAAATAGCAAATTTCTTCAAATTGTTGAAATCCGCATACAATTGATTTCCGTCCGTAATCTTCTTGTGTTGAGTTTTCCATTCAACAATTTTCAACTGAGCACCCAAATTCAGATTAGGGACTTTTCAATTTATTCATCATCCTCTCTCTCTCTCTCGCTCTCTCTCTTTCTCTTTGTGTCTGTTTGTTGGGGTGTGTAAACAAGATCGGAGCAAAACGAGGGATAAAGTTGAGCTTTGAATAAATTTATATTGTAATAAATGACGGAATCAGAACAGCATAAAAAAACTGTGAATTAAATCCGATTATCGAAATATCGTACGTATTTATTTATTTATATATTGTACTAACGAGAGCATGAGCATGAGAGGAAGAGAAGAGGAAGAGCATGATGAGGATAATTTATATGAAGGAAATGCAATTGAACAAACTCTTGATTTAATGAGCTTATTACCGACCTTAACCTACGCCTTTTGTCCCTACATAAATGATATACATATAGTCGTCCGTCATCGTCATTGACCATTCCATTCCATTGCATTGTACTGAAGAGTGGAGTGTGGGATTGGGATTAAATAGATAAAAAAAAATGTGGGATTAATCCCTATTTAGTATTAGTATTTATGTAGAATTTAACTAATCCCCGTAGTGTGTAAACATACCGAGGAGTTTTTTTCCCTGCACGCATATTTCATATGTTGTCAATATGAAATCATCAATCTTTTTTTGGTTGGTGCTCCAAACTCCGAAACTCGACGTGAGCTTTCATAATATTTTGCCATCATAACAACAACATTTTTTTTTTGTGTGGCCCCGTATTGTATGGACTCTGTATCTGTATTGGTATTTTGTATTGGGATTGACTGGCCAGTCGAACTCGAACTCGAACTCAAATTCAACTGAGGATTTATCGTTGGTACAACAAACTAGTCAGCCACAGTTTATATCTGTATTTTCTAGATTGGTCGGATATTGTTTGCCTTTGCCTTTGCCTTTGCCTTTGTACATACGAATCTGTGAATTAAATCAACAATCAATTCATTAATCTTCTCTCTCTCTCTCTCCATTCCGTGGCTGCTCTATTGATACGTTTCAAATGTGAACGTGACCCCTCTGGTCCTGTCTCATTATGACATGTAAGGGCCAGAAAAGGGACCGAGGTCATGTTTTTGTGTCCATATACTCATGTATACAATGTACATATAGATATTTATATTTATTTATCGTATGTACATTGCAGAGATGAGATGATAGAATGTGAGTTTTACAGTCTACACATTTGACATTTATGTTATATTTTATTTGACTCTCATCTGTGACACATGATTGCAATTTTAAATGACAAATGACAAATGAGAAATGAGAAAGATGAGGGAGAAGAGCAGAAAAAATAAAGGCAGCTGGTCAAGTAGATATACTCGCAGACTCACAGTGCATTGCATAGTGCAGTGGTGAGTGGACATGTGCAAAAGATGAAAGAGGAAACGAGAAAAGAAAAGGCAAAAATCAACGAGCGTGAAATGACATGGAAATTTTTATGATTTTTTCTCATCCCCAAATACAAATACATACACGAATGACTTTTAAGTTGACGTGTTCTATTTGTCCACCACTCTCATTTTTCATACACTAATACTAATTCCTGCAGTCGCTATAGCCGGAAGAGAGAGAAAGCGAGAGAGAGGGAGAGAGAGAGAGAGTAATAAAAATAAACTTTTGTTGTGTAAAGTTTCTTTTTGTTCAAACACGAGAGTCCCCCAGCATATGAATGTGTACATTTAATAACAAAAATAAAAATAAATAAATAAATGTATGTGTAGGCAGTTGAGGTGTACTTGTGTAGATTGTGTAGATTTTAAATAAATGTCAATGTCATCATCATTCCATTTCCATTCCCATGTCCATGTCTATCCTGGTCGTCTGTCTGTTCTGTTCATATCGTACTTAAGTACCTACAGACTACAGATACTCACGGTTGACGTTATACTCCATAGAAATATACTTAGACATGTTCATTGTGTCGTCGTCTACTGTGTCGGAATACAAATTTCAAATCCGTCTGCGAACCCTCACGTACCGAGACAGACGGACTTTCATTACACAATTACGGATATCACATCCCATCACACAATGAGACATGTTTTTCGCATACAATGCAGAATGCTCAATTTTATTATTGCCAAAATCTGTTCCTCTCTTTACTTTACTTTACTTTCCCTCCTTTTGCATTTTCCCCTTTTGTCCAAAGTACTCCAAAGGGCCATTTACCATTTACCATTTTTTTTCTATGATAAACGTTAAAATGGATGGACATTGTCCATAGTGGACAGTGGACAATGTCATAAAGATGGATTTATCGGGAATTTAATGTGAAAAGTTGAGTTAATGAGCCCAAGCACCTCCGATTCCCATCATAAAAATGAAAGAGATGTCTGATAACCATAACCAATAACCAATAGAGAATTTATAGAGTACAGAAATATATGCATATAATGTATATATAATGTATTTTTGGCTCAATTCCCTCCAGTCTCTGCTTTGGCTTTGATCGGGACAGGAAAACAGCAGATTTTGCACATGTTCAATTCCATTACAATTTGAAGATGCAACCCATGACTTATTCCGATTCCGAGTGACCTATTTAAAAAAATCCATAACAATTATAACGGCCAATGAGATTGAGATTATCATTATGAGAATTACCAAGTGGGCTGTCCGTTCATCTGTTCATCTCAAAGGCTACATTAAAATATTTGGAATTTCAAATGATATCGTACATCTGGCTGAGCATATGAAATGCATATCGTATGGATTCCTTTGTAAACTTGTACTAATTACATTAATTACCAATTAAGATGATTAGTGATACGATGAGTCACAATATGATAAACATTGAGGATCAAGACCGGAAGGAGTGACGATTGACTATATTTCATGCATATTTTTAAACAACGCATGCACTCATGACTAAAATTTAGTCACTAAGTCAAATTAATAATGCAGTCAAGTCCATAACTGTCCTAAATAGTACAAATTGATAATAATAATAGTAATATCTGTAATAATAATAACTCCTATACTCGACTAAAAATTTGACACAGAAAATAGACTAGACAAAGCAATAAAATAAAATAAAATAGAATTGCTATTAATGTCATTACAATTTAGTATGAATTTAGTAATGCAACTCGTAAGCAAGTACAACATTTGATTTTTGATTCAACTGACGTGAGTAAAGGCACTTTGATAATAATAATTGTTAGTATGTAAAAAAAAACCTAGAACTTGTTTAAAATAAATTTCATGAGGAAAATGGAAGTTTGTTGCACTGGTGCAATAGTACAAACACAAAGTGCTTTTGGCTTTTAATGATGCAAAGACTGCAACAAGAGAACAAGAGAATCGAGAATAGAGAATCTATTAGAGCTATCAGATTCTTGGCATTAAATTCTATACACAAACATAACATATATACCTACTCGTATTATTATTATTATTATTATTATTACATATTACATATGATGTAGCTACCGAGTGGAGTGCAAATTGATCATGCTGCGACTTGACTTGATGAGACGGATGGCCCTACTTTGAAAACCCATAAACTCAACAAAAGTAAGTTAATGTTCAAATATTGATTATGTAAACCATCTCATAAATAATCAAATGTTTTTCCCTTATCTCTTCTCCCATTCTCCAATACGAACATCACGAATATTATATATGAATATGATAAAGATAAACGTTCATGTTTTACAACTACAACTATTTAACTGAGCAATTTTATAAGTAGGTTAAATCCTTCGCAATTTTTTTCATTTCTGTTTTGCGTCTTAAGACAAATTTTAAAATGTTAACAATGCGTGATGGCACGATGGTACATGAGCAAGTACATTTATATAATATTTCCGACTCGGCAAATTCCCGAACTTCCTAAAGAGAGAGAGAGAGAAAGAGAGAGAGAATGCTGAATATGCTTTTGTTAAATCACAGATGCCCGTCCACAGTGCAGAGGCAGTGACAAGTGACAGATATACAGAAACAGTCCCACCAAAAACGAAAAACACACAGAAACACAGCAGAAAGCACTGATAGTTGTCTATATATATCGGCACGGTCTATTCCTATTACGGTATATTCAAAGGAAAACAGAGGGAGAGAAACGGAGCTTTGCATAAAGGAATAAGTATGTAAGAAGTAAGAGGAATTGCAAATTGCACACTGTGCAGTTAACTCCTCATTCTCATCCTCATCCCCATTCACATTATTCAAATTCACATTCACATCCACATGCACATGACATCATAACATATCGTATAGGAATGTCGCTAGCCATCCCATCGTGTTGTTATCTCATTCACACCTATCTAATCGACTCCCTACCTCCAACCCCATGTAAAATCTACAACCAACCAACAAGCCAACAATAACAATAACAATAACAACAACAAAAAAAACCACCACTATACACGTCGCGTCGGCTTTGGGTATAGAATTTGTGATTTGATGTATAAAAACAGAAATACCTACAACATCAGCTGACTACAGACTACAGATAATACAGACATCAGATATAGCACGGAATTTACAGATACTTTTTTTGTCTATTACATATTCTACATATACGCAGAAGACAGACTCTCTCTGCACGTGTAAGGTTCATTTAGTATTATATTAGTATATTAGTACCTATAGAATAGACTGCGTTCGTTTTGGATTTATCGTTAGCCATGGATTTATGTAGGGAAAACTAACGGGAATTTTCCTCTGTCAAGTGAGGGAGAGAGAGAGAGAGAGAGAAGAACAGGAATGATGATGATAGTTGCAATTCATATATTACACTAGGCACTAGGCACATATTATGTGTGTATATCCTCCAATGGAGATACATGTGGACACCAAACGTTTTTCCTCTTCCTCTTTAAAGATACCTTTTGCTCTGAGAGCTGAGACTGGGATGAGTTGTGAGTTGAGTGAATGTGGATACTTGTATTTCATACTTAAGTTATACAACGTGTAGTTGTATAGCTTGTATAGCTTGTGTTGTCACTATATGTAGCTAGTTTGTAGTTAGAGTTAGACAATTTAGTTGTATTGAAATCCTAGCCATCGTACACAGCAGAATCCTGTGTGTGCTCACGGGAGCTTGCAACAACAAAAAAAAAAATTCTGCAATAT
Organism: Gisinianus flammeolus; assembly: GCA_034699125.1. NCBI lineage: Eukaryota > Metazoa > Arthropoda > Collembola > Symphypleona > Katiannidae > Gisinianus > Gisinianus flammeolus. The sequence goes on along the minus strand of JAIUND010000027.1, from coordinate 2,339 downwards.
AGCAAGCAAACAAACTATAAAAATATTTAAAACAACAACACACAATTTGTGCATGGAGGGAAAACAACAAATCAAGTTGGAGTTTTGTAGGTGGATTTCAACCTTGGACTGAAATCAGACATAAGACATTCGACATCCGACGACGACGACAAAGACGAAGACGACAGTTTGACAGTGGAGAATCAAAAGGATATCGAGCCGGTAGTGAAAATCATTGCATTTGGATTTGGATTTGGACGGACTCCAAATGATAGAAGAAGGGAAAAGTCTACTGTAATTTCAACGAGGAATTGTGAGTGTTTTATTTTAGCCACTTATATAGTATTTTATGTAGATTTTAGTGTGTAGGCAGCATCTCAAATTCTCTCATAACAATAACATTTGACATTTGAAAAATACAAAATATATATTATATATATCAATTGACTGAAAATCCAAGACGCTGCTACTCCAAATTTTTTGTACGAGTATTCCATTTTCATTCAAGCATTTCTCTTTGTGATTGAAAAAAGTATTGTGTGAGGATATTTCAATTGTGCACAGAGTGTAAACTTTACAGTTTTTAAAATAAAATTCTGTGGAAACCAAAAACAAAACAAAAAAAAGGGAAGAGAGGAATTGGATAGTTAAGACAAAGGATTTTTTTTTAACTATTTTACAGTGTCGGTACAAAAAAAACACATCAAATTTCTTTCACTCAAGTTTATCGAGTTGAGAGTCAAAAGAAAAGTAAGGAAATTTCCTCCAAACATATTTGCAAACACAAGAAAGCTTTAGCCAGAAAGAACACTTAAAAAACAACGAGTCAAAAGGTAAAAGGTGATTTGGTTTTTTTCTGTATGTGTGTGTGCTTGTGTTTTTTGAATTTTTCCACATCTGTCCGTAAATTATAGCAATATAAATTACAATAGCAATATCTGTACAGGGAAATAGTGTGTACGATCATTAGAGTTAGACAAGAGTTTACTCCGTTTACATGCATGGAGATATACGATATAAATATGTACGATATACAACAACAGACAAAATGTACGCACTTTTCATTGAAAAATGTAATGTTTTTAAGGCCAATGTCAAACTCTTAAGACAAGGCGTTTGAAAAAATACATTTAATGACTGTTTTTTCCTCGGCCCAACACGGCACAGAGTGAGAATCAGAACGTTTGGAACAAAAAATGAGAAAATAATGTGTGTGTGTGTTCCATCCACCATATACTATAAAATTTAAAGGCCAGTGTTAAAGTTGGACGCCCTATATATATTTTTCTGTTTTTCTGATAGCAATTGCAAGGGGGGAACATCGAACAACGTACGAGTAGACGTAATTCAGCTTCACAGATATACTTAGGTATTATAGGTATGCTTCATTATTTCATATATGTACACTCAAAAAGATTCAATTTACATCCGCAAATTGCAAACTCTATACATAAAACGTATATTTTCTCATTATTGTATCAGTCAATGTTTGTATTTTGCTATTGAAATGTGAGTGCGATTTGCTCAACAACTTGTTGAGTCTGATTGTGATTGTGAGTGCACGCCTAAAGGCTAAAACCTCACCACCGTGTTTTTTTCTGACATTTTTTTGTGGTGCAAACGTTTCTCAGTTTTCTCAGATTTGAAATTTGAACAAGGAAATTTGATATTTGAACTTGAATCAAAACTCTCGTAGTTAAGGGGTATATTCACTTCGCTGCGTGAAAAGTTTCAAAAAATCCGTGTGGCCAATCCTGGGGCAGGAAAAATATGAAAGACATAAAAAAGTGGATTTTGTCCGGGGAATAGGTCAAAATGCGATGCCACGCCCCTTCTAATTTTTTTTGGCGTTCTTGGGACCTCAAGAAACCCTTTTTTATGTCTTTCATATTTTTCCTACCCCAGGATTGGCCACACGGATTTTTTGAAACTTTTCACGCAGCGAAGTGAATATACACCTTGAGCCAAGAGTGGTTTTTTATAATCAAAAATGATTCAGTATGGTACATAGTGTGGTGACTGTCAACAAGAAAATAATGACAAAACAAATTTTGCTCCGATTTGCCCCAATATTTGGAATTTTGTATTGTATTACACCAAAATGTGTTGTGTTGATATTCTTGTGGACAGTCTCAACATCCTTCCCAGTACTAAGTCAGTTTTGATTGTAAAAAACCACTCTCGGCTGAATAACTTTCTGACAACGCAAAAATAAAAAGAATCGAGGAATGCAGGAATTTCTTATCAGTTCTGCCGACCAATCACAGTTCAGAATTCCTATGCTTCTTCCCATTTACTTTACATTAGATTGCGGTTCTATAAGAAGGAGCGGTTCTATAATAGCATATATGGTAGCAGTG